>CM056599.1:21175009-21750009 GCA_029721355.1 Tegillarca granosa | reverse complement strand
GATGATAATATTCATATTTTTTGTGTTGTTCAAAATTACATATTGTCATCTAAAAGATTTGGACAGTAACTCTCTCTCTCTCTCTCTCTCTCTCTCTCTCTCTCTCTCTCTCTCATTTGTTATATCATTTAGTTCTTAACAATATAATACTAAATATATATATAACATCGACTTGTTCACCTGATTTTAACTTAGTATATTTAAGTAAAGACTGTGGAGACGAGTTTATATAAGAAATATGTCTTGTTCTCGAATTCATTTCACACTATATAATATGTATGCTATTGTAACATTGATATTTTGATTTTCTTTTTATTGTGAATAAAATATTGTTTAAACTAATTAATCTGTTAACCAGGCCGTTGTTGTTCAGTCTTAGTTGCTAGTATTTTCAATCCTATCATCTTATGATCCTTTTTGTTAATAACATTTAACCCCGTATCTCTCTATCAAGATTTTCAACCTTACACTTTGCTTTGATACTTCTGCATTGACTACTCTAGTGCCGAAAGTGGTCATTGGAAGCCCATTGGTCTAACGCGCGCACTTGCGAATCACAGTGCTTCTCAGTTTAAGTTAAAATTTGAAATAGGGCATCTTCTAGTGTGAGAAAGTTGTCAGTTTGCTTGCCGAAGGTCGATGTTTTCCTCAATCATCCAAGAACTGACGCCTCGATATAAGTAAATACAGTCTTCTTTGTCGCATAAAACATTATTATTCCTAATGAAGGTTGATGATCAGCGTGATATGTATCAGTTTACGTGAAAAGGATTAATGAAACATGAATAATTATAAATGCGTTCTGAAGTCTACGAAAGCTAATGATGATTGGAAATAATATTTTAATCATTTTTGTTTTTGTTTTTCATACAGAAAGGTCAAATATATACCAGCACATGGACCCAAAGCTTTAAAACCGCACAACTCTCGTTTACTAAGCTATTAAACCGGAAATTTTGATGTTTCAGTTCAAACGGGGACAGAATGTACTATCCATTACATCAAACCGTGTTTCAAAAAATGACAGTGACAAAAAAAAAAAAAAAAAAAAAAAAAAACCACAAACTTTAGGATTTATTTCTTTTGGTTGTTATTAAGCACTTATATTTGACAAATTTTCTTTTTATATGAATGTTTTAAATCCTTCAAGTGAGTGTAGCCGTGAGAAAATAAGTAATAAATTTATCTAAAACAGCTGTGAGTGTTTATTACGATCACTTTATAAGTATATACTAGTTGAACTATTGCATTACAATAATATTAATTTCGTCATATATATATGAGTATATATATATAATTTTGTGCAAAAATTTACAGTTCCAAACACGAAACTTTGCATATCCGGACAAAACCGATTTTCATCGCCGCCAATTCGTATCCTCGCTGCCACTGAATTAGAACAGTGTATGCTTACATAAAAATTGACATTCTGTTCGATTCCTCTACCATTTTATACAAGCTTGCTAGGGTCCTATCGATTGCCTGATTGCTTGATAATCCAATTCGCATTTATTTGTTTCATCCATCTACATGATATGACAGTCCAATCTTAAACGGATGTTTTTTTTCTTGTAAGGTCTTTAAGTTTCTTGTTTCTTTGTATCCCATAATCTAGTGTAATAGCCTTGACAAAGGTAGTGTCGATATGCTAACATTTTCTGAGTTTACATTTCCTGCTTTTGAAAATTCGTCACATGACATAAGGTCAGCTTATAAAATGACTGCTATTAGTAGTTATGGGATACTTTTCGACTCTGGTCTAGCTTACTAATGGCTTGAGATGACCACAAGGTAAGTAGTCTCTCCTTTTCTAAACTATGGTTGGTTTGTTGTTGGTTAACGTTCGCATCAGCAATTTTTCAGCTTTTCACGATGAGAGAAAGACAACTGATATCTATAGATGAATCTAAAACAAGCGTGTATACGAAAGATATGCGAGTCTGATTATGGTCTGCTATGTACCAGGCCCCAGTTTTACAATAATTCCTTAACTAAGATTTTCCTTATCTTAAATTTAGCAAATTTAAGCAATCTCTTTCTGAGTTACAAATAAACGTTTGTGATTAAACTAAATGCAGATGTTACAAGCTTGAAGTGATCTTCAAAATGACACCTTGAATTAACTAAATATTTCAAAAATTAGTTATTAGGTTTCAAATTTGCCAGATTTCAATTAAGGAAAATCTAAGTTAAGAAACAATTTTGAAACCGGGGCCAGCACGCACTTATGGCGATCTTTTGAGTTGCTACAACTCTTTTGATGACATTATCCCGAATCTGTCGATATACTAACCTTCCTAATACTGATCAACAGGCGAGAAAGCAATATTTCAAATCTTTTCGTCTTATGAAAGGCCCGGCTGGGGTTCGAACCCACGCCTTTGCGTTCCTTTCTATCATTGAGGCTTTTTTTCTACACTATGTATATTAATGTATTTTGAACTTAAGTTGCAATCTTTATTTAACAAAGACATTCTAAAATGTCTCCATTATTTCCGCTGACTGTCTCGATATAAGCCTAAGCGTAATTAAAGTAATGGTAAATAAAAGCAAACGTTACAACCATTGAAAATAATTTGAATCAAAGTCTTCATGGGAGAGATGTATTATATAATAAGATGACAGCAGAGCACCGTTCAATGAAATTTAATTGCATTAAATTTGAAACAGATCAAAGCCTACATTGACAAGCTAAAAAGAAAAAAAACAAACATTTGAAGAGTTATGATATTCGAATTGTTAATCTTGTACATAATTTAAAAGGGTTTAATTACATAAAAAAAAGAAACAGACCATTACATTAAAAAGAAACAGACCATAAGATTATTTCGCCAACGCAAAGAACAAATAAAGAAAAAAGACATTATATCATAAGAATTATGATGTTTGAAATCTTAATTCGATTTACGCAGTAAAAATGTAGATACCATATAGGTTTTTATTTTATCACACTCATGTTCAAAATAAAAATTTACAACGTACAAGAAAATAAATCCTTGTGATTTTGAGTATGGATAATAAATTGATATTTCACAGAGCATTCTAAGTATGCAAAAATACCCCCACATTTATGAATTCTTTCGGTTGTTCGGTAATTTATTTCTTACTAGTATAACTTAAATCATTTAAAGGTACATCCTGCTATGAAAGTCGGTATTTCCTAAGATGACATACCTATTTAAATATCGAAAAATTAAAACTGATCAATAAGAAAAAATAAGGAGATAAAGCGTCCCCCAGTAGTAACCCACCCACTATTTACAAACTACCCTTGAACAGAATACATCGTAAAGAATGTTTATATGATAACATGTCTATTTTTAAAGTTAAGTTTCCTCTTTATTTGTTATTTTAAGCCGTCCAAGTATTATAACATATTTGTTTTAATCTTGGGCAGTTCATCATTGTCAGACATTGACAAACTTGTTTAGGTAATTATTTCTTTAATCATAGGTTAAAACTTCAATGCAAACATTGAAATCTGTGCTTTTTAGTGCATTTTATACGTGTTTGTGAAAGTGTTTTTATTCACGAACTGAAGAGAACTTGTATTTTATTCAAGGACAATCAATCTCATTTAAATTGATAAGATTCACGAACTTTGGTATATGATGGTATCGTACTGACAAATTGCCGTTTTCAATTAAAAACCCATTCGTTTATACAGGTGAAATGATAATGGTCTCAGGTCTTGTTTCCTTTTGTTATTCTAACATTTTTTTTTTTATTATTTATTTATTTATTTATTTTTATTTTTATTTATGATTATTTATTTATTTTATTTTATGTTATTTTATGTTATTTTATGTTATTTTATTTTATTTATTTCATTTTATTTCATTTTATTTTATTTTTATTTATTTATTTATTTATTTATTTATTTATTTATTTATTTATTTATTTATTTATTTATATATATATATATATATTTGTGTCGTAAAATTACATGTATAACTGATTATTTCCTCCGTTCTATATTTTTGGTGGATTTTATTTTTATATTTTGTCTTTTGGTAAGAATGTTTGATTACGATGTCTCATCTCTCAATTGATAACATGGTTTATGATTTACAAAATCCTTATTAGTGCCTTATATTTTTATTATTTTGTACAAGTTGTTTATCCTTTTTGCCATTTTTGATGATTATACAATATATCTCATATAACATGTTTGATGGTTTGTGTCAACTTCTGGGTGCATATTACAACAATTATTATTTATCGTATGTAAGATATGACAAGCCTGCAAAATTCGACCACACATTAAGCTGTTTAAAGACCCAAGTTTTAACAATATGACCAAAGTTGCTAATTATTATAGAATACAATTTGTTATTATAATGCTTGAATAAAGCTATAATTTCGAGGAGACCACTTTACAACAAATAAATGAACTAAAAGAAGTAAAATACATATATACTTATATTCGGCTCTGTCAATTTAATGTTGCTTATAGTAAAACGCATCCTTCTTTGTTGTGCCAATACCGTGGCCTACTTTTTCCAAACTATAAATTTAAACTCGGTCAAAGACGAAATCATTTAAATTGTACGACATTATTATTTATTTGTCACATTAAAAATGACGAGAAATGTATTACATGTATTTGACTTTTGTCTCAGATATTTGTAAAGACAAGTTTTTACAGTTAATTATTTGTACCTATTTTAAAAATAAACATAATTTTCAATAAAGATTTTAATCATTAGGTTGTCAAAAATTGAAATGGAATTTAAGATTAAAATTTCAATTTTGACATAAATCTCTGATTTGTTTGTTAAGTGGCGAAACTTTTAATATATTCTTGTTTAAAATACTACCTAAAAATCTTAATCTCGCAATTTTAATTGCCAATTTGTGAGAAATGGCTATATCTCTTTATTTAAATGACTTTAAAATTATTTTAATCAATTACGATGTCTTCTCATTTCAATATGTACCATGGTATTACAAAGATTGATAAACCGATGGATCTTATTTCTTATTTTTTCACAATATTGCAGTTTTGTAACTTTTATTTTTAAATGAATAATAATGTATTTTTAATGATTTAGCCGTTTTTAAAATTGATTCCGTCCCAAAGTCTCCTAAATCTTTATTTATTCTTTTATTGTAAAATCCTGAATAACAAACACTTGACAAAAACTAAAGCAATCAAAAACACGAGACAACAAACAAAACTCATTGTACAACATTGGGTTCATCCAGTTCTTTACAATGGTAATTAAAAATCATTTACCAAATCATTTTGAACTCTAGCAATCACCAATTACATCAATCTTAAGTCATTTTGACAACTTGGAAAATAATAAAAAGAATGGGACAAATTGATTTTAAAATGCAAATGTACAAAAGTCTAAGGTTTTTTTTTTTTTTTTTTTTTTTTTTTGGTTTTTTTTTTTTTTTTTTTTTTTTCAGGGTGGGATTCGAGACATCTTATCATTTTAATGATTTCATGATCAATTTAAGAATAAAAGTGTCCGTGATAGTATACATACATGTGAAACAAAGCGCAAAATGTGTAGGTGGTGTGCATTGGTTTTTATTCTTCTTTAAACTTTAAGATAAGCATCAGCTTTTACGTAAAAAGTTTACTTATATAAAAGAGATTTTATCCCCAAGCTGTTTATCCTGAGCTCGTAAAATGTGATGATATTTACATAACGATGTAAAGCAGAAACTATTGGATTTCTATATGTATATTAAATGCTAACTTTTTACAATTTTTACTTCCTTTCTATTTGCTTTTGAATGAATCATTAAAAGTAGGTTTTCAAAGCTTCAAAATTAAAAAAAAAAACACTCAAGATTCGTCAATGGTGATGTTCTCGAAACACATTCTTTCATTACAATTCATTTTTGAGACATTACTATGGCACTATGGCCATAGTACGTAAGCCGTAATTAATTCTATTTGATTTAATGGGGTTTTACATCCCCGTCAAGAGTATTTCACTTATATTGAGACGTCACCGGCTACAGGTGAAGTTGCAGAATTTTTTACATTTGCAGTGCGCTTAGGGCAATGGGCAAAAAAGTTCTTTAGCTTGCCACGCCTGCATTGAGACGGGACATTGGTTTTTTAAGGTCTCTTCCGAAGGACCCCGTAACTTTCATTTCTGAATACCGAGTGCTTGGCGAAAGAACAGTCACTATCTATTTTTAGGTCTTTATCAGAACCGGCTGGGGTTTGAACCTCGAGTTCACACATACGTAATTTGTAATAGAAATAATGGTCATTAATATATCAGGGTAAAAGTACACGAGGATCATTTATGCAACACGGATGAATACCTCTTATACAATGTGCTTTCTTGTTGAATGCAATAGAAAATATTTTTGTTGTGTCATTAAAAAAAAACACACAAAGTCTGCTTAAATTTAAAAAAAATATTATAAAAGTAAAAAAAAATCATTTTCTATTTATTATGAAATGTTTTGAAAATGCCAATACTTTAATTAAAGTCAATATAAGAAATATGGTAAAAAGTACAAGGGGGTATTGATATTCTTTGATAGTCAATAAATTAAATGAGCTGATCATTTTATATCAGAAACTTAACGACGACCAACGTAATTAAGAACACGATTACATAAAAGCCGATCATTAAAAAAAATTAAAGACATCTTGTCTAGCTGTCATGTGCTGATTTCGAATGCATCATTTTAATAATAATTCAAAATCAGCACAAATCAATGCGCAGTCTATGCCATACTTTTCTTTCTTAGGTACTCTTAAGTTCAAATACTAAGATTATTTTTAGTGTAACCATGCATGTGTCTGATGTTCATTTAAAGCAAGAATAAATTTTGTCTGAATAATAAATATATTTTTATGAATTAATTACTCATTAAGAGATCGTGTAACATATAAAACAATATAGAATGTAAATTGGTTATTTTTATCCGTTACATGTTAACGTTTTAACAAAGTGAGGTTCTGCTTAAAATTTCGATGTTGGTAGTTTTCGATATATTTTCGGCTACTTGGTGTACCTTAGTTGTGTTTCTCATGAGTATTATCACGGAGTCATGTTTTTTAAGGTATGGTTTGTTGTGATGCTATTGCCGTGAAGCATTTTAGCAAAGCTATATTGTACATGCATATAATTTGTATATGACGTCTGGTCAATTAGAGTGCTTCATTAATATAAAATTTTAATCATTTATAAAAAAGAAAAAAATAAAAAGAAAAAAAAAGAAAAGAAAAGAAAAACCCTGACCTAGATTTGCTTTCTGATAGAAAAGATTGTTACATAGCTTTTTCAAATTAAAAATTATATATTATTAACCACACCTTTTAGTTATATAAATATATATTTACATACATTATTACATAACATTTTATAATAAAAATATGATGAACCACATACTTCAGTCTTATATGTATGTCTTATATATCACCTCATCTTACACATGTATAAGACGGGGAAAAATAATTAAACTAAATTGATTCAAATACATTGATACTCAAATAGAAGGAATAAAAGTATGTTAAATAAAACTAAAAATCTCAAACTATACAAACACCATAGCAAAGATATCCTCACTGGAGGTACCCTAAATGTACTTTAAGATTTCTTTATTAAAATCATAAATCATATATAGTACATCTACAAAAAGAATAAGAAATCTTTAATATTATCTCAACAAATGATCAAGTAATATTGTCATATTCAGTTTGAGATCAACTTGAAATATTAATTCACTTTATTAACTTTCTAAAATTTAAATTGTCTATGATTTCATTTCCTAAAGGAGACACAAATAGATCTTCAATATTTGACTGATTGCTACTCTAACGTGTTTAAAGCTATTTCGTATTTTATATTCTACAAATATTATGTCTATTGCATAACAAAGGCCACTGCGGTAGCTCAATTGGTAGAGTGCTCGCTCCGTAAGTGGAAGGTTGTGGGTTCGAACCCCGGCCGGGTCTGACCCAAGATTTGAAAGTGGGTAGTGACTGTTCTCTCGCCAAGCACTTGGCATTACGAAATGAAAGTCACCGTTCTTTCCGAAGGGAACTTAAAATAAATGAGGTCCCGTGTCATGGCAGGCATGGCACGATAAAGAATCCTGCTGTATAATGCCATCAGCGCAACGCACAGACAAAATTTCTACACTTTCGCCTATAGCTGGCGACGTCTCGATATAAGTGAAATATTCTTACTTGGACGTTTAACACCATTGCTCAACTTAACTCAACTCTATTGCATAAAAAAGAATGTTATAAATTCATCCGTATTAAATTCAATAATATAATATTCACTGGGTTTTCACTTATGTCGAAGGGGTCATTTCTGGAATGGTTGAGGAAAACGGAGTGCCCAGAGAAAACCGCCTCCTTTTAGCGAGTAAGGTACTGTGATACGTAAACCTGCACTTTAGATTTATCGGTCACCGAGGACCAAGTTGATTTCGTTTTTTTAATTTTTAAAGGCGGGGTTGAAATTTTAAATGTTGAAGCGATTTTAAACTCCCTGTTTAACGATATTATCTATGGTTGTATCAAGTTTATTACGCCATAAATATCAGTTTCAATTCCTAGTTCATCAGATTTAAAATAAGAGGTTAATAGCTAACACCACACTTGGTGCAAAGTTATAACTAACAAATTGTTGATCCTGTTAATTTATTTACGAATAACAAAATTTTTTGTTTACAAATATAATACACTCAAGATATTAACAGTTTCACCATTATCCTAAAAGATAATTAAAAATAACTTGCACAATTTCATCTTTATCGAATTGTTATATGAATATTAACCAAGCACTCGTTTGTCCCGTTTTTCAAGAATATGCACAAGAAGCGGGTTGTCTTGTCAAACTCATTGATAGAATTGATAAAATGCACTCTTTGATTTGGGTATATTTAAACTATTTTGAAAAGTAACCCTAAAAGATATTATCTAGATGTTTTATATATAACAAGAAGATCGTGGCAAAGTAATAAAAAAAATTAGAAAAAGTTCAATAAGTAAAAAAGAAAGAGCATAAGACAAAACATGAAAGAAAAATTGGAATATTTTTAAAAAGTGACTCGGTGCATTGGTTTTTTTAACAAGAAAAAAGAAGATAATCGAAAAATCTTGATTAAAAAAATAAATAAAAAGAGAGAGAAAAATCAATTTTGTTTTGAAAATAAAAAGAATACTTGAAATAAAATCAACAAGAAACAAATGAAGAGATAAACAGAAATGGTGAAAAAGATAATCCGAAATTCTGAATAAGAAAAACAAATAAAATGAAAAGGGAAAAAAAATCAATTTTGTCTTAAAATAAAAAGTGTACTTTAAACAAATTCAACAAGAAAAAAAAAAATGAATAGAATAAGCAATTGGGACCTTTAGAAATTCGTGCGTACAATTTTTCTAAAAAGTAAATTTGTATGAAAGAAAGTAAAAAAAAAATCATGCTGCCTGTTTCGTTCGAATGTAAAACTGGTTTGTTTTTATTTCAACTCAAAAAGAACACATAAACTTTATTACATGCATTATCCAGGTAATAAAAAATCAACACCTGTACTCTCGTCTTTTGATCTTGGAGCCCATAAAGATACCGATATTAATAATGTAAACAAATTTACAGATTAATTACATTAATATTCATAATTCCAGTTTATTTGCACCACTTAAGTCAACAATAACATGGCAAAATTTTATTTTTATGCGTTTTCGGCATATTTGAGAGCATTTTTGAGTATTTTTATTCTTTTTGTTGCATTTAATTCAAACAATCTCAGAAAAAGAACAAACACTTGATGTTTTCGTTATCACAGATTACACAATAGGAGAGATAAAAATGTTGTAAGGCAACGATATATGGCTGCACTATGATGGCTGATTTGATTTGGAAAAAAAACAACGATATTTTATATACATAAAGTGTTTAACAACATGCATGTGATTGCGAAAATTGGTAATCTAACAAGGTGAGGCTTTTGTTTTTGATGCATCTGAATTACAGCTTTATATAATAATCAAACCTACCTAATAGCCTACCGTCTCTGATTTGATTGGGTATGTTCATCTAGTTGGTCAATTTAGAATCTTCAATTCACCTAAGTACATGCAACAGTGACCAACTAGACGACCCCTGAAAAAAGCACAGACTATACAGAAGTGTATTCCGTTTTGATCTGACAATAAAGAATTGAAATATGTGTAATTGATTAAAATTTAAGTTTCAAGGGTAATTGATTTTTATTATGATCACGCGCGCGCGCGTGCGTGTGTGTGCGTGTGTGTGTGTTGCTTGTGTGTGTGTGTGTGTGTGTGTGTATGGTTAGTTAAAATGGTATTTACACGAACTCTCAATACATCATACGCCATTAACAAATTTCTCTTCATATTCTATATTAACAAATAACATGTTCGGAAGTCATATGAAAGATTGACTTCACCAGAGCCACAACTAACAAGAGAGAGAGAGAGAGAGAGAGAGAGAGAGAGAGAAGAGAGAGAGGAGAGAGAGAGAGAGAGAGAGAGAGAGAGAGAGAGAGATCTTAATTACTGGAAATGTATCATAATTTTCTCATGACAACGTTGTTTACCATTTCATTGTAATTGGAGAGGTTTGTTGGATGCAAATTCATTAATCGTTCTTACTCCAACAATTTTAACGTAATGAACCTACTTCGACAATTTTAGTTCGTTTACATGAAAAAACAATTTTCATAAATCAAATTTTACGCTTTTTAAAAACGGATTTTTCTAAGAGTTCTAAATTGCATTTTTACATTTAAAAGTCGTATTTGAATTTCTGTAATTATCATAAATGTGAGTACATTATTTATGCCTAAAATTACGCGATGGAATTTCACATTATAAGTATTATTATGTTACAACTTAACGAGGATATTATGTAACTTTTTCATACATTCATGAATAAACCTTTTACAAATTATTTCTGTAAATAAGTTTTAAGATTAAAGAATGAAATATGTGTTTAATATATACAATGTGTCAAAAAAAAATTGAAAATGTTTCCGCGGGAAATATTATTACTATAACGGCGCTTAGTACCTTTTTATTTCTGTAATTGTTTCAATCCAAATCAGGAAAAAATTACACCTATGCGATTAAAATATGTAGAACTGAAAGGCTTTTAAAGTTTTGGTGGACCAATTCATTATTGGATCAGCTTTAAATTAGATATTCGCGAAGTTCAAAAAAGTGTTCAACGTGTACACATCGTCATTTTACTTTATTTCGAATACAAAAATGAAAAACCATGTCCATTAGCTGTAACGCAAAGTCTTATAAGATTATACATTATTTTTAAATTCCCCAAACGAAAAAAAAATAACGAAATTTATAGATTTGGCGCAACAAATCACAGCAAACGTAAGCACGGAGACTTTGTCTTTGATGACGCCATTATCAATTATGTCATCGGCGCATTAGAAGATTTTAAATATCATTTTATGGAAATTAAATTGATAATATTTTAACTATTGAAATCACTAGGCAGTCGTGACATTTGATCATAACAATTGGAGGTATCGTTATCTTGCAAGCGACCCATTTTGGTTTTATTGGAGATGTTCATTGATTTGGTTGCTAAGTTTCACTAATGTCCATTTTGTAATAAGTAGGTTTACGTCTTAAATATAAGAAGATAAAAACACTCGAGACATCTCTTCAGAGTTGTTAAGGAGAAAGCTTAGCTTGGGCACCATAGAAGACGCTTATTTATTTAATCATTCAAGTCAGTCTTAGAAAAAAATTATATTTTTAGAAACACAATACATGTATATCCTTTGAGAGATTTGGTAGTTTATTTTCCCTTTTTAAAGAATATTGGTTAAATTGGTCTTTTTTCAAGTATAGATGGAATAAGAAAAAGAGTCAAAAACGTTAAAAATCATTTTGCCAATCATAAAAGATAATTATGATGTTAATAAAGAACTACAGCTCTCAAAAGTCTTATAGTCTAATATGTTTATAAATAGTTGAAATTATATCAAACAGCAGGTTTCCAACCTGAAACAGTGGTGTAAATACACAAATATGTTCGTATACATGTAGCTTGATAATACTGACCTTCACCTGCTAAACATTGTCAGTCATTATTTAAATTTTCCACGTGGCATGTTGTATATGTCTGAAAAAATGCTTGATGTACCAAATCCATTAAACTTAGAAACATTGGGTTCATGAGTTTCCAGTTGGGGACAATAATGCAATTGAACGCCACAAAACATTGCAAGCGCCGGATTGTGCGCACGTTAAGCAGTGTGCATTAAATATTAGAAAACAATTGGCATAAACAATCCATGTGATTAATAAAGCGTGAATAAAGAACTAAATGTGAGATTTCAGTATGCATTGGATCAAAAGATTATGTTAAAAAAATTAATTCGCGGGAAAAATTTTTCTAGTTAAATACTCCATAAAATGGCAGGAGTACGGAGAAGAATTATTTTTGTTCAATGAGTTTGTTGTGTTTTTCCCAGAAGATTTTTTTATTTTAATGCTTGTTAATAATGCTTGTTTTCCCTATTTTATTAGTTTGAAGTATACCAGACCAGAAATTTGCATGTTATTCGTAATTCAGAACGAACTAATATTAGAGTCCTTTCCATGCCGAAAATGAACAATTCATTCTCTATTGAACAAACATAATCATGTGTTTTAAATCCCATCTAAATCCATTTTTATTGCAAACATTATATTAACTCTTCTCTATTATAACGCTGAAAGATTTTCTCAATTCGTTGTATAATTTAAGAGTGAAAAGAAATATTTAAAAAGAAAGTATTGGAAATCGAATGGAAATTACATGGTTATTATGAAGCTGCATTGTCGACCACGCCTTCTTCCTTTTGAATTTATGCATTATGACGCAATCACGCATAGGGTATTTCTTAATTAAAAAGATATTTGATTTATAAATCCGCAATGCCAAAGAAATTGCTGATTCAAATCTTTATGTAATTTTTCATCAAAGAACCATTTGAATATCTATTAAAATTGCATCTGGTTATGTTGTTTAAACCATCTTTAATTAGGAAGTTATGTTCTAAATAATTTTAAATTATGTAAAGTAAAATAAAAATAATTGCAATTTTCTGTAAATAAAAATACTAATAAAAATGGGCCAGTAATAAAGTGATTGTTACATAGAATATGTAAACAGAATACATTTATTACAGAAATAAGTCAAATCGTATATATTCTCGCAATTAAGATATTTTCTATAAAATTGTTAAAGAATGAAAAATCGGTACTGAAACGCTAGAAAGAGAAGTGGTATTTTTTTAGGTAATCTACAATTAAAAATTAAACCTTGGTGACCTAGTAGGTTAAAGCGCTCACCTAGGCATCACGCTGCCTCCGTCCTTCTACGTTCAAATCTTACTCCGACTGATCCAAGTATGAGAAAGCGTGTCAGTTCGCTTATAAAATTTCAGTGGTTTTCTTCGGGCACTCCGGTTTCCTGCACCACTCCACCATGACCGCTTTTGTAAGTAAATCAATTTTGACTTGGGTGGTTCAATACAGAATTGTCCCAGTATTTTTTTATGGGATTTTGCTAATTACATTAAGGCTGGAATATTTCGATATATGTAAACTCAGACATGATATAATTAATTTACTGGCTTTTTTTCTAACACTGCGAGAAATAAGAATTAGTGCAGTGAAGTAATTGTGTTTTACGAACCGCTTAAGATATTTTTCCAATAATTTTTAGAAATAAAATGCATTGAAAATAATATAACTCATTCATCTAAGCATAAGAGGACTTTCACCAAATTTCACAACAGTTGTAACAAGGTAGGTTGAACTAAACTCGTACCCCATAACTGCAATCACGACAAAAACGGCTGTAAAAGTAAATAAAACACAGAAATGTTCAAATCACAACCCCCCCCCCCCAAAAAAAAAAAAAAAATAAATAAATAAATAAAAAATAAAAACTTATCAAACTGGCCTATTCAGTTACACACACATGCTTTGTGAAACATATATCTATTTTTTTTTTTTTTTTTTTTTTTTTGGGGGGGGGGGTTGCTTTGTGTTTCAGTAAAATAAAGTCTCTAATTTTAAATGTACAGACCACTGGTTGTAAAGACAGTTTGATACCATGGGATCCTTTTAATCCCTTCATTTATACAATTCAGTTGCCTGTCATGAGGTCATGCGTTTTACTATCACTGATGAGCATTTGTGATTGTACGTCTTGTTCTTTTCTTATTACACGTGTTTTGTTGCCTTTGATTTATGACATAATTAGTGGTCCCGATATATGAAACGCGTTCATTGGTCCGACCTTTTTTATACTGGTCTTTTTCTCGGTTGCAGTGGCTATTGTCTTATACATAAAATTTTGTTTTTCTATTTTGCACCTAATTAAGCCATTGAATTAAACAAACTTCTTTACACCATTTTTTTTTTTTCATTTTTCATTACATTCCATAACAGTCCAATTCGGACTTATTGCAAACGTAAGCAAATATTTATGCTTATCTTATAAAAAAAAGTGTATACATTTTTTTAAAAGTTCTGTATTTTTATGCTATTTCAAGTTTTATCTTTTTTGGCAGTTACGTCATGACCATAGAAAAACCACGGTGCAATTATCACGGGGAAATTTGTACACAGTTTTATTTTAATAATATATACGCTTGTATTTGCCAGGTAAACACAATGTTTCGAAACTTTTCATTCATACCAAAGCTAAATGGTTTTATCTCTTTTTTAATTAATTTGTAATATGTAAGTAAACTAATACAGGAAGTGTCATGTTTAGATGAGAATATAGATTTGCTAAGCATATAAATTTGTGATAACATGGGAACTATCAAACAAATGCTTAACGCAAAATGAAACCAAACAAAGCAAGCTAATTTCCATGTATTCCCTGAGGATTGAGAAACTATGTATCAGCAAGAGGAAAAACCAATCCTTATGTTTTGCAAAAAGTGGTGTTAGTTACACAATAGTGCATGACATCAATTACAACATCATATAAATAACGTAAGTCAATAATATCAAGGGATTGTTTCAAAAACTACACATTTGCAAACAGAACAAAAAAAAAATGAAATTTTATACTCAATGAGTGTTACAGAAGAGTAGGCGAAAATATTAATGTAAGACATTTGAGACATATTAGATTCATACTGCGTTATTGATCTGCAATATCTTGTGATTTTATTTTTAAAAAACTGTGAAACCCATAGAAACTGTAGATGTGAATTTTAGATTACTAGTATTTTAAAACCTAGTGGAAATATAGACTATTCAAACAAATGTGAACTTAATAATTACTGAACATATGAATGACAGCTCATGACATAATATAATAGTCTACATGAAAGTGTGTTTTTTTCTGTTTTCAAGAACTGTATTGTACATGAATCTAGATTATTTATACAATTTATCCCCTGACCATGTACCACTACGGCAGCTCAGTTGGTATGCAGCTCAATTTGTATGTGGGAAATCGAGGGTTCGAACACCGGCCAAGTATGGCCGAGATTTAAAAATTGGTAGTGACTGTTTTTTTGCCAGCACCCGGCATTTAGAAATGAAAGTCACGGGGACCCTCGAATGAGACATTAAAACTGACACCGGGTGTTAAGGAACCCTCCCTGCACATTGCAAGGGGTCGTGGGTTCAGTCGGATCGTACTAAGGACTTGAAATGCTCAATTCCTTGCCCTGCGTTCGATATCAGGAGGATAGGGTATCGACTGGTTCACCTGCTAAAGGGTATAGCTGTATAAATATATTGAAATGGTTAATATTTGGAAATCATCCATTACTACTGTTAATAACATGCATATTAAGTACTTATAGATGAAATCTGACCAGGTATTTCTGATTAAGTGTTGTAGGCAGTTCTTAACTTGAGAAAACTTGGAAAGATTCTGTACTTAATATATTGTCTATTGCACTTTGCAAACAATTTTGGACAAATCCTCAGGTGGGCCTCTTATTTAAAAATACACACTATGCTTAATAATGAAGGTACGAAAGCGTGTTAGTGCCATTTTATACACTGGAAAAAATATACTATCTCGTTTAAACGAGATAGTACATTTTTTGCTAGTGTATAAAATGGCACTAACACGCTTTCGTACGAAGGTATTCAATTGAAATTATGTATTTAAAACTTAGTATAATAACAAGTGTCTAAATGAATGGAAAATTTATCGAAATTGAATTTATTCAGGGGCTTTTCAAAATGTCAGAACCGATTGCAAATTGCAACACATTTCAAATATCAAGTATAATCAGAACGAAACGAAAAAAGCAGGCAAAAAATCCATGTGCAAATGTCATTGTACCCTGTAATAATTAATTTTGCTTCGTCATTTTGAATTTTATATTTCATTTCCTCTTAGTGTAAAGATATTTATGTTCTCTCATGTGCATTAAGAGCAATTTTAGCTTATTTATTAATTTAAGACCCGTGTCCATAACGAAGGAATTATGTATCCAATTCCTGATAATTATGATGACTAGACTCGGATTCAGTTCGTAGGTTTCTTATTGAAAATATAATATTAATGACACTATCCATCAGTGTCAAAATCCATTCAGCGTATTTGATGATCAATTTCTTTGCAAAACGGTTGCTTCGGTTAAAAAATAGATTGATTCTTTTTGTTTGAATTCGTTAATATATAAATTACATCCATATTTAATTAATATCATTATGACGGATTGATAAATCCATCTATGAAAAGTAGCATATTAAAAATGTTTAATTTTTTTTTCAATGAAATATTCAAAAAATGAATATCATGTGGTCATATTTTATTCAGAAAATTTTAAAATTGAAAAGGCGTAGATTTAAGATAGCTGGTGAAAGATTTTATTTCTGTCATTTCGCCTGGTTTACTTGTACTGTACTTGTACTGTAATAAACTGTTAATAATACATTAAACAAAATAGATATATAACACAAATACCGATTAAATTTTGGTGTGCCAAATGTGCACATTTCGGAAATTCATTCCTCATCAGTGACACTAAGACCGAAACGTTTGATAGATAAAAAACATAATCCGAACAGTCGAAAATAATAAACTAAAGTTCCAAAATTATATTAATCCTAATCCAGCTAAGAAATGCTTTGCATGAGGGAACAAACCTTAGTTTGAAATTAATTTTAAATTTTAGACGGCTGAAAATTTTGCTAAATGGTACATTTTCTGACAGCGCAAAGTACTGCCTGCTGAGTTATGGATATCCTCGGGGAGTTTTAATGTCAATACTTAACAATTGAACTGTTTAAAAATGATGTTTATTGTCAGTATGAAGGCAACAACTTTGCAAGCAACCGGAATAACACGCGTTTTTTCGTTAAATATTTTTTTAAAAAGTTATTCATTGATTTTAAGAATAAAAACTTCCAATTTATAACACATGCACATCGGAGGAGTCCAGTAGACGCAACAGCTAAATGTTAGACGGAGAACAACAAACTATTAATCCGCACAATTTTTGGTGTTGGGTAACAACAGGTTTTGGGATAAAAAATAATAGTTTTATCAGGTATTTTGATGGTATTTTTTCGATTTTTCATTATTTTTGAGAATATTGGATATAAATTCATATAAATAAAAAATTGAATATCAACAATAAATGTGTTGTTATTTGTGGACTATATTTCGGTCGAAAATCAGGTGAACCCGTGTGGTGCCATTTTAATTATGGAAGAATGTGCAAAGAAGTATTATTGGCATTGAGAGATTGCTGATATATGTCGGAAGTGAAATTTGTGAATCTGAAAACCTGTAGCAGAGGGATAATTATCAATGGCCAAGCATATGGGCTTCGAATCTGGGTCGGGATGATACGTTAGCGTAGACAGGGATTTACCAAGAATTTTTAGATTGTTAGACATTGTTAGATTGAAATTCACGCCAACATTATGTGCCGAGCTTCATACTCGGTATCGTTCAAATGTGAGACAGCAAAGCAGTGAGGGGTATTCTCTGCACATGATGCGGTGCAAATATCTCAAAGTTTAGAAAATGAACTTTTTGAATTTAGCAAGGAGTTTTGTAGTTCTTAAACCATGTATTATAGTTTTGAGGATTTCCTATTTTATCCCAAGTATATTGATTAAAAAGCATGTAGCTGATTTTTCAGTTTTTCCGATCAACAAACACAGCATGTGAAACGGATAATTTTCACTGGATGTGGCATACATGCGTGGATCTTATTCCAATTGAAATTTACATCACTTGAAATTTTCATCCCGCGAGACACAAAATTAATTGACAAGTTGTTCCATTACATATTGCCTTAAAATAATAGGTGATGTAGCAGCTTTGCCAAGGTAGGAAGAATTTTTTAAGATCCGATTGTTCAAGAATTTTTTTGTGGTTTGATGGTTTTGACAGATAAGTTGTTGTCTGTTCTTTCAACAGGCCATCAAAAACGCCATTTGATTTTTTAAACTCCGTCTCTCACAATGTCAATATTACGGTGAATATCAGCCAAGTGCCTATATATGTAATTAAAATTTTATTTGATTAATTATGTTGATTTTACTTTGTGAAATTTCGTAAATGCGTTTTTCAAGCTTGTCTCAAATATAAACAAAAGTGACTTGATAGCCATGTTTGTTTACCTATAGTGATGTAGTTCCGGGTTGTATATTGCTTTTATATTAGTCTAGTCAATCTACAGTTTGACCTCAAACTTATTGCAACAGAACAAATGTTGTTACTAATATGCTCTCAAATACATGAAATGTTTAAAGTAAAAAAGTCTACCAAAATCTGACAAGGAGAAACATGTTTTTGAGAAGTTTTAATTTTTTATTGGGATTTCTATAGACAAAAGAGATAACTCCTGTAAAACAGGCGGAGTTTTAGTCCAATTATCATATGTTTTTTGCTATTTTAACAAAAAGTAAAGCAAAGACCCTGGAATTAATCAATCATAATTGATTCCATGTGTATATTCAACATTTCTGATTTCTTTTAAAGTGAAATCATTGACCCATTTTTATTCAGTTGCACGTTATTTTAAGTCTTTCACAATCTAATGTTTCTATAATGATGAGGAATTAATAACATTATACTCAAAGTAATGAAGTAGAAGTATAGAAAAGTTATGTTTTTAACCTGAGATATACTTATTTTATTATTTCTGTGTATAACAAAATATGTTTGAGGTGAATAAATCTTTTTTTCATCTCATCAACACGCCCTTAATCAGCGTTTTGCATAAATTCTTTCAACGAATTTATTTAATTTTTTTACATTCCATTTACATATTACATTCTAAATTGTCTTAAATTATCTAATTTAAGTCTATGCATAAATTTCCATCTAATTTCTAGGTTGTTCTTCATATAGTATCAGAGAAAACTTGAAGTTTTTGAAAATTTTTGTGTAAAATTTAAGATCACAATACAGAGTTATCTCCCTTTTCTATAGAAAAATGCTACTAGTAAATTCAATTGGCAAAAAAAAAAAACCCAAATTACACTGGATTGAAATTGGTATATTTTCTATGGTGAATAAAAACGCAATTCCTAAAAACAATCACATAAAAATATTTTCTGTTGCAATTACTTTGAGGTTTGACCTAATTTTTTCAAAGATTGACTAGACTATATGTTTTTATACACGGAGTGACAGAATTTTTGGCGTTCATTGTCAGAAGTGAACGCAACGGCTCTCACTTGCAGCCATGGGAATTTCACAAGGCAAATGAAAATATTGTATCATGATGTTCAAAATGATCAATGTCATATTTCATTAAAACAATTGTTTCAACTAATTATTATTAGTAAGAATTATGATTTTTATTATTGAACGCACTATCTAAAAACTAGAAAAAGTAAGTATTTATTGTTTCAATTAAATTGAAGTTAATAAAGCCCATCTGTCAGCGATTCAGATGTTTTCCCCTTTGATCAACAGCATTTTACCAGCAAATTAAAAATTAATGATTTAAAAAATATCATATAAAGTGTATGATGTACCCCATTAATTAAGTGTACTGTAAGTGCAACTCTATTATGCATAGCAAGGCAATTACTTCGAAATATATATATCAATACTTACGACTTCCTTTTAATAAATACATAATGTATGCTTCATATTTCAAAATTTGTTGCCTTTTATGTCTTAACTTACAATAAAAACTTAGAAAAAACCAATTAGTATGACTCAATCAAATGTTACAATGATTGGTTTCATTTGTTTTTGTTTTTTTCATAATATACGGTTACTTGCGCTTACTATCTGTTACTCCGATTAAAATGTATATTTCATAGGAAATTGTAATACCATGCATTTAAATAGTGCATTTATTGGTTTCATTTGTTTTGCTGATTCCTGATATACGGCTATTTGCGTTTGATTTTATTGATTTTTTTTTTTTTTTTTTTTTTTTTTTTTTTTTTTTTTTTTTTTTTTTTTTTTTTTTTTTTTTTTGCTACAATATATATTTACATGTCATATAGTTAAACAAACTATATTGCACCAATGCTTTGCAAGTAGTTTTTGTTTAATCGTATAATACTTTGTACCATTTTTAGAAATGTATTTTAAGCCACTTTATCCAATCGCAGTAGGAATTTTCATGAATAAACAATATGGATAAAAGAAACAATGTCATGTAGACAGTGTAATTTTGCGATTTCCGGGTAATGAACAACAGCGCGATTTAAACTTGCACCAAATATCTTGGTTATTTGATGTAATCGAGTCGACGACTGTTTATTGAGAAAGCTTTTACATCCGGGCACATTAACATGTGTTACAAACCCATATAAGCATGGAACTTATGAATCTATGAATTCTAAGCATGAGTTTCAACTAAATTGTAAATTACCGCCCAAGTCTGAATTAACCCAAATTCTAAGCTTGAACGCATACTGTCAAGAATGAAATAATGATCATTGCAAGCAAAGGATGTGCATTTGCAATTGCATATTTCAAAAAATAAACAGATAATAAATAAATAAATAAATAAATAAATAAATATTCGATACATAACAACAATAACATGAACAAAAAAGTTACAATAGAATGGAAAAGAAAGATTCGTTCAGCAAAAAGTGCAATATTTCCGATTGCATCGAATTGGATGTTCATCGCATTCGGTCATGATAACCTTAATATTTTAAACTTACCACTTTCATCAGAAATTAGGCAGAAGGAATGAATTGTAGTAAGAAGTGTGGTTAAGTGCTTTTGTAGGTCTTAACCATTATATTAAGCTTTTACAAGTTATTTTAGGTTCACAAATACATATGTAACTTCTATATTACACACCGTGGACTTGACGTTAGGGCCAAAACTGAAATATTCTTGATATGCATGAAGATTATCAATCTATTAATATTTTTTAAAAATATTCTTTCTTCTTTATTTTTTATTTTTATTTTTATTTGCTTATCATTTTTGTTCACCTTGTATTTGTCTTTTTCATCTTTATGGCATCTACCTGTCATGCTGTGGATTCTAAAGAAAATCTTCTGCAGCAAAAGCGTTTTATACTTTGTCCATCATACAAAACTGTCTTTCACATATACATGTAAGCATTTCTTTATGCGCATCATTTCATCATGGTTAACGTTAACTCTAAATCTTTTGCTTTTTAATATATTTGATTTAATTTAATTTTAAAGAAAAATGAAATGTATAAGAAAAGATTTAATTTGAATAAAATACTTATATCAATTAATTAAAATAATTATTTGTAAACTTACACTTAGTGCGGCGTGGTACCCGATTTTCATGTTATTAATTTTAACAATTCAAAAATCATTTCACCATGAAAATCGTGACGAACAAGTGTATTTGGATGAATAATTAACCGATTCGGTTTATTGGGTCTATAAAAATAATCACTTAAACCGTTCAGTCTCTCCTTATCATAATTAAAACTTACATACTTACTTACGACCTGTTACAGAAAAACAATATCATAAATAAGTACATGATTACAAGAACACATAAACACGGTTTATTGATTTTAACAATCAAAAACATTCATTTTTTAATGTTTTTAAGTTTATTGCTTCGAATCAAAACTTTGACGTTGAAGGTTTTGAATAGTGTTTTTGTTGTCTACAAACAAATCATATGAGTTATACAGCTTGATGGTTTTTATGGCTCCATTGTTTTCCAAGGGTACGAGGGTACCGATTTTTTTTTTCGTACAACTATACTGGTTAAATATATAAAAAGGTGAGATTGAAGGATGGTAATGGCATGTTTTATTCTTTTCAAAAACATTTCGTCTTATTTGTACTACTAAAATGATCTCAAATTTTATTTTACGGTTATATTTTGTTGTGTTGTGTTTTGGTGGCTTTTGCAATTGCAAAGCTATATTAAAAAAAAAACATACAGCCCATGTCCAAATTACAATCCAAAAAGCAAAGTAAAAATCTGAAGACTGGAAAATTCAATAAAACACGTAAACTTTCACCAAGGAAGTGAGGTTGGGTGCTCTGGAAGGTTCAGCATCTCTTCATTAGCTATCTATAACCACAGATTGCAAAACTAAATTTGAGAATGAAAAGAAAATGGAATGGAATAATTGGAAGTCAAATATATCCAGTATAGGTTTAGAAACAGCGATTTCATACTTTTCAACAAGATTATGACGACTATAAAACTTTTTTGATGGCTTTGAAAAGCCTAGGCTTGCAATATTCTTAATTCAACAATTTTTGTAAGCAGAGTACTTCGTTGTAGAAAATTCCCGTTGTTGAAACAAGCTCTACCACACTGTATTAACTATAAAACAAATACAGCTGTCATGTGCTGATTTTAAATTTTTATTAAAATAATGCATTCAAAATTAATACATGGCAACTATGACAAATGATTTTGAATTCCTTATTTTAAAAGAATTCAAAATCAGCACATGACACAGCATTAAATATATCAATTTGACCATTGAATACATATTTGATAGAAAGATCTAGAAAGATCTAGAGTGCGTCTCTGACTTTGCACTTTTATTTTGATCTACAAACATACCACGTGTTATTTAAGGTCATATTGATGACGAGGACAACATTTCATTACATCGAGTAAATGTTGATTTTTCAACTTAACTTTTTAATTTGGGATCAAAGCATGTTTTACAAGCGTAAAGCAAACAAACCAATAGGATTTGCGAAAGTGTAATGAAAATCAACACTGTCGTCATACAAAAATACTCTAAATTAACTTATTGTACAGACATTCTGTATTCTTATTAAATATTGCAAATCTAACATTTTAATTTTTCAACTTTTAATCGTTCAATCATATATTTGCTGTGTATTCCGTTAATGTTGCAAAGAAAATTTCGTCTTTGAGGTCTTTTAAATATTTTTACTGAATTCATTTTCATGTTTCTATTAAATCAGTTGTTTCAAATGACCTTATGTTATTTTTAATTCCAAGTAGTAATTTATGGATTTTTTTTCTCCGAAAAGATTTGGAATTTGTAGCCAAGTAACGTAGCCAATCAAAATAATAATAATAATAATAATAATAATAATAATAATAATAATAATAATAATAATAATAATAAAATAATAATAATAATAATGATAATAATAATGATAATAATAATAATAATAATAATAATAATAAAATGACGTGTTGGTTTTTTCATTTCACATTTATGTGCAGCCAGAATCACACACAAAACTCTTTGCAAATTTATCAAAGAAATGCTACTGTTATACTTATTTAGAAAACTGAATATTTATCATCAAACATAATAAGGGTATGAATACCATATATAAATTTATTCCTGTTTTCTTTTTTTTACCTTCATTGTGTGTGTGTGTGTGTGTGTGTGTGTGTGTGTGTTCTTCACAAATAATTAGTAATATTCCCGCGGGTATTAGGATATTACTAAGTAAGCACTAGCCCAATCAAGATTTTTTTTCTATTGAAAAAGTAAACAACTCTGAAATTACTTTTTTGTAAAGAAATTTGTTTTATGATCTTTTCAATTAAAATTCAAGAAAAAAATCATAAAAAACATTCAAGTTTTAACGAGAAAGCTATATAAATAAATTATCCTTAAGAAAATTAAATTACAGACGGGGGTCCTCATCATCATAAAAAACACATAGGTGGTATGAGAGATGAGTATACTTGGGTTATGTATATTGAAAGTTTATTAAAGTCCTGAATAAGTTTTTAGTAAAATGTGTTAGGTGATTAAACTCATTAATTATCCCAAGTGGACATAAATATGAAACACGAATAATTAAAGACTAAGGGTATTACTCAGAGGTCAGCAGTACACCCTGCACAGATTTTAATATTTGCATGTAAAGTGGTTTAGAGGTTGTTAAAACATACGCGTTTGCTAATTTGTGTTTTGTAAAAATATAACCTTCATTGCTTTGCCAACTAGTTACAATTTGTACACTTCACAAATAAACATTAAATTGGTAAAAATGACATCTTTTCATATAAATATTTTGCAGGGTTTACGGGTTAATTTTTTTTTAAAATCAAGTAAAACTAAGTAATTTAATGCTTGGTTTCTTTGATTATTGTTATATTTTCAAAGCATCAAATATTATTAACTATTTATCTGTTTATATATAAAAATATATAAAAGTTTTAGCTATTGCTGTTTTTCGTCTTCCCAATCCATATTTTAGATCTTATATTAAATAACGGTGTTAAACCCAAACTGGCTTATTTCCGACTTTGGACGGTCACTGACGAAGATGTCCAGTGATGCGGTAAAATGACTTTGAGGTTCCCAAACTAAAGTGTTTTTATGACAACCAGTAGTATACAAAAATGAAAGAATGAATAATTTTATCATTTAATACAAAAAAAAAAGATATATGGCAATTGAAATACTTTCTTTTGAATGTAAGGAATGATAAAATTAAAAGAAAAAAAGGTATATGATAATTTCAAAATATGGTCGTATTATTTGGTTTGTAGAAAAATATAAACATCAACAAATGTGTCTCCTAAAAAAACTGAATGTCGCAAGACAAACGTTTATAGATAACTTGAATTCCCTCTATTTACGACGTCACATGTGAGGCAACTATTTCTATTAGCAATGGAATCGCATAAAGTGACGTTTTATCGTAATAACGACTTTTTTCGTTTTCTATAAGTGTTTTTTTAATTTCATTTAAAAAAAAAAAAAAAAAAAAAAAAAAAAAAAAAAAAAGACTGTAACCGGATATAGCATCATATCTCAGATTTGACATAAACCAACGCCGATATCTAATCACATTGAACGTTCTTGTGGCAGGAAATGGCTGGTCATATGACGAGATTTTAATACCCTTCACTATTGCAGTGAAGTTGCTCATTGGAAGTTGGTACAAACTGAATTCGTAGCCTTTAATTAAATGAGCTGACACCCAATTAACCAGTGGCTAATAAGAGATGCAAAAGCGATAATCATTTGTCAGCCATAGTTGAATATTGGTCATTAAGCATAAGCGTAAGCATAAAAAAGGGGGTACATGTGATATTTTTTTCAAAACACTGCTACTTGCCGAATTGATTATATCAAGAGGTGACTAGGAATGTCCTGTCCTGAGTAGGTCAGGGCAAAATGACGTATTTAACCCGTACATGACGGATTTGTTAACAAAAATTGCTTAATTTTCTAATTTTATCAACATTAAGAAAACATTGATTTTAGGCGCCACAAATATTTTGTTATTATTTGTTTCCAATCAAAAAGTATTCAAACCTCCCAAATCAATAATAATTATTATTATATCTATGGGTCAATAACTCGAATATAATCAAGTCGTAATCATTTTATGCATTTTGGTAAACCGAAATTAACTTATTTACTTATTAATTTACGATCAAGAACCCGCAGAGCCCTCAAGAAATTTATTTGTACATATTTTGATTAGTCGACTAATCGGTCTTTGTTGCGAGCCATTTAAACGCTTAATAGTATTAAACACAGTGTAAGTCGGAGATTTACAAATTAACAATGAAGTTACTATAATTCTAATCAATATCACTTATTATAAAAATAACATGCTTTTTAAATTAAGATGATAAAAATAATATTTTTATATCTTAAATAAATACTTTATTTACCACGAGACATAGAATATAAATTAAAGATATTTTGAATAAAATTTTAAACAATATTGTTTCAAGATTCAAGGTATAAGAAGTTCCTTCGAGGCTTCGTGGTATAAAATGACGTATTTGACTTATAAAATTATTCTGTAAAAGTACTTGCCTAAGTTAAAATAATAATTGTGATATACCTGTATATGTACTTTAAAATGAAGTTCGATATCAAAAAGAAAAAAAAATGAAATAAAATAATGATTTTCTTTCTGTTATAAACAAAAAGTCTGTTTTAACAAAAAAATCCCATACAAAATCTCCCTTTTAGTGTGTGTGTGTGTGTGTGTGTGTGTGTGTGTGTGTGTGTGTGTTTATACTGTCGCAATAGCTAGATGTGCGTCATTGTGTTCTTGGAGAAAGATATGAAGTTGCGCCTGTGTCGACATGTTGTAGTGTCGTTCAATTGCCAAGCATTGTGTGTCAAGAAAGAATTAAGTGCAACTGCAGATTGCAATTGTATTTGCACATTCTGATAAAAATCTTTTTACGCTATGTCATTCCACTGTCAATTCACTTGTAGCTAGGGCACGGCATGCCTTGCCGTGTACATAATAAATGTGTCTGTAACTTTCTGAATAAAAACTTGCAAATAAATTGCCAATACAAACCCTTTTTTTAAATTTTTGCACCGATTGAACACTTTAAGGACGACACAGATTCGTTGGTTATCGTTTTACATGTATTCACGTTTTCAGCTATTAGCGACAGAACAAGGTAACAAATTCTCTTTTGATTTAGCATTTATCTATGAACAAGTTCGTATTGAGGTGAAATCTACGAGTGTGTATTATGGTCTGCCGTTTATCATAATCATATACGTATAACTATTTACAATTTTATTTTTTGTTTTTTCCTCAAATCTTAGAAAAGTACAAGGAAAATTACTTTGTGTCCAAGATCGTCAATATTTTCATTCTATCAGCTTAGATGAATTTCAAATACAGAGATACCCCCCACTCCCAATCACATTATCCTGACACGGAGCAAATCGGTCGAAAATCTAAAAAAAAATAATAATTCAAATTCCAGTATGTATGACCTGCCGGAATTTGAACCCACAGGTACATGTATTTGCCCTCGAGGCGGACGCACTACCACTAAGAAACCGGAAAGATCGACTAAAAAGTACGTTGCAAGCAGAATTTACCAAAGAGTTGAGCAACCATGAGTGAATTGAACATCTATTAACATAGAATAAGGAAAACCAATTCACGGTATATTAGACAGTTCATTTTCATGCATGCTCTAGACGACTTTTGATAATAACCAAAGCAGCACCGCTCTATACATTGTCGCCTCTATCGATAACCCAACTATCTGCAGTTTATCATAATGATATACGTATCATAAAAGATAAAAGAATAATTATAATTATTTACAATTTTTCACCATCCCACAAAAGGCACTTGGCATCATTTTTGCTCTTATAGTTCTAATTCTTGAACTTCATAAATAACAGTTTTTGCCAATAAAAATCATCTACAATGTGTTGATCAATATTAATAACACAATATAAAAGGAGAGCAATTCGAAATAAATTGAGCATAAATAAAACGATAATCATTGAAATTATCAACGTGGAACGAAAAGGACTATTCAAATGTCTTACTGATTCAGTAAATCATTTTAATTGACAAGAAACAATTTAATTTCACTTTTAAGAATTAAAAGCTTTTGGTTTTTAAAAGAATAAAAAAAATCAACAATAATCGTATACGAGAATTTTGTGATAATTGCCATCTTCAAAGAAGAAATCAACATTCTTAATGATGTCACGAGATGTCAACAACCTGCAGATTTTCTAAACGCTTTGTCACAATATGTCACGATAAAACTTTAAAATTGTAAAATAAAAAAGTATTATTTTTTTCACTTTTTATTTAATGCACTGAACTCGATCAACATTTTTAAACAAGTGCATGTACTTAACCGTTATAAGATCAATCTGGTAGTTTATGTAAACACTTTGTTCTTTTTGTCTAAATGTAACGATATACATGTACCGGGCTATTAAAACAAAAGTTGTCAATTTATATATTCATTTTTTGTTTGTTTAAAGAATGTTACCTTTTTACAATTGTAGCCTTTAAGATATTTTCATTATCTATGTAAATATTCGATCTTGCTGATTTTTTTTTTTTTTTTTTTTTTTTTTTTTTTTTTTTTTTTTTTTTTTTTTTTTTGTGGTAGACAGTAGCGTTACATAATCGTATGACTAAATTGTAATATTATTTTTATTTTAATTTTTTATTTTGCCAGTTCTTTCGACAACACGCATTTGACATGAAATTTACCGCAAAATATAAGTACTACGAACTTGAACCATAAACAGTAACCAGGAACGCCTATAACAACGATTTCATAAATAAGCTAAATTTTACATCATAGCATACGAGACTGTTTGATTCTCATGTTTCACGTCTCTCGTCAACCAAGCCATAATTTTACAATCATTGACTAAAATGAGTGTACAATCAACTCAAATTAAGAAATATTTTAGTGTGGACTTTTATGACATGACACAGTTAAAATTAAATATCTAATGTTATATTGTAGGTGTGTTGAACAAAAGTTTGTTTTTTTTTTGTTTTGTTTTTGTTTTTTTTTTTTTTTTTTTTTTTTTTGAAAAAAAGTTCATGTATTGATGAGAGAAATAAAGAAATATTTCAGTTGACTGCACGTGCACTCAGTTAGAGAATGATTGTGAAATTGGGGTCAGGTGTCTTGGTGGCCAAATGGTCTACAGCGAGCAAAAATGATCTCATCGTCTAGGTCAGAATCCTACTTTGACACTTCTTAGTGTGAGAGTTTGACAGTGTGCTTGCCTAAATTGAAGATTCACCCTGAAATTAGGTTTCATTTCCCATCTCAAGCCTGACTGTCTTGATATTCGAATCTTGTCTGGGGCGAAAATTATAACTTTATCCTCCAATTGGTAATTACAGCTACAATCAAACCTGTTTATCAATGTTCTCAATTTATGTGTGTCTTGTCTTTGGTGTTGCATTGGATATTTCTCAGGTATTTTAGCTACATGTAGATTTCCGTATTTGTTTAACAAGAAACGCCTCGGTGACTCAGTGTTATAGGGCCTCAAGAGCAAGAGGTCGTTGG
This sequence comes from Tegillarca granosa, assembly GCA_029721355.1. Taxonomy (NCBI): domain Eukaryota; kingdom Metazoa; phylum Mollusca; class Bivalvia; order Arcoida; family Arcidae; genus Tegillarca; species Tegillarca granosa. Next base: position 21,720,811 of record CM056599.1, on the reverse strand, counting down.
TTCATACCCTTGGCGAGTCATACATAAGGCTTTAAAATGTGAGATAATGCTTCCTAGCCTGGCGCTCGGCATCAGGAAGATGCAGTATAGATAGTTCACCCGGTGCCAGGATAATGGACTGGGGGAGCTAGCACCTTAATAAAAAGTTGTTCTTAGTGCGCTCTAGTTCAAAGAAGACTATAATACACACTCGCAAATTTCACGCACGCATGCACTTATTCTTAGATCAATCCACAGAGGTTATTAACTTTGCTTTTGTCTAAAATAGCTGAAAAATTGCTGATGCGACGTTAAACAACAACATCAATCGTTTAACAAAGAAAAATTTATAAGCTCTTCGAAACATAAAATTGATAAAAGTATATTTTCCTTTCCCTAACTGAATTTTCTATAATTTCCATGTATCGCATTAACTTTAAATATACTGGATCTTAAATAAACTGGATTTATATGAAGCACTAAAAGAACGCTCAGAAAAAAACGCTTATATATTAATTTTAAAAAAATAGTAAATGAGTACACACTTTAGACTATTGACCAACTTAACCACACACACACACACACACACACACACACACCGCTACCAGTATGAAAAAGATAACAAAAAAATAATTATTTCACAAAAATATTGTTTATTAAAGCAACAATATAATGGTAGTATAAATATATAGATATATATTTACAATATATCAAAATGAATCAACATCTATCACAGAATTGATCTACACAACAACTATTATAGAAGGACGGATTACATTATTGACAGACACCATTTGTAAAACTGCAATATTGCTGCTAAGAATTGGTGTGTAAAACTATCCAAGGTAAAAATCGACAATTGTCGGACGATACCGAACGATGCCGATTTTTACCGAGTAGTTCCGATTGCATAAAAATTGGCGCGACATATAAGCATCAAATATGTGCACTACCAGTATGAACTGTCTTTCATGCTGATTTTATTTATAAATATTCTTGCAACATTATTACAAATTTCAAAGGATGTTTCTATCTAAATACTGTCTGAAAAGATGTCTAGAAGAAGTATAATGCCCCCAGTCTCACGTGCGACAAATTATCACGTGATTTTATCAAATTGGAATGATACCATGGAAACACCAACTAAACACAGCTGTTAATACTTATTAGCTTAGCTCAGCTGGTCAAATGAAATACTAGTAACTGAAATTAATATTTATATAACGGTCATTAATCTATCACATAGTTTTTTTGGTTGTATGTACATGTACTTGCATACTTGTATAATAATGCATATTTGTATTATAATAATAAGGCAATACTTTCATTATTCCATGGCACAGCTTTATAGGCCATTTGAGATCTTGAAATTGCTGAAAATGCCACCATGGTAACCAATGATTTTAATTGATTTCGTCCCCAAAAATCACGTCATGGAAATAGTCAGACTGGGAACCATACTTCTTTTAAACGCATGCATCTTATGCATAATTAACAAAAACGAAAAATCAAAATCATATACAATCTATAGATAATACTAAATACATAACACGAAAGTTTATTAACAAATATAGAGTTCGTTAATTAAAATATAGGATATTGATTTAGTTTGTTGTTCATGAGGTATATAAATTCATATTTTTGATTGAAAACACTTTAAAGCAACAATAGCTCCGAGAAATAAATTCAATATATCTATTTAAAAATGTTTTTGCAAGCTTTTCAGATCTAATTTTTTATGTGCATTTTTATGAATATTCAAACTTAGCCCTAATATTTGGCAAATGCTTGTTAATGTCAATTGATATCTCTTCTCTTTATTAATGCAATTAATGAATAAAAGCTGAATATTGTTGGAGCTCATGCATGTAAAATATCATATCAAAAAATCTTAAAAAGTACTTATCTGAAAAAAAATCCCTAACTAAATTCAGAGAAATAGAGTTGTTGACTAATTTACTTAAAATCATAAATACTGTTGGTTATATTAAGATTATCCAACTTTCGACAATTAATTTTGATAAAAGAATATCAATCAATTTATTAAACAAATTTACTATCTCTATTGTTACAATTCAGATAAATAAATAAATAAATATATATAACAGACGAATAAATAAATAAAACAAAAATAGGCAATTTTAATTGCACACACGGATGTGGTAATAATAACCATGACAACCATTCTTAACAACTTTACCATTTTCGATAATAAACTTCAACAAACAAAGCATATATGAAATGGATGATTTCTAATCATAATAGCACTTCGTGATGCAACAACACAATGAATACTGTTATGGCATGTGATGTGCGAAATATGCTAAAACGATCATATGTAAATATTCATAATCGAATAAAGAAAGTGAAAATAGTTAAATGAAAATGAAAATTTTCAAGACATGTATTTACATTAGGGTGTTTCAATAATAATAATCTGCCAAATCCATCATAATACGGATATAAAAAGGTCTGAAATTTTTTTTCTTTCCTATTGTTTATGGTTTGATTGTGGTTAAATAACAACAAGAGGTCATATTGGTTTGTATGTTTCAAGAGGTTCATTCCAGCTTTAAAAATTATCAATTTTACAAATTTTTTGCACACAATTATAATTTTTAACAAAAGCGTCTGTTTCATTTCGATGTGCCATGTGTGCACATAATCCATATGCTGACAGATTTTATTATTATAACTATCATATCTCTTATGAACACTACATATGATCTTAAAAGCATAAATCGTTTTGATATATATACTAAAATAACAATGAAAAACATAATGAATGTTTTGTTACATGAATGATCTATATTTTATATAAAAAATAACAAATAGCCAATCCCAGCTAGATTGTTTGATGATTACCACATTCATTTACCCATAAACAAACACATGCACCAATTGAATTTGAAACCGTCACTAGGCAAACACACATAGTAGTGAATTTTAAAGATACCATGAACAATCATGTCGTGTGAAAATTTTTATTGTTTTAGGTTTTTTATTTAGGCTGACAATTTAATTTTAACTTTTATTTTAAATTATACATGAAAAATGGCACATAAGCAAAATCTGCTATCATACATGACACAATAATGTAACCAATAAAACTCTGTGTCAATCCTGAAAGAAATTTCCCGTATGATAGCGATTGGTTAGCTTGCTTAGACATGAGAACAGAATCTAGTAACATACATAATACAATAATGTAACCAATAAAAACGTTGTGTCAACCCTAAAAGAAATTTCTCGTTGGACGATTGGCCTGATTGCTCAGGTATATTAGCATCTGCCGAGGTACTACAAAACAACAACCAACTAGCTCTTTAAATGAGAATTAAACCATGCGAAACTTATTAGAAAACACCTTTATAATCATTGCACTATTTTCAAAATTAAATTTAAAATTTTTTAATTTCCTTTTTTTTGTTAAAATTTTTTAATCAAATTTAGAATACAATCTTTAAGTATTTATAAAAACGTAAATAGGCGGTTCCTACGATGACTGAAATGATTATCGTTCCACGCTTCTTGTTTTACCATTTATATTAGTCTAAACATGATCGGCTAATCTACATGATATAACGACAATGAAAAGCCTAAAGTATATCATTAAAAACAATCTAACTTGGTATGGCAACCTGGTAATTTCCGGTCTCGTTTTCCTTCACCATCCACTTATAACTTCGATATAAGTAAAAGAATATTTACTGGGGCGTAAAACACCATAGGTCTACTTCACTCAAATCCTAGAATCAAAATGTTTTATGAAAAATAAAAATATCTTTAAAGATATATGATGTATCAATTAAAATGTATACAATTTACAAACAAACAATTAAAAATGCAATAACAATAAATTAAACAACCAAAAATCAGACATTTTTCAACTTTCAAACTCCATATATAAAACTTTTAGAGCCTCACATCATCTTCATTCCTGTTCCAACATTAACTTTTTAAAGTGCAGTTTATCTATTAAATAAATTCGTCTCATAACAATTCATCGGTGTATTGAATTCTATACTGAAATACAGGTATGTCCATTTCATCTTCTAGCACATGCGCAAGTAAAGTAAAATAATAATTTCCTTCCTGTGGCAAGGTAATATGGAATGTTTCAGCATTTTCTATGTCCCTTATTTCTTCATCAATGTTACCAACAAGAGCTTCCGATTGTAAGTCTGGTCCGGGACCTGCATACTCCAACTGTGGAATTACGGCAACATTTTGCAATAAGACTGTTATACTAAGTTTGCCGTCATATGTCCGTATAACTGATTTCATGACTAAGCGGTCTGATATTGAAATGAAACATTGCAGGCCACGTTTTGACTGTATCTTCAAAATCCTCCATAGAAATAGCTTGATTCATTAGCAACCATTTCTTTTCTTTTGGGAAATGAGACAGAACAAAAGCATCTGGTGAAGTCATAAAATAATGATCAAGAAAATATTTTTCCCGTCGTGAACCATAAAATGAATCTACCAATCGATAATGTCCATCTAGATTGACAGCATTCCAAGTGTGAGCGAATTTTTGTGACTGAACAGTATTGCCTGGTAAATAGTCCTTGCTCTTGACAAAACCTTCAATTCTTTCACATTTTATACCAGCAGCCCTGAGAAGAATTAAATTATAATTTTAAAATAACTAACTATCTTTGTATTAAAAAACAGCTTAAATACTGAAAAATATAAAAGATTTATCAAAACTATGATATATTAAATTATTATTATAGATTTAAGGATTCTAAGGTAGAAAAAGGTATTTGATTTTTTACAGTAAAATTGATGAAGACAAGAATTATTGCTAATTCAGACAATCGAACCGATTTAACAATTTAATCAAATTTACCTGCATAATTCCTGAAAGATATGTGCGTGTGTAGTTTTCTTTTCAACAAGTTGTCTTAACTTTGCTGAAGGAGTACTTTGCTTTTTATTACATCTGGTGTACTTTGCAAGTCCTATACTTCCCAGCCAACAGTACAATGCGTGTGCTTTAAGTGATTGTGACGTAAGTCCTTTTGTAATGGCGGCTGCTAAGCTTTTCATGTCGTTATGGCTATCTGGGTTAATCTGCAAATAAAAATATATTTTACAAAATTTAGCTACTATATAAAGTCGCAATTCTTTCCTACATATTGAGTTTTATGAATGCAATCTAGAATTGATTCTAAAACTTGCATAAACTCATAAAAAGAATCCGATTCTTGTTTATATATATATATATATATATATATATATATATATATATATATATATATATATATATATATAATCCAAATAAATATTTAAATAAAAATAAAAACTTTACAAAAATAGTCATGTACATAGCATACCACAAACCAAAAACTCTTTAGGTTTATCAAGCAAAACTATAAAAGTAAAACGTTTAAAGTATTTTCCTAAATGAAATTCAAAAGTTTTTTTTTTCAATATAATTCGAAAGCTCTGAAACACAAGCTAGAGATTCCAAGAAAAACTAAAGAGAAACGGTTGAAATCAGAAACGATAACTAAATGATAAAACTTTTAAACAAGTACCTACCTTTTCAACACGATCTAACATTTCAATAGACTCTGTCACACAGGCTTCATCAATGTCGTCAGTCTCTTTAGTAGCATCTGAACTAGAATAACTGGAATAGCTACCTGATGACATACTCACAGCTATTCCACTATCAGGTCGACTTTTTACATTTATCTTACATTCAGGCTAGAATAACGTAAAAAATAAAAAAAAAATGTTAAACAATTGGTATTGAATAACGCATATCATGTACGTGTATATTCACACGTTAGGCCTATTGTTAGTTTGCAAAATATAATTAATAATATTGAAAAAGAGAGATGGAAAAAAACGAATTATTAATAATTTTTGTACGTTAATTAATTAATTTTTTAATCTATTTATTTACTTTTTTAATTAATTTATTTATTTATCTAAATAAAACAAACATACCAGTCCTTGTCCATATCACAATCCCAAAAACAAAGTAAAAACTTTGCAAACTGGCAAAATAGGTGATACACGTGAACTTCCATCAAGGAAGTGAGGCCGGGTGCTCCGGAAGGGTAAGCACCTCCTGTTAAGCTAGCTACACCCGTCACGTGCAAGTCAATTTTGAGAATGAAAGGAACAAAGAACTATGGTAAGTCAAATATATCCAGTATAAGTTGGGATACAGTGACTACATACTTATCAACAATATTGTGATGACGGCCATAAAACTTTTTAAGGGCCCTGATTAGCCTAGGCTTGCAATATCCTTGTGTCAACAATTTAATTGTAAGTAATTTGCTTCGTTGCAGAAAGTTCCCATAGTGGGAACAAGCTCTACCGTACCGTATTAACTGTGAAACATATACACCATACGCAGGAGAAGCAGGGATATTACTGCAAAGAAACGGAAAGTTGACAATAGAAAAATTGAAGTCATCACGTTTGTCGTATAGCTTCAGATGTAACCTTTCATGGGTGTCATAATTGAGGTATAAGTCCAAATATGAAGCAGAACATGGAGAATCTGTCGTGTCTTTTATTTCAAGCTCACTTGGATAGATGACATTCACATATTATCCAAATTTGTGATTATTTAGAGAAAGAACGTCATCTATATATCTGTATGTGTAGTTGAATGATTTAGCGACAGTCTTTTTTCCAGATTTGACAAGGTTCTGTAAAAATTCTGATTCATATGAATAAAGAAACAAATCAGCAAGTAAAGGCGCACAGTTTGTGCCCATTGGTATACCGATTGTTTGCTGAAAGATAATATTGCCAAACACAACAAATATGTTGTCTATCAAAAACTCTAACATTTTGTTGATGGTATCTTCAGTATATTTTTGTTTGCAGTCTGTATGGTGTTTTACAAAATAACCAGAATCCCTGTTGAGCACTAGATATTTATATCTTGGTTTACCGTTTTTGTAAAAAAATGAAAAGTGAATGATTTGTTTTAGACGTTCTTTCAATTTAGCATGAGGGATAGTGGTGTAAAGGGTAGAAAAATCAAAAGTTTTTATACTTTTTATCGAAGATAGAGTATTAGAGACAAAATGGTCAAGTAGTTCTTTAGAATTTTTGAGAATCCACATTTGGTTGATGCCAGATGTAGAATAGACTCTATCTGAATAAGTCTGAAGGCCATCTTTGACAACTGTCAAAATTTGTGTTAGAATTACTGATAATGATTTAGTAGTACATTTAGAGGAACCTGCTATATATCTTTCCTTGTATGGATTTTTGTGAAGTTTTGGAATCCAATACAAGTAAGGCTAAATAATACAAAATATACTTACTTCATCTACTTTAGGCATGTTTCGTGCCTCTGTTCCTTCTGATAGAGGCTCCATGTGGGATAATCCATGTACTTGTGTTGTTCCGGTGCGCCGTTTTCCTGTTGTTGCTCTTGGAACATTTTTTCGAGCTGACTGCTGCAATTAAAATAAACAAAGTTTAATAATACTACCATAACAAAGACGAAGACACATGTGTACATTATTTCGACAACCGCCTGTAGATTGCTCTAGTTACTGAAGTAATAAATTATGTAAAACAACAATTTAAAACCAGTATCCGCATCCGAAGTCGTTCTACTGAACCAGTCACCCAAAATGATAACCTTGCTTTAACATCTAACAAGCTATACAAAAGGTTTGTAAGTGCTCTACGCAATCAGAAGAAAAAAATCAGAAGAAGAAAGATGATAAGGAATCAAATAATTCAAGTTATTTCGTTAAAAAGTTGAAGAAACGTTTCTTTTTTTATTTTTATTATTTTATTTTTCTCTTTCTTTTAATTTATTTTTCTATTTTTATAATTCCTATTTTATTTATTTATTTTTATTTATTTCCTTTTTTTTTTTTTTTTTTTTTTTTTTTTTTTTTTTTTTTTTTTTTTTTTGCAATGCCCATGGAAATGATTAATTTGAATTTATTTTCAACATTAACGTCATCACCAAATCTCTTATTCTGCGTTGAATATCATGTATAATTATATGTTAACACATCAATTTCATATGAAATGGCAAAGTTAATTTAATGTTTGACCGGGATAAAATCCTAAATAAAAATTGCACATTCGAGAACACAGTTGAAATGTTTTCGAACATATTTTTGTACAAGTACTCACAAAAGCCTAATAAAGAAATTCGATTAGTTTGATATATGTAATAAAAACATTATTTTTTTTAGTTCTTTGGTTCTTTCGCTTGCATCTTATCTTGTGAGAATATCTTGCATTTGCTTACTTAAAATTAGTTTTAACTCGATGAATCAAATCAAACAGTATGTATAAATATAGGAACATAGATCTTTACAAAAAGTCCTCATTTTTCAAACCATTGACATACTTTCATTACATAGTTATCTTGATTAAAATTCGTTTTGACAAATCGGGTAATAAAATCAATTGACTAGAATTTATTGTTTAGAAATGCCATTCACCATGATATGCGTTTAGTAATTTTTTAAACAACCAACTGAATTCATGCCTAATATATTTTGAAGTTATATAAATATATTAACTGATTTTTGAAGCATTATTATGACAGATTGAAGTTGGAATAGATAAATAGCTATACATTAATCTACAGGCACAAAAATAATCAATCAAATAAATTTTTTGTCCAAATCCTGGACAAAAGAGCTCATCTCTAGAGTAGGAAAATGTTAAAGCGTTTTAGTAAAAGAACAAAGCGTTTGATTGATCTTGAATTGATTACAATGGTAGCAATATTCATACCAATGTCATCCCGTTGTTCACGAGACAATGCGGTATTTGATTTTGAATCACAGACGATAATTGAAAATAAAGTGATGAAAACGTATATTGGTTTTGTGTTTTTCCATAGACCAACAGTAGAGTTTTAAAATTCCGATAATGAAACGTATATCAATAAGTATAATATTTTCCATTTAAGAGTAGGCGGCATGAAACAATAAAATGAATGATAAAATTTAATTTAAACTTCCGATAATGAATTGTGTAGACATCTATAGAATTTTTCAGACAGAATTTCTACGTCCGTTTTTAATTAATCATAAATGAAACAGACTAAGTTATTATAGAAATGAATGGTTTTAGGAAATTACATGTGACCTATAAATCAAGATTTGGAAATTAAAGTTTATCAAAGTATAGACCAAATTTATACCTATAGTTTTATTTATAGCTCTAGATTTTATTTTATTATCAATCATACAACAAGTGACCATACGATGACCTCTATATTTGAATTAAAGTTCAAATTATATCTATCAACGACTGATTGTAGTCTTATTCTGTACAATATAATTACGACAAACCCGTGTTTAATACTGGCTGCTATAAAAGAGGCGGCTAAATGAATGTTAACGCATGCCTTTTGTTTTACTTTTGGTACGAGAGTTTTTCTGCAGTTATGAACAGGTTCTTTCAAACTAATTAGCAACAAATGTCAAAAGCAATTTCTGATTTAAAACTCACATTTTTGTCATTATCATTATGGAATAAAAGCACATGTTCATTATTTTTGGATATGACAATTATTAATTTTGTGTCAACAAAGTAACGAAGTAAGTTGGGCGTTATGTACATATGTAATGGCTTTATTTATATTTATGTTAACTGTTAATATGTTAATTTTAATTAACCTACGGACCTGTTCTTTAAAGAACTCATGAGCAACATCTGTCTATAGATGTTTTAATTGTTTAAGTCATTCTCGAAACTTTTATAACTTTGTTCTTTTGACTCAGTTGCCATGTGCTACTTTTGAATTGTATTATTTTATAAAAATTCAAAGGTAGCACATGACACATTTAATAGTAATGATTAAGAGGGTTTATAGAATTAACATACAAAGAAGAACAGAACAAATCTTATGGGCGTCCCAATGCTATACATTAATTTACTTATTATTTTTATGAATTATGAATATGTTCTTAATGGTTTCTCTGAAAATTTTGAAATTTGTAAAGACTACCTTATAATATATTTAACACTTTGAAATATTAATACCTAAGTAAAACTAAGCAAAAAATAATCAATGAGAATTTTAAATTCATTTGTATGTTTTGCATATTAACTGAAAAACCGAGTTCTATAGCAATTATTTAAAAACCCTGTTTTTTTCATATCGAATCCCACAGAGATTACCACAAAATATGTTAGATTTTTAAAATATGAATACTTCAGTAAAACTAACCAAGAAAAAAAACTATCTTAAAAAAGCACGTTATTTTTAGTGTAATTTGCCAATTAGCAATTTAAAAAAAAAAGATTTTTCTCGTAAAAAGCGGCGACATTTCGGACCTTTTTCAAATGTCGCTACAAAGGATCATGGAAAATTTATTTTTAAAAACATGTCGAAAATTTTTGAACAAACTTTCGTACTGAAAACAATGAAATTGTCATTAAAAAAATTACCCTGGATGCATTAAACGAGATACAAATGTACCTGATTGCTTTAATATGACTATAAATTCGGTCTTGTGAATAATGCACAAAACATATATCTTAAAATATTTGAAACTAGAAAAATAATCAACTTCAGGATCAATGTCCGCCCTCGGTGTTGATTAAAGAAAAAAAATCATCGATACTACAATTGTTTGTTTAGCTCTTATAGTTTTTGCAATTGACTTTTTTTTAGATCAAAAGAAAACTTACCAAACTTTTAGAAGCAGGCATAGCTCATAAAAAGCCGCATACGTACTTGTGATTAAATATCCAGAATGAAATGAAAATTTGACAATAAAACAGCTGTATATCACATAACAAAAAGCACAATAAATTAAATAACGAAGAATGAAAAGTAGGAGGACTTTAAACCTATGAGTTGGTAGATACCTCCTAGTTGAGCAGAATCAAACATCCTGAAGTGTTTGTAAGGTATATGTGTGGGGTATATTACAACCTGCCTCCACGATTAAACAATACTAATTAAATATAGAATATCATGATTCGCTCAATTAAATTTTGGCATTAATTCGATACAGCCTCACGATCACTTGAACTGAACTCAATTACTGAGTGTAAACCTCAAGTGATAGCTTATTAAGTTTATAAATATTGCCTGACTTGAAACTGTTTCTTCTAACTTAATCTGTTATTAAATTAACAATAAAAAGTAATAAAAGGTTCTGCCCCCTTGTAATAGCTCTTCTTTGTGTGGAGTTTATTTTTGATAATCTTAATAGTTAAAGCTGTTCGTGTTATCATCAAATTAATTTTTTTTAACTTTCTATATATTAAATATTTTGCTCTACTCTATTGTAAATTATTCAAGGGGTGATAAATATTTCATTAAAAACTTTCCAATAAACATAAAAACCTTATCTTTACATTTTGAAGTTTTTTATAATCAATTTTATTTAGCTTTTTTCATTGCTTTGGCATGCACTCAGAACTCGAGGTTCAACCTGGACGTGCTTTTTAGCCTTTTAACGCCTTTTTATTACCTTTAATTTCAGGCACTCAACAACAAAAAAAAAAGATATTATATTTTACATTTACAATATGTTGACCGTATTACTTTCATATTAGGCAGAATAAGGTATATAAAACACCGTCACACGCCATCACCACTCAATGCAACATATGGAATACGGCGATAAATAAGCATTTTTTCTTTTTCATAACAATCTTCATGTGTTCTTGTGATCATATTGTATTTTCTATTTTTAATTTTTTTCATTTTGAAGGTCACGAATGGTACCATTTTTATCACCCTAAATGGTTTTTTGGTACATTTTACAATACTTACAACGCGTTGCTTTACTAAAAATGCAATGAAAGGTATTTGATTGACACGAAATTTATTCAAGACACAAAGAAAGTAATAAAGAAGGTTGCAACTGATAACAATTTGCAAAGCATAACAAAACAGTAAAATGTATTTTTAAAGTAATTGGTAAATTAGCTTTAGGATCATACGTAGGTCAGGACAAATGTAAATGCAAAATCTGGCGTGAATTTTAGTTATTTTAAGAACGTTAAACTACCCATATTAACGATTTTAGCCTGTCAGTTATGCAACATTAACGCATCGAACGGAGTTCCTATAAAATATTTCACAGCTATTATCTCAAAATTAAAATCCAATAGGTTCATAAATGGATACTAAGTTAGGAAACATTGGGTTCAACTGTATCTCTGTATATCTGTGAATAAAACGTGACCAAAATATCAAAATCAAACAAGACAAGGCAATTAAAAGTCTGCTGTTACCGAACCCTGTATTCAATCAATTATATTGCTGTTACATTACAACGAATATGAAATCAATTTTTAAAAAAATACTACATATTATATAAATGAAGATTGGTAATTACATCCTTATTAACTAAATAATGCGTAAAAAACCGTATTAAATTTACACAATGATTTCAGTAGACCACCTCTACAGGTTAACCAGTTCAAAAGATGAAATCACCGAGTTTAGGTTGACATATTTTTTTCCAATAATTATAATAAACAGCAGACTTAGGACTTGTGTTGAACACTATTTAGAGCTTATTTATTTGTGACCCTAAGAGATCATTTACAACTTTATTTAGCAAGTATTTAACAAACTCTAGACTAAAATATGAGTTTTGCTTGTTATATGCTTTAGTACTGTATAAACTGGACACGTTAGATTCTTTAATAAACAAGTCCGAAGGTACATGTAAAAATTGTCTGTTTTGAAATACGTTATTTTTTTCGTTAAACTCTGAGAAATTAAAAAAATTAATCTGGGACATTTTTTCTCAATTAGTCTAAAATGTACATTGTTTTCCTCTTGAATGAAAAAAATTTATCGATCTGTTATAGAATCTACTTGTTTTCAACATTTTGACCAAGTGACGGTAAATTAATTAGTACATTAATTACAAGAAATATTGATTATAAATTCTTTGAAGAACAAGGGAACCAGTGGCTAAATGGTCTAGCGGACCGACTTACGAACCACTCAGCAACAGTGTTCAGATCTCTTTAGACAAAAACATAACGTAAAAATATGCCGTTGTTAAAGGTAGGTGGCTTTCTTTGGTACTCTATTTTCACCACCACCACCACCACCAATGCAATGGACCTTGAAACATATTATTATCTTTCAATTATGTCTACTCTACGCAACAAACACATTTATAAAATGTCAGTAATATCTCATCATAAATGAATTAATGTGCGATTACGCTAGTAATTACAGGAACAATTTGTTGCAGGATTAGTTAAATCAATTGTTTTGTCTAAATTTAATTTTGAATAATTTCAAATAAGTTGTGATATTATTGTTGAAACTGAAAAAAAACTGAAAAGATTTTCTTCAAACAAAAGAACAAAATTATTGTAATTTAATGACGTTTTTATGTTTAAATAATGAAATCGTTAATCAACTTTGAAAAACTCGGTCTAGAAAACAATAAATTTCATAGATAGTATTGAATAATAAAATTTAAAACAGATAAAAGAATGTTCAAAGACGGTAAAAGTTTTTGTAAATCTGGTCGTGTTACTTACAATTCCTTTTTATTTATTGAAAAAAATAATTACTTCTTGCTGTGCATATATAAAACCAGTCTATTTTTTGATTAATTGGAATTTACTTTTTACTTTTTTTTCGAAGACATTAATCAGTTTTTCTTTTTTCCATTTTACCTCATTAAACTATTCCATTTATAAAAAATAATTGTCTACTTTGGAAAACGTTTTCGTTTTGTTTGTTTTTTTTTTTTCTAAAACCGGCCTTGACAGAGAATTTGTTTACACCAGACGACACAATAGCTTCCGGTGTCCAAACAACAATCAGATATCATTTTAACCGCATAAACACAAAAAGTTAAACTGAATAAATAAACCTTCAAACCTTAGACTAGATTCATTTTTGGCTTATGATCATTTAGATTTTTAATTATTATTTTAAACTTTAACCGTGCCTGGTCTATATATTTGTCTATTTTAACACTTTTTTGCACTCAAACAATTGTTGTTTTAACCTTCTACAAAATCTCGAAATGGTTTTAAAATTCATTGTTATTCAAGAGACCAGGGAAACTAATACCTTCAACACAACTTTAATATTTTTAGAATTTTTTAATTTCAATGCAAAAAATAAAATTGAGAAAATGGCAGATTATATATATGTATATCCGACAATCGCCAGAATAGTCAAATCTTGTCAGACACCAAAACCTGGTAAACAGGGCACATTTAGCAATGTATACATCGAAATCCCAAAAGCAAAGTAAAAACTTCGAAAACTAGCTTCCTGAGTTAAAAATGTAAACTTCTACTTGAAAAATGAGGCAAAAAAGGTAAGTACTTCCTGTCTAGCTAGCAACATCTGTCTCTAATACTGTCAATGAAATAGTAAGACGAGTCAAAGAAAAATTAATTTAAAACCGTTTTAGGAACTTGAGTTAATGTACGAGATGTTAATCACCTTGGTCAAATTGCTTATCCCGACCTTGTTCGGGTTTATTTACTTTTAAAAAAGAAAAGTTAAATACATACATTAAATTTAACCTCTAAATTACAAAATTTTGATAAAGAACTATAACTTATCATTTATATTTTGAATGAACAAATTGTATACGTAATTACAATATGTCACGTGACAATGACGTTTAAGCGGTTAATACGTAGTTAAAATATGATAATCTGGGGTTAATCTGTAACTTAATTGCAAAACATCTATTGTGTAAACAGTACACTGATTAAAACCCACAATGTTAATCTTAGGGGTGTGGGGTTAGTCATCTGGATTAAAAAAAAAATAGAAATAAAAAATAAAACAATGTCTCCATCTCTACCTCATTATAATTGTTTTAAAAGTACTTATACAAATACTTTCCAGAGCCGAAAAAAAAATGGTTCGAGCACACACATTGTATTTCAACAGATCAGAAAATGATAAGTGGTCAAAGAAATACAAAGCATATACAGAGTGGTAATGGCGAAACTTATTATAAAACATAAAATTTGAAAAACAACACACGAGAATTAAAAAAAGTAACCGGAAATATATTTATCGTCTGCTAAATGCCATTTTTGTGTTAAAAAATGTGAAAAATAGCTAAGCTATCAATGATAATTCTAAAATCATTTCTATGTTTTGTATATATACTAGCTGAATAAGCCGAGCTCTATATGTTGGACAGCAATTATTCAAAAAACTTTTTTTTTTCATATCGAATCCCACAGAGATTACCACAAAACAAGTTGAATTTTTCATTAAATCTCATTATTCTTTTATAGATCTGTAGATAATTTATTTGTTTTGATAGACCAACGTATACCATCAATTTAATACACAGTATATATAGCCTGACTTTTTTATGAAGAAAGCGTGTCATATATACGTCATACGCCGATGCTGTTTTTCACAGGCAATATTCATTAAATGGCGGGGTTTTGTATACGGAATATTGTTCAAGTTGGGCTATTTAAGTTATAATTAAATGCTCTTTTTCTCTCTAATCAGATACATATTGTGTTATGCACATTTATACCTATATTAAAATTAAATGCCAATAATGTTATTGAAATCTGCACAATAAATGCAAATAAAAGACTCCTTATCAAAGAATTTGTGCCTAGATCCTCTCAGTGTGGTTCTTCAGATGACGCTTGATAGCTTTTGTTATCGCATAAAATCATTAATAATAATGATATGAATTATGTATTTAAACCCAACACTTTCTTTTCATTTTTCTGTTTTTTAATTTTTAATTTATATTTAACGAGGAAGAATACGTGCGTGCGTGAATGTCAGGATCAAGTTCATCCGCACAACCTACGTTTTCTTTGCTGCGCTTAGCTAAACCACTCATCCAATTCTTTGTAAAACGGGTTAATTTTTTGCGGCATGATAATGATACATATGTACTACATTTGCTTTTTCTTCTGACATTTTATCATAAAAGATCCTGATATCATTTAACATTGCCTTTTCTTAATTTGTGTAATTTCGCTTTTTCCGTCTTTTTCTAGTTCGGTCTATGGTTCCAAGTGTTTTTTTTTAAATAATAGAAACTTTTTTCTATTTCATAAAGAAGGATGGCTCAAGGCACTTTTACAAAAATTGAACTTTGGAATAACAAAATATTTCAAGACATATATGCATATAAAAAGGTTATAAAACTTATTCACACAATATGTGCGCATGCGTCTACCGAAGATTTGTTGTCATGGAACATGAAAATAAAAAAAATAAAAAACATATTTGTGCACAGGAACTAATTTATATTAAATAAATAGGGGTGTCTAAAGGCACTTTTACAAAAATAGAACTTTTAAATATCAAAATTATTCAATTTTTTTTAAAAGTTATGAAACTAATTCGCATATATGCATGTGGCTACTGCAAGATCTGTTGCCATGGAACATAAAAATAAAAACATATGTATTCACAAAAACATTGTTTCATATTGTTGGATCAAATAAGTGTTAAAAGCAGTACTAAGTAATGAGTATTTGGAGAATAAAAGAAATAGTCTTTACAGTATAGAGTATAGATAAGGCAGACCGTTTGACTTCAATAAAAGTTACGTTAATGATTTTCACGGCCAAAATTGAATCAATATATTGTAAAAATAACACAGGTATTAATAGTGTGAGGTCAACGTGAGTAAATTATCGACAAGCTATGTTTGTCTACATTTTCCGGTCCTTTCAATAAGATGAATAGAAATATATTTCGAAAGTCAAATCAAAAAGTGAAATTTTATTGTCAATAACATAAATACGAATACACATTCATTATGTGTAAAAATAACAGCATACAACATTTCTTACGACCGATCTTACACTACCCGCAAAGTTGTTCCAAAGAAATTGCCATTTAAAACGTCTAGTTATAATTTAGTTTGACTTCAATTAATAATCTTTATAAAAGTAAACAAAATATATTAATAATATGTTTTAATTTATCCCCAGCAAAGGGGATCGCAAGCAATTAATGAAACAAACAGAAGTTCCTTTTCCAAGACAAAATGCAATGTTTTATTATATATAAAGAAACTAGTTCCTCTTGGGTCGCAGACAAGAAACTTATTTAAGTTTCTGTTTAAAAGCATGAAATTAAAAAGATTAAACTTGTATTTAATAAAAACCTGTATTTAAGAAATCATTAAAATATGTGTTATTGCAATTCATTCAGTCGTGGCTTTATGTGCAGTCTGAATTTTTGGTTTTTTTATATTGACGGCCGCCATGAAGCTTGAATAGTTAAGGAACCCCAGATCGCTCGGAGAAAACTAACGACCCTCTGTAAGTTAACTGACAAACTTCCTCATAGTAGGATCGAAGTGGGATTAACCCTATGTGATGAGAAGCGTGCTGGTCCTGTCTGTTACAAAGTACCTCAAATCTTTGCAACAACATTTCTGGATGAGCTTCAGAATCGACATTTACGCATGATAAAGCTAAGTGTTAAATTAAAATTAATTAATATTTGGAATAACATTTTTCTAAAATAAATTATTCCAAATTGTTATGAATCCTTTTAAAATTGAATTTAAATTAAAATTTAAAATTCGAGTTAAAATTTATACAAGTACTTTTAACCCAAAGAAATATAGTTTTGAATACAAATATTGTGAAACAAATAACACTTTTTGACTTTGTTCCGGTAATTAAAACTCTAAAGTGTCAACGAGTTAATTGAAAAAAAATATGAATGGCTTTTCTATTTTAGTTTTAAAAAATCATATCTTTAGTATCAAGTAAAACGGTGCTTTAAGAGTAACAATATGAACTAAAAAAGGATATTTTAATACAGTCAAATGTAATTTAATATTTAAATTGCGTGAAGTGATTTAAGATTGCACAAAGTGAACCATTTACAATAACCAACTTCTCGTACTGTGATCAGGCGTCAATTGACACCTGCTAAATAGTTGAATATTTATTTATCATCATAAAATATCGAAACATAAATATAGTAACTAATAAATCAACTACCCCCAGCAAATTACAAAAGTCATGTACCTCATGGTGACTTTGGAGTTTTTTGAGGGGGGTATTCAGGGTTGTTTGAGGGGGGTATTGGAGTGTCAGAGTCCGAAGGGGGAATCATTTGATCAATTGATTTTTTTTATCAATTTTGCATGCGTGGGGTGGGGTGTTTAGACATTTATAAAAAATTTCAACAGTGTAAAATCCAAAGGATTATTTCTCTTATTTCGTTATTTTTCTTCCTCATAAAAATTAACCACCAATGTAAGAAATAAGTAATGTCACTTGTATTTTTTGGGGGGTAAATTGTCTTGAAATAGGCTATTTCGCATATCTGTATTCTTAGGTAATTATAGTTTGAATAAAAAATAAAAAATCGTAATGTCATTCAATTTGGTACAAATAATACAAAATAGCGACAAAATTTCAATTGTTTTTGGTAATACAAATGATTTGCTGGGATCCATCCGTATGAAGTTGTTGGTTTAAGTGTAACAATCCTTGTGTTATTTAAGACATTGTCAGAACCTTTTCTCCTTGCACTATAGAAGTAAAAACACTAGTGCTCTTGAAATTGTTCCTCATAACTTATACATCTTAAGGTACTCCTCCTAGGAGTTTGGCAGTCTTATTGAAACCCAAGAATTTCGAGAATTTTAACAGCCTAAAATCGTTCCTTATTGGATTAAACACATTTATTTATTCCATTATAGAAATTTTACAAATGCAAGTCAATGCATTTTGTTCTTAACAAGAATTTTAGTTCGATGAATGTTATACAACTTGAAAAGATCTTTTTCTCGTACAACATGTGCAATCCGTTAGACGCTGGACACTCCAATTTTCTCTATCATCATAGAACTGATCGCATTAGTATAAATAAAAGAATCTTGAGTGGGGCGTAATACTCCATTACTCCGGAGCAATAAAAAAAATAATAATAAAAATTGACTAATCAAATGATAATCATAAGATAACTTACCACTCGTTCTGGTTTTTCTGTTGAGTCCCACAAATCTTCGTATCCATTTG
This sequence comes from Tegillarca granosa, assembly GCA_029721355.1. Classification (NCBI taxonomy): domain Eukaryota; kingdom Metazoa; phylum Mollusca; class Bivalvia; order Arcoida; family Arcidae; genus Tegillarca; species Tegillarca granosa. The sequence continues at coordinate 21,701,866 of CM056599.1, read as the reverse complement.
TTCCCCAGTAACGCATGTCTGGCTCACTCTTCCGACTAATTGTACTTTTTGCTGAAGTTGATGTTGAAGAACAGTCCTCAATCACGGCATCGTTCAAACTTCTAGTCCTTGATAATGGGGCTGGATTGACCTTGATGGCCTGGACTCGAGTTTTGACCGTTTTCCTCATATGTTCAAAAACAAGGTTCCCTAAACTCTTCTTATTAATCCCATCCTTTCGTAACTGATCTCTAATTGAGCTCACAAATGTCCTATCTTGTCTTTTTAAATCCTGTCAATATAATTGAGTTTTGATTTTTACTTTAAAATTGACAATTTTCACCCATGTAAGGTTTCTCAAACTTTTCTTACTTTAAATAGTTTTTTTTCAATCCACAAATTGTGTTTAAACACACAGCTATATTCCAACATTATATTTTTATAACAGACTCGGTCCCTTTTAATCTATGTATTTAAATGTCCACTGTGACCTTATAGCTCAAATAAATACATATGTCTACATGCATTTATGAGTGTATGGTAGATTTAAATGTCCGATTGCGTGGGTTCGCCAATTACTTATTGCAAATAAGCTAATATCGTCATGTCCGACGGACTATTTAACGGGATCATTGGTGTGCTCGTTTACTTATGACAAGTAAACGATTAATAATTGTAGTATATACCCGTGCACGTATAAACCTATTATATTTTGTACTTAAAACTACTAGAGCATAAACCACTTTCAGCTGTTTCAAATAATCTATTATCAAACGTATTTTGATCAATGAATTTCTCTCAATGAACACACAGGTAGCAGTAGATGTATATATATATATATATATATATATATATATACAAGGTATATATCATACGGTCCGTTTAGAACAAGTAATTTCGAATCAAGTTGAAAATTCTAAAATTCACATCTGGTCTGCTGTCTTAAATCATTTGTTAAAGTAATTGATGAGTTTTTTTTTTCTTTTTTTTCCCCAATCTTTAAAATAGCCGTCTGTTAACAAACAAGTGGTTTACATGATCAGGTGACACCTTTACAATGATCAAGTTAATTCAAATCCCATGCGGAGAGCAAAAAAAATAGAAATAAAGATAAAATTCACATGTGGTCATTTAAATCCGAAATTTATAGTCTCCTTATTAACGTAAAAATCTAATTTTTATGCACAGTTCTTACATTTGAAGTTCACTCACAATATGAATTCGAAGAGACACTTTTGTACTCAACAAGACCGTTAAAGGTCACTAGAATAAAAGCCTTGTTATATATGTATATCGACCTAAACCGAAACGCAAACAAATATAAATGTCCACTGAGATAGAACATAAATACACATCATACATATCAATATTTAAAAAATAGATTAAAATTGTTTTACCCATGGGCTTTAATCTTTTCATTTCAAATTTTTCAAAAATTTAAATTTGCAAAGAAACATTTTAATAACTTGTAAAATTAGAATTATAAGGAAATGATTCATTTGATTTTATTGATATTTTACTTTTAATATTTTACCACCACAATTTGACCACAAACATCAAAATTCATATTTGCTGTTTTAATGAGTAATAAAAAGGAATTTGCTAGGGTACAAAATGTGAAATTTTATACAATTTTTTTAAATATGGTCAAGACATCGTACTGGTATTTATATTGTTTTTGAGAAAAAAATATGAGATCAGATGGTCCATAATTAATCTAAAGCTAAGCCTTTTAGTTTATTTTCTAATATTTTATTTTGCAGAATGAGATGATAAGTATTCATTCATGTAATAATTGTGGGCCGAAGTTAATATACATATATGTTCAATAAACTCTAAGAACGAAAAGCGTATCTTTCAAACATACAGGAGTTGACGCTTATTTTTTATCTTTTTGTTCTTTGACAACAGTAAAATAGAAATTATGGTCCGTTTAATTTGAATTACAATGCCGTTCCAATGGTGCATCCGAAGCATGAATAATTGGAAGTGTAAAGCTTCTGTATTTTGTATGCTTGTTAATGTTTTCTTCCACTAAACCAAAGCTGGTTGCGTCTCAATATAAGTGAAATATTCTTGACTGGGACATAAAACCCCAATAAATCAATCAAATCATTGTTAAATAAATGTTTTTATAGAAATGCGTGTGTTTTATTATTTTTATTATCGTCCTGCGCATATTTTCATCAACGGTCAAATTTCAAGATTTTTTTATTCATAACGAGCTCGAGCCTAAATACTTATATCTAAAAATTTTGAGACACCTTTTAAACTTTGTGTCGACCGAGGGCACTACAAGTATCATGCTTGTTAAGGAGTTACGATTTTAATCATAAATTTTGTCCAACAAGTTGATTTGATTTAAGTACCATGTATGTTTAGCATCTGATATATAATCTCAAAATGACCACTGTGGTTAGATAGGATTGTTTATACAATGATTGACATGTACATACACAATAGGGTTAACACTTAGTCCAGGCCACATGAGGCCACTTTAATATTAAATATTGGGAATATGTTTTGAATAGGTAGCACGTATTAGTGATAAATTTGCTACCGTGAGATCATAAATAAGTTCACTTAGTTTCAAAGTAATTTATTTGACTCAGTAAAGTTCATTTGTTCTATCTCGTAAGCTAGACAGATCTTCCTAGTATTATAAGTGTTGTAAGAGCAAAGCTCTGGAGATTACCAGGTTTATAAAGCATGTCAGGTATTTTGACTGCTGCAAAACAAAAATTAATTACACTGAACTTCTATTTTAAGAATATAGAAAAAGAATTGAGTTGAGTAATGGTGTTAACGTCCAAGTCAAGAATATTTCACTTATATCGAGACGTCGCCAGTTATGGGCTGAAAAGGCAGAAACTTTGCCCATGCGTTGTGCTAATGGCATTATACAGCAGGGCTCTATATCATTCCACGCCTACCGTGACACGGGACCTCGTTTATGTTAAGTTCCCATCCGAAAGAACCATACTTTCATTTTGTTATGCAAATACTTGGCGAAAAAACAGGTCACTACCCATTTTATATGAAAAGAGTTTTGTATGGGGTAGAACAATTGTGATTTATGCAATAGTCAAACATTAAGTAATATTCAATCGGACTGTTCTGGGAATGTGGAGGAAAACGAAGTGTCCAGAGAAAACTAACTATCTAGTTTTGTCTTTGTATGCCATGTTTTCATAATGAAAAATGTATAACATTGGTTAAAATCACAAGGGAAATTTTATTAATCAGTGGATTTCTTGCTCTCTCTCTCTCTCTCTCTCTCTCTCTCTCTCTCTCTCTCTCTCTCTCTCTCTCTCTCTGTGTGTGGGTGTGGTGTCTTACAATCAAATATATCATATATCAATAAATACAGGCGTTATACAATTAGTACTTCATATTTACTTGAACGATCAAACTTAAGTACTTAGGGGAACATAACTTTACTGAAACATAATTATCTTTGTTTCCGATGGTCAAGTAAATCTTTATTTAACATAATGAGTTCGTCTAGCCGAGGATGCCCTGGGAAAAGAGTGATGTTAGGTCTCTTGAGTCAAATGTACTTAAAACAACGGTCTTAATGCTATCGTGACTCATTGGAATAAAGCAATGTAAAGAAATAGAAACAAAAAATAAAGACTGAAAATCATTGTTTAAAATTTAAAGGACTATTAAAACAAAGCTAAATGTAACATTAACACTGTCCGGTTGCACGGCAGAGATGGACACTTTTTCTACTGTTCTTTTTTTTAACGTTTTAGTTTTCACAAACACATGTCGGTCTGACTCCAATTTTTAAGCCTTTTGAGTTATGTGTTTAAACATAAAAGAAGGCTTTATATATTAAACAGTTATTGTTTTAATCGGAAACATAAAAATAATTATACAAAGAAATAATAAAGATATTTTTTTATAAAAATGGGATAACGATTATTCTGAAAGTAGGTCTCACAGAAAACCGTTCTGTTACTTCGCAATTCAATCTTCCACAACCACAACCACGTTTATATTTAACGAGTGGAAATGGATTTTTATTTTTCAAATGCAATAAAAATCGGTATATTGTAAAAAGAACTCAGGAAAAAACGGTTGTTCAACTGCTAAACTTCATTATCATAAAAATGTACAAATAACACGACCTATGCTATTCATCCCAGCCAGTTTAAAAGGGGAAAGGAATACCACAATTATCTGCCAAGATAAAAACATTATACTGCTAAGTTTCTACCTTATTTAATTTTAGCTTAATGTCAGTGTCAAGAAAAACCTCAAAATCAAGCTGACAAGTGCTTCAAATGTTGTATATTTTAACTTGTTTTGTTGGACATACACCGTTTTACCTTTTAATACCATTAAGCGTTAAGTTTTAAAATAGAAAATATGTAAGTGTGTTTAGAAACATACGTTTACGCTTAATCTCCATATCCTGACGTTCAAATAACAGATTTTCATAAAGTTGACAAACATAGTCAAATACTATCAAGATAGTTTCATCTTGTTGAGTATTGTATTCAAGGTTAAAATATTAACATTTTTAAAAGAGACTTAAAGAAATACATATATCTTAAAATGTTCAAACATAAATATTGATTTTAAGCTTGAGATAAAATCCATTTAATCGCGATGAACTCGATAATGTTCTTTTTGTTACATTTAAAACCCAGGTGACAAATGATTCAAATATTTTGGCACTTTTTAATTCTCTATGCATTACTGTATTAAAATACAATATTTTGCCAAGTAAGCATGACTTTTTAACCCTTCCATGAAGACCAAAAAGAAGTAAAATAAAATAAAATAAAATAAAAATAAAAATAAAAAATAAAAAAAGAAAAGAATTAAATAAAAATTTTAAATTTTTTGGAAGCTTTCAAATAAGAAATTAAGACAAACGGCAAAAAAAAAAAACAAAAAACCATATAAGTTTTAAAATTGTAACTTCAAAAATGTTCCAAAAAATACAAAGGTTTTTGAAGTGAAGTGTTCATGAATTATTTAAGACTTAAATTAGGGTCAACAAGGTTGTTTAAAGCCAGACTTTAAGGACTATTTTAGGACACAATTTAAAAATTTCCGTAAAACAATAAATCAACTGTTTTTAGTATGTTAAGCCATATATCAGCTTGCTCGGACAATATGGTCAGTGATATAATAAAATTATCTAGTTTGTGCTACTAACAGTTTATTTGTTTTTTTTTTTTTTTAATATATAATATAAGCCTTTTTTATCATTTGAAATGGGAGAACACGAAATTGCTTTGACGTCAAAAAAACATAATGTAATACGAACTACATGTTTATCAAGTTAATTTTTTTATCCCCGATGATGATAATGATGATGACGACGACAACGACAACGACGACGATGATGATGATGATGATGATGATGATGATGATGATGATGATGATGAGGAGGAGGAGGAGGAGGAGGAGGAGGAGGAGAAGGATGTCAAAATAAGTCGAATAGATATGTAGCTTGGCAACTACTTCTACACAGTTTGTATATTTGTAGTTTTATCTTTTGAGATTGTGAAACGTTTAGCTACGGGCCAAAACCTACAATGGAAACGAGTTAACAAAATCAAAACCAGCAGTTACGGTTTGTATAATAAGGAGCATATTTTTAACTTGAAGATAATTTTGTACAGGATACCTATCTTGAAAAATAAACTTTTGGACTAAAACGCTTTCGGAATAAGTTGTATGTAACTGGGTTTTTTTATTATTATTATTATTATTATTATTATATATTATTATTATTATTATTATTATTATTATTGTTATGATATTCTTCTAGACACACAAACACAGCTAAAAGGAGCGTTTAAAGAATATTGTCAATGAGTTTATCAAATTAAACAGGAAACCAAGTAAACACTGACAAAAATTACCAAAAGTAGAGCCATCTGCGTAAGGCAACCGCATAATTTTAAATAATTTTTTGCAATCTGAATTTTTAAAGAAGGATTCGAGCAACATCACGTTATTAATAAAATAAATAATATGATGAAGCCCGTAAACTTTATAAAAATTATACATGTTTAACGTCGTATTATCTTTTTATTTTTGAATGATATTTATATACACATTGATAAATCCATGTAATGCATGAGAGTTCACATGAAAGAAGGTCTTAAAATTAAGATCTTGCATTAGAAGTTTTCATATTTCATTGTTTTAAAGCCTTGGACCAGTTTTAGTTTTGAAATTTGTCATTTCTCTAAGTCTAATAAAGATATGTACTCGGACATTGGTCATAAAGATATGTACTCGGACATTGGTCATAAAGATATGTACTCGGACATTGGTCATAAAGATATGAACTCGGACATTGGTCATAAAGATATGTACTCGGACATTGGTCATAAAGATATGTACTCGGACATTGGTCATAAAGATATGTACTCGGACATTGGTCATAAAGATATGTACTCGGACATTGGTCATTTTGGCTTTATAAAATTTGCCTTAAAAAACTTAAATTAAGTGCAGCAACAAAAGAAGAAACAATTCTGTTTGTTTTTCGTGTAAGAATCCTCTCTGTCGAAATATCTACAACACCATATTCCTCATAAGAATATATTTTAAAATTTAGACATTTTCTTTATCAATTCATATAATAAATCTTTTGAATATTGCGCCAATAGGAAAAGTACATATATATCCAATTTGCAAGTTGTAATATTGATATTCTTCTCAACTATTTCAATTCCATGAAACATTTTCAAACAGTTTTCCGGGATCAATTAGATTTATACAAACAACACACAACAAAAAACAATCAAACTAAAAATTACTAAAACATTACCTTTTCAGTATCCAAGGAAAGCTCGCCATTATTGCTATTAAGTTCCTTCATAGAAACGTCCTCGCTGTTGCCTGAACTTTTTTGAACCTGGGTTCAAAATAATATAGAAGAGTTTAGTACTTTTGTGAAAACAGGCGGTCAGTTGTATTATCATATAAAACAAAATTAATCCTATTTGTTATACATATATCAATTATTCTTACTTTTATCCAGCTGAACTTTAATCCAAAAATTGGCAACTGTTAAATTTCACTGTTAAAAAATTATAAAAATTGTCTGGATCTGTTGTCTATAGCTTTGTAAGTAGCAGGTAAAATACATATACTTTAATTAAAGAAAATAATTTTGGTAACGTTCCAATAAATGTCCCCTGTATCTTATTTATCAGTATTTTTCCATATGGAAGTATTTGTTCGACAATTTGGGAATGTTTATAATAAAATCAATGCTATTGAATCTAAAGAGCATATGATCAATATTTTAAACTACCATGCATCTGCAGCAAGGAAACTTGACACAATTAGCTTGTGTAACATATTCCTTTTTACTTTTTCTTTTTATTTATTTATTTATTTTTTTCTTTATATATTTATTTATTTATTTATCTTTATGTCTATGACATGTGTATATGGTCATTTTTAATTTATGAAAAATTGGGAAAAAAACTCTGAATTCAGAAATATAGCATCTACTTCGACAGCAGGAGGTCATGAGTTTTAACCCCGGTCGAGTTACGGAGCTGTCACGTTAAATTTGTTATGAGTGCGCGCAATTACAAACTCACTTGCACATCACAAATACATGTAAATAACGATTATTTCCTGATACATGCATTTCATGCATTTACAACCTACATGTAACTCTCTTCGCAAATAGCTGAAGCATTGCTGATGCGACATAAGAACCACAAGCAAAACATCATTTTCATATTGAGAAAAAATATATATCAGAATCTGGAGTACATTATGTAGGTTATTGTGTTATTTGCGATCAATATCATGAAACATCACTTGATGCCTTAATCTGTCTAAGTCGGCAAAATCATATTAAAGTGTACTGGTGTGTGTGTATATATATATATATATATATATATATATATATATATATATATATATATATATAATTATATATATATAAACTTAAACTCTATAAACCGTTCAAAAACGACATTAAAATGATATGAATATACGTAAAACTGAATCATCAACTGAGCTATTTAAAACTCAAGTTTTAAATCCTTTAACTTCTGCTTCCAGCCAGCAGAAATATCTAAAATAATCTAGCACCAAAAAGCCAATAACCGTTATTTACTAGACTGAATAAACACGACTCTCATACTTAATACTGGAAGTCCTAAGTAATTATTTACTGAAGCTATCGTTTTTTATATATAGTAGATTTTCTAATGGACAATGTCTGTTCAGTCTGACATTGCTCTTGACTTCTGATGACAGACTTGATTAGAGAATCAATAAAACATAATTGATGGGTATTTAAAATGGTATTACTTTTATTGAACTTTGAGTTAGACCTGTGGATAAGAACTTAACGCCACTAGCTTACTATTTACTATGTATTTTTACATCTTATATCTTGTGTCAAGTACAACGTGTTTCTGTTTTAAGTCATCAACACGACAAAGTGTCAAGTTGTTTGTTTCCGAAACAAGCATTTTAAAATTATTTACAGAAGTTCAGCAAAACATGAAAATAGGAAATGCGATTGACTTATTGATTGATTGATTGTTTGGTTGATTGATTTGATGGTTGGTAGGTTAGGTTATTTATTGGATTAACATACTACATGAATTTTTTTTAAAAATCTACGGAAACCACTAAAATGTATGTCCAGGCCGTAAACGGTACTAAAAAATGTATTTTAGAAACAGATCTTTCTTTTTATACATTCTCTTTAGTTGATATTTAAAGCAAATACACCTTACACACTGGTTTTAATAGATATGTTGACTATTTTATACAGATGTCTATTATTACAGGTTTTACTGGTATATGGACAACATTTTGTTAAATAATTGTTTGTAAAATGAAGAGACAATAAAATATTGTTTAAACTAGCTAGCCAGTGATTTGGTACCAAGATAAACAAGAAAAGACGTCAGTGGTAATCGACCAAATTTAAATATATACTCATTTCAGAATGTCACAGACTGTTTTTTAGATTTGTTGAAACACTAATTAATTTATCATTGAAGCCAAAGAAAGAAAGATTGCACTAAAAAAAGAGGATCAATATTACTCGAGATAACGATATAATTTTGTACTCAATCTTTTCGAGGATCAATAATATAAACTAGGTTGCAAGGTCAGAGTCCGCTAGCCGACACAAATTTGGTAAAACACAAGAAAGATGGTGAGGGATTGTGTTTCTTCTGACTTTTATCCAGGCGGTCAGACCATAGAATGCGTGGGAAACCAGAGAACCAAAAAAAAAAAAAACCACTGTCCTACGACAAACTGACAAAACTTCTCACAGTAGGTTTTGGTCAAATGGTATTCTACCCTAGGCGGTGTTGGACGATGTGAACAGTAAGCGACTGTTCTAGACCACTCACTCACCGATGCCCTACTACAAGATCGTGTATTTCACATCATAATAATTCAAATGATTTTAACATTTTATAATATAACACATAATTTTGTTCGAACAAAAGAGAAATCCTGATTTATCATGGACTGTGCTGAAAAGAAAGGGGGTCAAGTGGCCACCTTGGGCAAAGTCTTAATCCTACCATCTGTAAAAATTAAGAAATAGCTTTGTTACTTTATATGTTTAAATACATGTACATAAAGACTAAATGCCTTTGCAAGTCTTAAGGAAATCAGTTGTATAAAAATTATTGACTCAATCGATTTACGTATTTATGTGGCTGTCTCGAGTGGAGGTAATACACATCAATATATGCCAAAAGGTATATACACTTTACCTTAACGTGGCAATATTAATAGACAGATTACATAATATATACTGTAAAACATGTGTCAATATAGCATTTAGGGATATTTCTGATTGTACATTGAGCGTAAAAATGACAAAAAAATACCCTATTTGCTTAATACTGCTTTTATACATAAGGCATTTAATGAAATAAAGTCATACTTTATATGTTAAAAGTGACATCAAAATATTGGATTTGAAGTAAGCTTAAAAGGCTTTGAAACAATAAATCTTTTAAAAAGAAATAGTATGAAGTGTAATGCATTTAAATGAACTGTTCTAGCTAGTAAGTAGATGTAAATTAGAAAAAATAAATAGACTTTCAAATTTACAGTTTACTTTGAAAGTAACACGTATACAAGAATTTAATACATGAATATTAACCGAACAAAAATGGTTTAAGAGCAACTACATGTATGTGTATTTTTCGACAAATTAGTCTCCAATATAATTGGATATATTCATTTTAGATCAAGCCTCGATGGGTGACTAGTTTAAAGTCCTAGTCTTCTGTCCCACCAGTCTCAACGCTTTTGACTCAACTTTGGTCGATTAACACTGACGTCTTTTCTTGTTTTTCTTGGTAACAAATCACTAGCTACTAGTTGCATGCTATTTTATTTTGCGATATTGTGGACAAGGGTGCATAATTAATCTATGCGTAAAAGCAAATTCGAAGTACTTGCACAAATCTCGCTCAAGATATGACCTTGTGTTTAAATTAATCACTGAGATAAGTGAAATATAAATGACACATTGCACAAAACTGATAAAATACTGATGTAACGTTAAACAACGTTCAATCAAATAATTTAACCACCTTTTTTGCTGTTGAACATCATCCTGTTTGTCAATTATCGTCAGGATCTTAGGAAGTAAAATCTTTATAAGCCAAAAATCAGTTGTATGGCTGTTTATTATCATGAAGCACGCATTTAAAAAAATCTTAAAGGATACGTCGGAGTCCTTTTCCTGTTTTACCGTCAAAGAAACATTTTACTTCGCTTTGAGCGTTTAATCAATTTGCCTTGTACGCTATGAAACCTTCTAGACTTTCGGCAGAATGACAGCAATAATTTTCAATTTTATTTATTTATTTATCTATCTATCTATTTATTCTTAATTCATTGACATAATAATCAATTAATATGATAAAATATCCTTTTTTTGGATAAAAAAAATTATTTTGAATTTCGTTTTTATCTAGGTTTAGCTATAGCTTGTACTGGTAACAATGACCCCCCCCCCCCCCCCCCATTTTAACCTACAGATTAGTTTCCTATATCACAGAGTTCATTTCTTTTTTGCACTTTAACAATACAAAAAAAATTAACAGGTAGTTGTTCATGAATTTGTGTTGGTGGGGGTCATATGAAAGTAAATAAAAACAGGTGCTCTCATAATTTCTTATTTATCTTCTAATTCATACCATAATCTAACAATAATTACAAGGTTAATATTCTTCATGCAGTATTGCTTGACATCGACCCACATGAAGGTTAATAGTGTTAATCCAATATTGCTCGACATCAACCTAACAACAATATATTGTTTTGTCAAGCTGACTCAAAGTCACTCAACTATGGTCTTGATATGGACAAAAGGTCACAACATAATTATGGGATAAAATTACGATAAAGTGTACCCTTAACCAACTGAATAAAAAAATCATTCTTTAACAACACGTAATTAAGACGTTTAACTTAAGAGTTTTTGCACCTTATATATACAAATTAGAATGAATTTGTTGTGTGGTATTCAGTAAACATCATTCCAGAATTGAAGTATACGAATGAAAGTTGGGATAATGTGTACTATTATCTACATAATGCCTTCTTTAATTACACACAATTATTAGTTTGCTATTTTGCATTTTCTAGTTCAACGTACATTTTTAAGTGGTCACTGCTTTTATCTATTGGTTTGACAGACTTATGCGCCGTTCAGAATACAGAAATTTAGTTTTAAGCTTTCTAAATCCTTCTGTTTGCCTCCTGCAATATCACGCAATCATGAGATTACCTTGGAAAGCATTTTTATTTTTGCATGTTAATTATGAACTGACATAGACATTAAACACGTGCAGTTTGTGGCATTTACTGCATAAATTTTTAAAATGTAATTATATATAAAACGAATGAGTAGCATTTTGAGACCTAGAGTTTGGAACGTTCTCGCGTTAAAAGATAAAAATGATGCCAATTAGTGACGTAATATTAGCCATTGTTCAGTTTTGATTAAAAAAAAATGAATAGTACATCAAAAAGCTATTGTAATATCTTTAATCGGAACTTTCCCTATCCTAATAACTTAATGATGATATTTAGTATCAACCGATCGTGGGTTCGACCTCTTGTCGGGTCAAACATAAGTCTTGTATATGACATAATAAGGACAAAGTATTGACTAGTTATTTTGTCGTTAGGATGATGTTACTGGGGTATGGAACTTACTCTGTGATACAGCACGGTAAATATTTCCTCATGTTGGGGCCTCGGTGACCGACTGGTCGAAAGCGCGCGCTGACAGTGCCTCACACAGGCTTGGTTCGAATCCCAGACAGATCCTAGTGCAAGAAAGTTTGTCAGTTCGCTTGCCGAAAGTCAGTGTTTTTTTTTTTTTTTCGAGCACTCCGCTTTTATCCACAATCCATGAAATGACCGCCTTGAAATAAGTAAAAGAACTTTGGCTGGGGCGTAAAACACCATTACTCCACTCCACTCTTTCCTCATGTTAGACAACAATGTCGTTTTATCCTCTAAATTCATTATGCATGTTGTAATTATACAACGAGTAAAATCAAATGTTGTTTGTTTTCACACAATTATAAATTACACGTAATTTCCTATTATTTGCGCTTTAAATTCAAATGACGTAAACACAGAATTATTTACTATATCTATATTAAGCCTATTGTATATATGTAAATTATACAAATGTTATATGCCTAAGTTTTGCATTTAATTATGTAAATAAATGTGCTTTGATGTTTTTTGTGTATGTGGATTACAATAGAGTTTTTTTTTTTCGAAAATATAATATGAAAATTTAGATAATTACTTTATTGATTAGTTATTCACTAATTTGTCTCTCATAGTATGATCATTTTACTCTTACGTCATTAAAAACCGTAAGTCAGGTAATTGATGTATTTAATTTTACTTATCAAGACATTAAAACATTATAATAAAACGTACGTAGTAGGTTCGAACCCCGGCTAGTTCTAATCAAAACATGAAAATAGTTAGTGGCTCGATATAAGTGAAATATTCTTGACTGGGACGTAAAGCCTACGGTAATCTAATCAATCATACTTTAAACAAAATTTTTCATATTGCATTTCTTACGAATATTTTTTTTCTGAGAGAGAGAGGGGGTTTTATAATTAGGTAAACTATTGCTATAATGTGTTTTTTATTTATTTTTGAACTTTAAATTAAAATTAAATTTATCTTTGACACCGACTTACTGATTGAACCAGTGTCCAATTTTGCAAACTTCAGTATTCTCATATTCTGATCAGTATGGCCACGTAATTGTATGTTCGGGTATATGTACATTCACAGTCATAATACACTCTCAAAGTAGATAATCATTACGAAAGTCATAAAAAAACTTATACATTCTGTAACAAGATACATCAAAGTAAAATAAAACACCCTGTGTTACAATAGGTCTCTAGCTCCAGACTAGATTTTGTATCAAATTTAAAACAGGCAAATTTATAAAGAAATAACCTTATATGTCGTCCTGACCTTGCAAATTAGTTCCAAATTGGAAATTAGAATTATTCATTTTACATAATACCCCAAATGTTGCAAACTTTGTGTATAGAAAATTAAAAAGCTTGATTTTAAAAACCCTCATTAATTTTGTAATTACATATATTATGTACTGACATTGAAAAAAAATACGTAACTTATTGACACGAATTATTTTAAACAGAAAAGACATGCTTTTATGCATTCAAGTACATTGGGTCAAATTAAAAATTCAACCTTCAGTATTTTAAACATAAGTAATAATTTCATGAAGAGATCCCCTGAAACGACTATTTGAGTAAAAGTTTCACCAAAAAAAAAAAAAAAAAACAAAAATTTGAATATATAGAAAATTCAAGATAATGTACTTTTTGAAATCTAAATGATATTTTTTGTTCTAAAGGAGCAAAAAAAAGGACAAGGTTCCGTGTAATTTTGCAACACAGATTAAAATAAAATTTACTTAGTAATTTTACTGAAGTATTGAACATCTCTGATCAAGCCAGAAATTATAAGTTTCTAAAAACAATATTAAAAACTTGCTGAGGCAGTTTATTATGGCCATTTATCCTGCTGTTTAGACACGCTCAACCGCCCTCATTGGTAATTTTCTTGTTTGAAATGAATTGTTTCGTAAAAAAAGAAAAAAAATCGTCAAAAGGTAAGCAAGACCTTATGCAAAATTTTGTACAACTGATTACATTCACATTGACAACACAAACCTGAAACTACACCTGCTTATATCAAAAAAGGAGTTTAAATTTTTAATTTTTGCTTTTTAGTGACAATATGTAATTCTTTCTTTATAACTTCAAAGTAATTTCGCTGTCTAAGATTTTTGACTGTTTTAACCATAGGAATATTATTTTATTATTGTGTGCAATCCAAATGCTTTTATCTTATGTATAGCTTTTTTTCCATCGTGTGTCTCCAAAGGTTGCCTTCTCTATGTTCCACTGTGTTAAACATTTTATGACTTCCTGATCGAATCCTTTTCAATTGCTGGTATTTGTTTTAAACAAGTGTACATTCAATACAAAAGCGTCCATGTCAATCATATTAACACTCTGTGAATTAAAGCATCTACAATTCATTGTTATTTGGAATTTGAAACCGCTAAATTTAATGGCTGTCATTGTTTCATTTAGAGATATCGTATTTACTACTTAAATATTAAAAATAATAACAAAAATGAAATTTTAGTTGTAATATATAAAACATAAATATGTACTTACCTTTATCGCACTAGAGTAGCTCTGATTGAAAGGCTGTACAATGGCTTCTCTTGTTTCCCAAAACATTTCACAAATATCATCCTCGCTTAAATGCCACTTCTGCGCCCAGATAATCTGTGTCAGTTCTGAACTCAGTTTGCTATCCTGTACAAACTGAAAACAATGAAATGTAAATAACGACTGATGTGTAACGATGAAAATCATTTTCGTAAATAAATAATAATATAGATTGTAATTTTATTGATAATAAGCGGAGTGTAACCCACGTGTTTTACAGATAATATTTATATGAACGTTACCGAAGAAAATAAAGAGTGGTTTATTTAAATTTGGCTTTAGCGATGAAATAATTGTATGGTTATTCATTCTGAATAAGTGGCTTTTACTAAAATGATTCCATCTATACAATAAAAATGTTCTATTGGCAACGAGATTGCTTTAAGATGCTAAAAACGAGCAACCTTATGAGAGATATATTCTAAAAGGAGGGTACAACAGTCTTTTAGAAGATGTCATAATTGTCAACAAATAAAAGTTTTATCTCATGAAAACGGACCCGAACACAAAAGAACGAGAATAAAACAGTTGTATTCAAGTCATAAATGTGACCTAAAGCTTATATTTTTCAAACTTTCCCTAAAGAGTTATTTCTTTTAAGCATTAAGTAACACTTATTTTTGAAAAACGTCATATGAAAACATCTACAAATTGTTCGAGAAACGAACTAAATTTTGATACAATAATTATAATAATGATATATAATTTTTACATACCATATCCGGTTCAGGAGTATTTTCAACAGAGGTACATTTCTGTGACATTTCAGAATCTGAACAGTTCTCTATAGTACTGTCACTATCTACGTCATAGTCCTCGGTTGAACAGAGGGTCCTAGCATCCGAACTCACACTTGTAAAGCTGCTGCTCTTGCTCCCTGCTGTGATTGTCTTCGATTGACTAGGTTTTACATTTAGATTTAACTTAGCATTTTTGGTAGGAGCACTTCCAGGTAATTTCTTCCTCTTTTGGTTTGTGACTGTTCCATTAAATCTGGATTCGGGAGCAGACATAAGTCTCGATTTTTCGTCTTCGTCTAACTGTGATTTATGCATTTTTCCGGAATCTCGAACGTGTTGTAATTGTTCAATGGTTCTTAGGTGGTCGCCAAGGAGACATGTTATATCCTCTTTTGTTATTTTATTCCCCTTCTTTGCAAGTTTCTTTGCCAGCTGTTTCTCTGATGTCTGTAGTATCTGTTTAATAAAAAGATAATAATATAGATTTAATTTTAAAGTGTGCATTAAAAAAAAGCATTAAAAAGGAAAAGAAAATACCTGTAACTTGTCGAAAAATGTTTAATGAATCTGGAATTGCAGTAAATACATGTTTTCCTACATTAAAACATACAACTGAGGAAATCGAAACATGCAAAAAATGGCAAAGTCAGCTGCAAAAGTAAATCTACATCAGATTAATTTTAAATACATTTATAACTATTAATACGATTTGTATATAACTTAATATATATGGTATTTTGCATTATAAGCGATTGAAATTAATATAAACCAAATTGATTATGTATATGTGCCAAAATGTCCAGTTAAAACATAATAACGTGCTATGTATGTAAAATATTGGCCAGAATTTTAGGAGGACATTTTCCTAAAACCAAATATCATTAGATTCAATGTACATATACATATTTGCAAATTAAACACCTCTATTACCGTTCATATCTATATCGCTGTTACTAGTCCTTACAATCATTTCACGGTGTCTATAATGTTTATTTTAAAGTAATTTTAATTTTTATTTAAAAAAATATGTCCAGTGTCTACCCAAAGTCCGAATTTGATTTTATCTTTATTTATTTATTTATTTATTATCTAATAACTCGCTTTTTCACACTGTCACTCCATCTAGGACAATTGTTATATATATATATTAATTTCACAGGTCAGTAGAACGAACTATAAATTAAATATGATCCATTTTTATTTTGCGAAAGCCGGGGTGACAGGTCAGTAGAACCTTTAACTGGTGACCCAGTGACATGGTCATACGTGTTTAAAACTAGCCAGACATTCAATAAACATTTTATTACAAAATCTATCATTTTATGTTTACTCAAGTCTAAATAATTAATTTTAATTGTTTTGTAAGTATACCTTTTAAAACAGAAACATATATATTAAGCGAAACGTCGTAAATGTTTGCTAAATTCCGAGATATTGATTACGTGCTTGGAATTCAATTACTACAATCTATATTGCACGGATCATTGTTACTTCAGTTTTTCTCTTTAACCATAAATAATCTCAAGTCGTTTAGTACTGTTTTAATTATCCATTTAGGACCTAATTACTTTATTATATTCTGTATATTTTATTGCAGTAAAAATTCAGTAAAAAATTCCATTTAAATAATCAATTATTTTCTTTTTTTAAAACGTATACTACGAACAAACTACAGTAAAACATGCGAAATAATAAATATATAATTGTATGTGTAATGTGGAGAAATTTGTAGAATGGAGTGGAGTAAGGGTGTTTTATGTCTTAGTTTAGTTTCTTTTTCATATATAGAGGCGGTAAGATCTGGAATAGTAGAGGAAGCCGAAGTGCCTGGAAAAAAAACCACCGATCTTATGCAAGCGAACTGACAAACTTATTCACACAAGGACCCAAGTAGGATGAGAAAAACTGTGATCCAAAAGAGCGTTCTTTAGAACACTTGGCCTCCGAGGCCCAGAACTGTGAAGAAATGTCTAGCTAAAAACTAGTACTTGACCCTTAAAAATACTATGTTTTTTGTTAAAATGGGCCACAGCGACAATGAAGTCAAAATAAAAACAACGGTTTTAAAAATACAGTTAGTGTGCTAACTAAGAATAAGTATTAATTAAGAGACAGAAATATTGATCTTTCCCATATTTTTTCTTAAAACTTGATTAATTTTCAAAGTTTTTTTAAGCCGACACTGTGTAAATGCCATGTATCATTTGCATAAATAAAGAGTTAATATAAGGTTGAATGAATTGCAAATTACAATGCTGGATGCATAAAAAAAAATATAATACAAAAATCAATAAAAATTATAGCATAAATCGTTATTTTATAATTTTGGATCAATTTTTGAAAATGTAACCTGAACGCCTGGGTAAAGATGACCAATCTAACCGCAATTCTAGATTGAGCACTGAATCAGAAGAAAATACAAACAAGATACCGCTTGAAAAAAAACTTGACTATGGACGATTACTTGATGTAAAAACGCGTTAACTTACTCGGGCAAGAACTGTTTTTACCATATTTCAAATGCTCAATACTTGTACAGGTGTCATGGGCTGATGTTGAATTTCTGTTAAAATAATGCATTCAAAAATAGCACATAACACTTGTATTCATATTAAAATTATATCCATTTTTTAAATCGAGTGATATGTAAATTTTAAATCCTCGCCTTTTACAACATTACAACTTATGTGACGTCACTAGATGGCCATGCTGTTTAAAAAAATCGTTGTGACTGCGTAATTACGTGACTATCAATGCATTTAATTTGACAAGTGTATTATTGAGACCATTATTTCTTGTTGATACATGAATATTACAATAAAGTGACAATGATTAAGGACGGATGAATTAAGAAAACTTACAGTAATAAAACATTAAATGTTTGAATTAAAAAATAATGAATTTTAAAAAACGACATCGTGATACAGTTTTTGATATTGTACATGTACTTCTTTTTTTGTGTGACTCTTGTCAAAAAGGAACTAATGTTTACTTTAGCAGAAAGTATGATGAAGGGTTTCCGTTTTTTAAGACTCTGATGGAGAAATAACAGACCTCAACACTGTTGATAAAAAATACGCAGTTTAATATTCGTTTTATGGCATTATATTTTTGCCATTAATGTCAATGCAAGATCGTTCTAAATATTTATTATTTATTAAGCACGTTTATGGGATTTTTTGTTTATTTATTTCAAATGGTATGAATTATAAAAATTGTCTGATCTAAAGAAACAAATCAAACGGCGGAACCTATAAAATGGTTATGGAATGTGATCAAGCATCAAACATGCTTATAATGAAATTATCACGTGACTCAGAAGGGTAAAGGGTAATTTGGAAAATGGGTCAAATCCACTTCACTAAACTTACGAATAAAAATAGAAACTTCAGGAGAAGGACCAAGCCATTTGTTTTAAAAAACGGTGTTTTATGAAAAAAAGACCCATTTAAAAATCATTGCAAAGAAGTTTTTATTACTACGTATTACTATCACTGAGTTGATGATTGTGATTACGGAAACAGTACAGATAACTTCTACCACTTACCTCTTCGTCCGCTTCTTTGAGTTCAATTTTAACTGTCCATGGATTGTCACAAAACATTGACTTTGAATTTCCCTAAAACAAGATCCCAAAATAATTTGCAAAATATCTTAAACGTTAAAGCATATTAAGGCTCTTTCAGAGTAGAAATTGTGGTTGCAAAATAGCTTTCACCATAAAGAAAATGAACTTACAGTATCCTTTTAACACATGTATGGGCAAATGAAAGATTTTTAACTAAAAATAGAAAACTTATACCCTTTTGACATTTTAGGCAGAATTTTAAAACAAATATTATAATAATATATGGTTTAAAGTTTAAAAACCAGAAATACAATTGTGCTACACAAACTTTGTACATTAATGAATCCTTCTGAATACCTAAATCGAAATTGTAAGAAAAACGCTTTCCAGTTTAAACTGACTGTAGACGTGCCAAAATAAAGTGCATCTTTTCATATCTATCAAACAAATTAACTTTCAAACCAATGAGCTCCTTCAATTCTATGGAATAATATATACGCGGATTTAAGGAGGGCACATACACAGAATTTACATGTCAACAAAAAAAAACAAAAAAAAAACAAAAAAAAAAAAAAACAAAAAAAAAAAAACCCAGAAATATACACTTTATATTGCTTCAAGCGTTCTCAACCCTTCGAATTTCTAACCACGAAAGTGAACAATCCATGTCTGAAAAATTGTAAACACATTCAAATATAAAAATATTTAATTTACCTGAACTTCTATTCTTGGTGTGACGTCATTTATGATGCAGCTTACTACAAAATGTACGAGTTGATGACGTAGGGTCTTCATTATACTCTCATATTCCTTTTGAGTGAGTTTTCCTTTCTTGTGTCTATCGTGAAGAGCATCGAGAAATGCTGTAACCAAATCGTCCATTTTCTGTAAGAATAGAAAAAAGATCGTCATAAATAGTGTAATAAACCATTTTTTAATTTAAACATAAAATACATTTTAAAAAATTATATATGGCAATATACCATTTTTTAATATATTTTATGATTAAATTCAAAAATGATATGTGATAATAGTTTAGAAAATACAATATGCAATATATCAGAAGTCAACATCTTGTTAAAAGCATATTTACTGGATATTTGTTCTTAAGTGTTTAAAAATAAGCTAAATAAACGAAGGTTGAAAGTCGTATAAATAGAAATAATTATATACATCTTACAATAGAAGCCATTGCATTTGAATGTGATTAACGTCAAAGGCAATCCAAGACGCACTGATCATGAACTGCTGCAGCGACTGAACAATAAACATTGCATGTACACTCCTACATAGATACTGTTATATACACGTATTCAAATGCAAAAAAATCACCGATTCATTTACTATTGTGGTTAGTTACAGCTTATCGACAAGTTTTGTAAGTATACGTATTGTTTAATTCACAATTTACATTTAAAATTAATGTACCTTTGACAGAATCTCGATTCTATAGAGACTTTAGTAATTATTTATTGAATATTTTTGAGTTTTGTTTTTTGCCCTTATTAAAACACTCTGTAATTGGGATTGTTTTTAAAAGATATGATTGTCGAATATGTCGGAAATGTTCATATTAGTGATAGATGTCTCAAGGAAAGTCTTGGGTGACATTTTTGTCAGAACTGAAAGAAAAAAAATAAGTTATGTGAAAAGGGTCAGTAATAATCATGGGTCTTTCTGTATAGCTCATCAATTCAAATTTATGCATTTAACAATGGTATAATGAACCTTGCTGTTACGATTATAATAGTCTTTAGCCACATAAAATTATTATATAACATGTCTTGGCCTTGTACCTCTCCTACGTATAAACAATTTAGAAACAATGTTTTATAACAATAATAATAATTGTATATTAGCTTGATAATTTTTATAATAATTATAATAATAATAATAATAATTGTACATGATTTGAAGATTTTCGGAACACCCCTGTATAACAAACCATATGTATCACAAAAACCTTTCCAGAGGAAGTACATGTATATGGTGTAAGACCAAAAATGTGTTGTTTTTTTTTCTTGACTTAAAGAAGAAAACAATTCCGATAATAATTTCCGTTAACTTTTTCCACAATCAGTAACATTATGACATTAATAGATCAAAAGAAAGCTTTAACGTCTACAGGTACCAGATGGCCTTATGGTCAACCATACGGGTATGAATAGGTTTTTACTAAGATTCGACGAGAAAAGGGTAAAACATATATATATATATATATATAACTATATATAACAAAGATCTCTTTGTCAAAAAGCTTCCAACCCTATGGAACTTTTTTTACCGATAAAACCTATCAAGTCATTTGTAACGTCAGGTTGCCACCAACACCCGATACACAAACTTTAAACCCATTGTTACGGTACCGTTTACTATACAAGTCATCTTGGAGATATAACACAATTATTTTTATATCATCTTTTGCTTTTTCATGATTATATCATAATATAATAAAGGTAATGCTATTGATAAAAATGATAATTGTGTAATTTTAAGTGCAAGTATTATATCATAATGCCTTGTGTGTACTCAGTTTTAAAATCAAAAGCATTGTCGAAATTGAAACATTTAATTATCGTTCAGAAAAGCTCAAATTTGCACTTGATATCTCTACTCAAAGAGTCAAAATCAATATTTTCCTTCTCAATCAAGATAACAAAGCAGAAAGAAACGGAAAGGGAATACTTGAACGGTATCGTGCACGGCACAAGTGAACAAACCAAAGACTACAAGCATGTATTTAGAAAAGGGATCTATAAATACTGTACAAAGAGATGAGTGTTTCTTCTCCTTTATTTATTTTTGTATTTTCAATTTCTAAATACACTGTACATAACGGTATATATTCTTTTATCCCTTAATGCTTTGAAGCTGATATATTTGAGATTAATTTTTTTTTTCGAAATTTTTACACTTCGTAATTGTTTTAATATTTCAAAAATGCAATGCAAACATCCTCCACTTATTCGAAAGCTGTCGATATTGGGATGATAGTTCATAACAATACATCAAACGTGAAACATCGCGGATATGTGCTAAAATATAACCGATTTAGTTTTTACGTTTTAGACATATTTCGTTCGAGTTAGCTTGAAGTATAAGTGCTGTACATGAAACTTTTTTAATTGAGTTAAACTGAAAGAAGATAAATATTTAATTAAACAATTTTTATATAGTCTGATCTAAAAGTCTCAATTAAAAATTTTGTAGAATTGTCGTCAGATTTTTAACTTTTTAGAATTAAAAAGAAAATAGTCAATATTTTTTTTTCAAAAGTAGTTTACCTTTAAACAGTTATTCCAAGACAAAAGTGATAAAAGTGTATGTATAAAACAAGTCTTTAGAAACATCGATCCTTATTCTCATTGCATCTTCTCCTTTATAACAGGTATATCGATTTCAGTGTTTGTGTAAGCATATAATTTATTTTTGCAACTTTCACAATCATATTCTTGTAATTCGCGAAAATGAAGAACCCGAAACTTTAAATTTAGATTAACGCACCTGATTAAAAATCGTATTGTTGACCGGAAGTGTAATGACGCAAAATAGTTAAAAATTCGCAAATATTGAAGTGTAAATTCTAATTGATTGACGAAATTTCCCTAATATACTAACATTGGAGGTTTTACTTCAATTAGTGACTTTTTATGCGTTCTCGGAAATACAGGTTGACATTTTTCGATCAAAAGGTTAAAAAGTCCTATTATGAGTTTCCCGAAAAACTAGCTACAAATTTAATGAATGTTTTGAATTCTTCCAAGCTACATTAAATTTGAACATTAAAAATTAATAAAAAAAAATTGTTGGTGTGTGTGTAAAACAACTTTTAACATGTTTTGTTTAAGTATTGGTTTCCACATTATCACTTGAACATCAAATTCGTTCAAGCGAACTCCAGAAATGTTTCGGTACACAATATTAATCTGAATGGGGCTTTTGC
Organism: Tegillarca granosa; assembly: GCA_029721355.1. Classification (NCBI taxonomy): domain Eukaryota; kingdom Metazoa; phylum Mollusca; class Bivalvia; order Arcoida; family Arcidae; genus Tegillarca; species Tegillarca granosa. Next base: position 21,678,823 of record CM056599.1, on the reverse strand, counting down.
CAAATAAGTCTGATCGATTTATATCTATATAACATATGTTTATATTGAACGTTTAATCTTAGGATTAACGGCTACCCCTTTTATCTCATAATCGGCCCAGTGACCTAGTTTTAAGTTGATCATTTAGATTTAGTGAGTGAGTTTGTATAGTTTCGAGATTGGCCTTTAAATCTTTTATATACATTTTATGTACATTGTGTTAATTGTTATTTAAAAACAAATATGGTCATTGAAATACAAAAATATAGTTATTTGTCATATGACGTGTGATCAATGTCAAGTGTAAATTCAATTTTTTTTTTCGTATAGAAAAGATAATTTAAATACATGGCTATATGAACAAAACAATAAATTAATAGATACGCGTATATAAACGAGAGGAAGAACGTCTAGATTTAATTTATTGATTAAAACTTGTATACATGTAGATGAAAACACGTGCATAAAAATGTTAAATATCTTTATTTCAACGTGTATGTTTATAAATGATATCCCTCCCTTGTTGCATTTAAGCCTATATCCTAGTGATCATAAACTTGTATATAGATTACGGTGCCCCTTGCCGTTAGGTTTCAATCCTACTCACAAAATCTAAGTTAGAGAAAAATTGTGAGTTCGTATGAAAAAAGGCAGTGGCATTTCCGGACCCGCCGGTTTTCTTCACGAACCTAGAATTGACCGCATCGATACAAAAAAAAAAAACAAAAAAAAAAAAAAACAAAAACAATATATTATATTAGGATTGAAGTGAACAATATCATTATTTAACTTTACTACATTTTTGAATAAATACATTGTACATTTATCTGGACATCTCACATTGTTAATTGTTTCGAATTCTTAATTGTCCCGAGTACACCGGTGTTATTCCGCGACTGCAGGAGATATCCATATCTCTCTCTCTCTCTCTCTCTCTCTCTCTCTCTCTCTCTCTCTCTCTCTCTCTCTCTCTCTCTCTCTCTTTATTAAATCGCGAATTTTGAGACAAAATTTTCTTTCTATTTTAGATGATGATATATGGTTTTATAACAAGTCTATCTGCTCTTTTGAGATGAACTGATTAAACTAAAAATTCAAATATAGAATGTAAAATGTATCTGCCGTTAAGATCCAATTTTTTTATTTTTGCTTCCGAATAAAAAAAACCGAAAGGCGGGTCGTTTAAAAATTGGAATAATTTAAAATAGTAAAAGCCGGATGCTTAAAAAATCTTTGAATTGGATACGAAACTGCAGTTTAAGCTAAGTCGCTAGATCAGGAGAAAAAAGTTTGTTCCCAACAATTTTACTAAACATTCCATTTTTATCGCGTGATATTTATAGGTCAGTTTTGATAGAATCAAGTAGGTCAAGAGTATTAACTGTAAAACAGCTTATGTTATATTTTTAATTAAAAGATAAAAATTATTGTTAATTTGTATTGAAGCATTAAAAATATAAGATTAAAGAGAGATAACTCGTGTATTACACATCACCAAGCAATTCGGTGTATACCGATGACAAATTACATTAATGTTTATGAATTTTTACTTTTATTTATTTATTTATTTATTTATTTATTTATTTATTTATTTATAATTTATTTAAGGCCCTTTCTCGCTTATCGTCTTACATATAAATGTATCAGAATATAAACTGCCTTTGCGCAGAATTAAGTGTGCATTTTAGCAAGTTTGGTGGCATATTTCTGACATCGACATAATTTTAGTCGACATAAAATTATCTCAACATGTCGATTTAAGATCTTGACAAGTCGACATAATATCATGGAAAGTTGTGATAATATCATGAAAAGTTGTGATACAAAAATAAAAAGTTGAGATAATTAACCCGACTTGCCGCGATAAAAATAAATCGAGATATCGAGATAATTACCACGACTGATCAACACAAGTATCACGGCATGTCGTGTTACTTATTTTAACTTTTATTTTGGTATCATATGGTGGCTTATTTCTGACATCGACATAATTTTAGTCGACATAAAATTATCTCGACATGTCGACTTAATATCTTGACAAGTCAAGATAATATCATGAAAAGTTGTGATACCAAAATGAAAAGTTGAGATAAATAACACGACATGCCGTGATACTTATCTTGACCAGTTGTGATCATTATCTCGATATCTTGACTTATTTCTAACGCGGCAAGTCGTGTTAATTACCTCAACTTTTTATTTTGGTATCACAACTTTTCCTGATATTACCTCGACTTGTTAAGATATTAAGTCGACATGTCGAGATATTAAGTCGACATGTTGAGATAATTTTATGTCGACTAAAATTATGTCGATGTCAGAAATAAGCCACCATAGTATCACAACTTTTCATGATATTATGTCGACTTGTCAAGATATTAAGTCGACATGTTGAGATAATTTTATGTCGACTAAAATTATGTCGATGTCAGAAATAAGCCACCATAAGTTTGCACTAAGTTTTGCAAATAAATCAGGTTTCTTTGCATGTAAATACGAGACAAGGTGCACGCAACATATGTTAAGAATTTGCACCAAGAATAAAATTATTTCTTTCCAGATCAACGAGGCAATTGTTGATTTTAAGCTAAATAACCTATTACTAATTCAATGACAAAAAACAGTTAATTGATTTTTACGGCAAGGCGGCGAATGAAATAAAAGATTTAAAGACAGTGGAATTGGAATCAAAGAAAACGGAAAAATCATTAATCACGGTATCGTTATTTGCAACAATGTAATGCAATCAATCGGTAGTGTTTACAATCTGCCATTGAGTTGCGAAGAAACTATCTAAATCTATGAAGTGCAAAATTTTGATTTATTGAGCAAATTATTTAATATGTGACTTGTTCATCCGTTACAGAAATCTGATATAAAAAATTGTAATCTTTTCATTGAAACGTTATCGCAATCGCGAACATTGTCCATTGTTAAAATCGTAAGCATTAATTTTTCACACTACCTATGTTTATTTGGATGGTAAACACAAAACTTTTACACAAACCAGTACATTTGGACTAAACCCTAACCTAGGGTTCCTTATTTACTTTATCCCGCCTTGAATTGATAAACTAGTGAAAACTTCCCTCAAAGTATTTCCCCTCGAGTAACAAATATTATGACACAAAACGTCCATCCGTTTACATATGTATAATTGTGGCAAAAAGCATTTGTATGCTTACTGCAATAAAGATATTGAAATTTAAAATTTGTTATTAATTATATTTTAATGGGCACACTTTAAACAAGCACACGAGAAACAATTGCAAATTGCATAAAATCGTGATAGCCACATTTTAATGTAATATCTCTTCTTTGTAATGAATAAATCTAATATTTAACAATAGATTGTAATAAATATCTATCAATTTTATTGTGGTTGAATAAGATTTACTTGATTAAAATTAATGATTGATTTAAACATGTTTTTGTCATTAAAACAATTATTGCATTTGAAAAAGTAAGTTCTAAATGAAAATAGCAGAAAACATGCAAATGCGCTTAATGCTTCAAGAAAGTAACGATTCCGTTATTTGTAGTTGTTTATTGTGAAAATAATCGGTGTTCAAAACATTTTTGAGGGCCTCCTCGTTCAAACAAGTTTGCAAGTCTTATCTATGCAATGTCTTTCATTACCAAAACGAAAATCAGGGGTAACTTTGAGGTCGTTTGAAAACAAACAGGATTAATGCTTGAGCAAATGTTTTGATTATCAACTAACCATTTATAAGGTGTAAAGAAATGATTGAACTAAAATTCTTAATTTTACCATAAAAAAATCAGATGCTACTTTTCATTTAAATATTTAATAATAAATCAAAAATAGCAGTTGGTAAATAATACATTTTTAAAGTTAGGGAACTTTTTCCCTCTGAAAAACATGAAATACATTTTCATGAAGTAAAACCATTGCACCAGTCATAATTATTACAGAAAAAAGGAGATACACAAAAACATCATTATTCAAGAATTATTTAACTTTGTTCCGAGACCTTCACAAGTAATTCAGGTGTTTTATGTCAACTAATGAATCGTGTTATTAGCCAATCACATATTTTTTTGTAAACTTTCTTGGTAAAATTGTTGTATCTGCACGGCTTAATAATTTAAAATGCAAAAGATTACCGAAAATTTGCCGATGGTTTAAACTTCAAAATAAATCCTTTTTAACGGATTAACCTTTACCATTTCTACTTATTGTTGGTTCACAAAAAATAATTTTATTCAGCAAGATGCGTCTTTACTTTAGGTCATCGTTGAATAATGATTTTCTTCACGTTATTTTGAAACATAATACCAACGACATTATAAACGCGTGATGAAATCGGTCACACGCACTACGAGTATGTAATACTTTGCATTAACAAGTTTACGATCTTCACGGCCTTAGTGCATTAGAACTGTTTTTTTTAAAGAAATATATAGATTGGTTGCATTCTTTATAGATTAATTTAAGAAATTCAAGAACAAGTTAGTGTATGTTTGAATTAGCAAGACTTAGTGTGTTCATTGTTTAAGTTGTACAGGCGTGCACTCAAGGCGACTTTTTTCGTAGTTCATGATCACAGAGTCGGTACATTACAGACAACCATATACTACATCCCCTTGGCACCGGGTGAATAATTTAAGTTACACTGTCGTCCTTCATCGAGCGGAAAGCTCGGAAGCGGTATCTAAAATTTTAAAGTGTTATGAAAGAATCGTAAGAGGGTTCAAATCCAACGACCCCAGCTCTCCAGGCGGACGCTCTATCTTCAAGCCTATTTACACATAGGAACAAAAACTAAATAATAATAATAATAATAAAAATACATTTAAGTACAAGCCAAAGGTAATGAAAACCCTAGTTGTAAATGATTCAAACAAAATATTATCTTCTAGTAACCAGTCAAAAGCCAATTTTTAATTTTACCAAAAGATAACCTTCAAGTAACCAAACCAGTCAAAACGGCAAGTTGTAATTCTAACACAAGATGATAACCTTCAAGTAACCAATCAAAACACAAGTTTTAATTTCAACAAAACATAAAATTTAAGTAACCAATCAATATGTCAGATATAAATAAAGTCAAAATATCAATGAAACACATTCATCTTCAATTGAATGTTTCATACAGTGTTGAAGGGAACAAACCCAAACCAAAAACCCCTTTACAAAGCTTAATCAGCAATTGTCCAACCAAAGAAATGAGCCAATGAGCAATTATCCATGAAACAATGCAATAAAAACACCTTCACCAAAATGAAGTAAATGAAAAACAAAATCTCTATTTAAACCAATATTTTGTCAACAAGAGCAAAATTATAACTTACATCACAGTTCAGTATTTCTTCAAGATTTTCCTAAAGAGAAGGCAACATCTTTTTAAAGATAACATTACAAAATAATAGTTTTCTTTAAAATTGCATTCGCTGAGGTAAAATTATTCTATAATCTATATGATGACGTCATATTCTTCCTACAATATGGTTTTGTAGTTGAGCATTCTCTTTATTGTTTTGTAATAAAATTCTAATTAAAATCGTTACAATGCGATGCTATCTCAACTTTAAGATTACTCAAACTATTCGTTTGATCTTTTGTGTGTGAGAAAATAGCGTCAATAAATTAATTTTTTACAAAATTTTGTGCCTTTAATTATAAAAGAATTTTCCTTTTATCAATCAATAAGTGCAAATTGACAAATATAAATCTTTGATTAGCTAGTATGATTCTTAAAAAATTAAATATAGATTATTGAGTAGATTTTTTAATATCGCACCAATTTATAAAGAAGAATTGAATAAAGAAAATTACATTTTCTGCAATATATAAAATATTTATGATATAATAGATTATCTGTAAATCCCTTTTTTCAGAATTGATTGATTTTAGATATTGTAATGGAAGGCAATGGTAGTATGTACATTTTTTTATTGATACAAATTAACACATTAAAGAAAAAAATGCTGATTTACCAATGTTTACCTTTATGCTTATAAACACTTTTTCAACTGATTAAAATACCGAGTCCCCCCCCCTCTCTCTCTCTCTCTCTCTCTCTCTCTCTCTCTCTCTCTCTCTCTCTCTCTCTCTCTCGAGCAAGCGAGCAAGCGAGCTCGCGGATGTCCGTTTTAATCTCAAGAAACAAATTGTTATCCAATCACCTGAACTCAAATTGCATGTTTACGTTTTTAGAACATATTAAGATACTTATCAGAATATGATCTTAAAGATGTAAAACAAATTGACTATTTTGACGAGCCTTGTATACACATTTACCAATATTCAAAGATTTCCTTTTAAAAAAATAAAAATAAAAAATAAATAAATAAATAAATAAACCAGAAAAACTGTACAAATTAATTTCTGTTTTACAACTCTAAATGAATGTTATGTTAATGAGTAATAAGTTATTCTGCAGGTGTTATCTTGTTGCGTGTTTATTGCGTGTCATAGTTTCATTTGTCATTCACAAATACAAGGTAAACAAAATCGCAGGTGTAAAAATCATGTTTTAATTGATCCTAATTTTAATGCCGGCAATGATATTTAATAGTTGGGGAAAGATGCGTTTTGTTTTCTGAAATTGATATCAACTAATATATAGCTTATTGCAAATAACAACAAGAAATAAAACATCATCGATTTCGCAAGATAAATTGAAACTTGAAGATAAAACAATGGCAATTTCGTGCACGATACAGTGCTATGGCATATTTTCTTTTGGCGGTATATTAATTGCAAGGCGAAAAAACACATTTGGAAGAAATGACGAGATAAGACGAAAACGTCATAAACTGTAGGAATTAAATCGTTCGCAATCATTGTTTTATTTATCTTTTTATTTACATCTTTTGCCAGTGAAATGTAAAATGGTGGACATATCATCTGCAATAACAAAACATTTTCAAATTGTTTTTATTCTAGTTTCAGAAATTTGCGTTTTATTTTAACTAGCATATACTAGTCTCACATAACAGGCTTTATATTTAGAACAGTTCGAGCAGCTTGAAACATTTATCTTAGCGAATTAGAAAAAAATATATCGCTTTCAAGAATTTGTACATCCATAAAAGTTTTGTTTGTTTGAAGACATCTAGACAAACAATGCAATTATTTCAGGTATAGAAACATTATTCAATAAAATATAGATCTAAATTTGTCTAGATCTATATACTACAGGTTTATTCGTTTAATCGTGCGAGCATTATAACAGTAGTATAGATTCAAGGATCAAACATTTTTGGCACCAGATACTTATATTTAAAAAAATTATCACCATTAACTGTTTGTCTGGTTAGAGAAGGCATTGTAATCTAAGTCAGTGAACACCCCCAGGTACCCCCGACAAAGCTTTGACTATACAATGGTTTGGTTTAGATCGTGCACGTGATTTTTGTTTACTCGGGAAAACGGATTTAAAGCACGTTGGGGAAATCTCTCTTACGTCACAACAAAGATATATAAATTAAGTTGGCTTCGCGATTGGTTTAAATGATTATTCGAGGTAATGGTTTCAAAGCCAATAAGGAAATTGGGAATGTTGGGAAAACCTTTGTTGCGTTACAAGAAAGATACATAAATCAAGTTGCCTTCGCGGTTGGTTTAAAAGGTTATTCGAGGTATTGGCTTTAAAGCCAATAAGGAAATTTCTCATGCTAAATCTGATAGTGTTTAAACAGTGCTCTAAATGATAAATAAAAGCATTGGTTTGTTACCCAGTAGGTAAAAATTTCGTGTGCCATCCGGTAGAGTTTTGGCCATGTAAATGAACTTGCCTTCACCGTTGGTCTAAATGGTTACTCGGGGTATTGGTTTCCTAGTTGTAAACTTCAGATTGTTATATATTTATCGATAAGGAGGTAACATATGTATGAAAATATACATGACTATCTTGAATTATTGGATACGGATCTATAATATTTAAACTTGTGACAAGCAAAACGTCTACGGTTCATATACAAGTATTTTGTTGTCTAAAAAGTGTGTGTGTGTGTGTGTGTGTGTGTGTGTGTGTGTGTGTGTGTGTGTGAGTGTGTGTGTGGATATTGATATATATTACATCTTCAATTCAATAGCTAGGTCAACATACTTCATATTTGAAAATAGAATTTATACAACTCAATCTTTACGAATAAACATAACGGATTAATAATCACACTTTGCGGTTTACGTATGTAAAAAAATAAATAATAAATTAATAATAATAATAATATCATAAACAAATAAAAATTTAAAAATATGACAGACCGTAAAATTGGATTTATTCATTTAATTATCCGTAATATTGCCGATTAGAACGTTACTAAAGCGAATATTTACGAGTTTAAGACCATATGATTGGTAATTTTCTGATAATATCAAGGCTTTACAATATAAAAATGTAAGACGTAAAACTTTAAGCCATATATAAAGGCTCATTTACGCAGGGGCAGTGGGGTAGATGATTTGTTTGGTTTAATATTCCATCGTATTAATTAAATATTAATAATAATAACAATATCATTTTTCAATGAAAGATACTTGTTTTAGCCATTTTTCATTTTTAAGTTCAAGAACAGTATTTACAGCATGGCATACGAAACATAAAATATAGTTTAGTTATATCGCATAGGTTTTAAAAATCTGCTTATAAGAAAAAAAATTACTATGGTTTTTTTCGATAAATGATGACAACAGGTAAGAATTGCAATGTGAAAGCATTTGGTAAGACAAGCCTCGTTTTAAATTACTGACTGATCAATATACAGATTTTACGAGAGCGTGCAAACATGTCAATCTTCGATTAAAACATGATTTAACACTGTTTTTCAGATTTTTAGATTAAAAGGCATGGAATACGGAATGAAATATTGTTTATATTGTACTCTATACTATTTAATTAAAGTGTGCAAAATGCAAGACTATTTGGCGTTTTATCGCATTATTGCATTTTAGGACGTGTTGGATAAAAAAGGTTTTCTCGGTGTGTTTATAACTGGCGGTAATGTCATGTGCTACTTTTGAATTTTAATGACATAATGCAATTCAAAAGTAGCAAATTTCAATTCTGTACATATGCTACTTTTGAATTGCAATATTTCATGAAAATTCAAAAGTAGCACTTGAAAGTAATATATGCGCGAGTCAGCTTTCAACCAGCAAAATAAGGCAACTTTTACATGGACGTTTAACTACCCGAATAATGGGTGAATATTCCGCATTGTGAAAATAATGTGATTTGCATAGATTCGAAACACTGATCCTGGACAGGATTCTGTAGTTCGACGCGTTACTGATTGCGCCTTACGTTTCCACATGTATTGCAAGTGATAGAACCTCTCATTATTAAAAAATAACTGGATTTGACCATATTATTTTCTAAAAAAAAAGTCAAATTATCTAATTTGAATAATTGAAAGATGACAATTTGCGTGATGGTAAATATAGCGTGAATTGAGAAAAAGTACTTAAAATGCTTGATGTCAGTTATTAACAGTATTTTCTGATACAATACTGACAAAAATCCCTAGTTTTATCAGGCTAACTGTCTTAATTAGCAAGTGACAGTAATTGCTTGAAATAATCTTACTCTAAAAGCACATTCTTATCTTCCACGGTGATTAGTCTCAGCGAAATTGTTTAAAACAATTAGGATTATCGAAAGTCAAATGACTTTTTATAATTGAAATGCTCAAAAAAGGTAATGTCCATCAGCTGTCAAAATAGTTTTCAAAAGTTTAAGTTTTTACAAACTTATTAGAGACGTGTTTAAACGCATTACACAATACGAAGAATGGTCTTTCGTATGACATCTGCTATTAAACTGGGTATACATCTGTCTAAAAATGAGATAAGATCTTATGACAAGTTTTCTCTTATTTCATATTCATTATTTTCCATTTCTTCGTTTAAGAAGTGAGAAATCTTACATTCATCTTCTTAACAATTCATGAGTTTTTAAGCGATTCTTGTAATCTTTAAATCATTCTTCAATATTTAGATAAAGTAAATGCAAAAACTGAAAAATATTTTAATTTGAATTCAATGTTTAGATTTAACATCTGCTTACAATTAGCATAATAAAAATATTGAAAGCACTAATAATAAATCACGATTCCATCATTTTCTTTTTTATTAAATACAGGGAAGCAATTTATTTTGAATCAATTTAATTTCACTTGCATAAAACTTCTTATGCATTTCACAAAAAAAAAGTCTTATTCATTGGCAGCAATTAATATGTCACATACAACGGTTATTTTTTGCGCAAATAAAATGATATTTGACGCAGATAAAAAAAATGCCGGCATTACAACTTGATTGCGCTTCTTACTGTTAATGATTTACAGATATCAGTCTAAAGCGATCGTTTTTATACTTCAAAGCGATTTTGAAAAAAAATCTATATGTTTTAGACTCAATATTCAAATTAGACATATAGTGCAAAACGGTTGTTGACTCCATGGCCAGGTCTACTGACATAACGATGAATGGCATATTCACTACAGCCAAATCTCTTTGTATACCTTGAATAAAAGCAAACAAACTTCATCTAAACGGCGCTCATTATATAAAACGTTATGTTTCAGGCCTCTTTGGTGTCTTTCATTTGAAGGTTTCACTGTTAACTTACCCGACATAAAAACAGGGATTAAAGCATGTTAACATATTTTCAATGATAAAGGTGGTTCGAAACTTAATTTAGAATGGAGAATTCGAAAGGTAAATCTAAATAACCAAGGTTTCCAATTTGATTAAAAAAAATTTATAGACCAATTTGCTTGGGCCATGCGATTACCACTTATAACGGCAATTTCCCTACCTACCTTTTAATAAATAAGAAGTTAAGGTAACAAGAAATCAATCTTATACTTGACTTTAAACAAAATATTTCTTTTATTTCTTTGCTACTTAGAAGTTTAAAAATCTAGTTTATAAATTATACTGATATAGTTCTTTGATAGCAAAGTAATATTAATCGGTTGATTTGTGAGACGTGGCCTCCTATTGGACGTTTGACATCTGTCTTTGAATGCCATTAAGATACTCTTATGTGTTAGAGATAAGAATGGGTCTTTAGACGTATTCGACATGTTCCCGTTCAGTGTCATTCTTTAATTAGTTATAGAAGACTAATCAAGCAATAATCATTTGTTATCATATACCTCAATATGCGTCAAGATACTGAATGTTTATATGGTCAAATTCTCTCTCTCTCTCTCTCTCTCTCTCTCTCTCTCTCTCTCTCTCTCTCTGATAAAAAGATGGTTGTTTAAAAAAAATCACGAAATTTACCCTTACAACTAAATTTCATACAATAAAATTTTATCATATAATAATAATAATAATATGATGATGATAATAATAATGATGATGATGATGATGACTGTTTAAAGCATATAGGCATACAATTTTTAAAAATGTGATAAATACAAAAATGTTAGTAGTATAAAAGGGAAATTTAAAATATAAATATGTGCAAATCTATAAAGCATGCAAGTGAAATTTAAAAAAAAAAATGAAAAACAGTAAAAAAAATTTCAATATAGTTAAAATTTCCAAAAAAAAAACTATTTACCAAATAATCACACTAACAAGCAATATATAATGACCAAAGAAAAAAAAATAAACTTGACTGCAAGACCTAGCACCAGATATTAAAACAACAAGCACATTTGCAGAAAGTCTTCCTTATGGTAATATCTTACATTCATTTGAAGATTTTACATGATTTTTAATCTAAAACACATCATTTGCATTTAATATAAATCTCAAAAAAAAATCTATATCATGTTGTTTAATTTTAATATCAGGTGTAATATCTATTATTCACTGGCATAACCAGTGTCCCAATAAATTTTTAAAGTTACTTTAAAAATTGTATTTTATACTAGGATCAATATACTGCCTACCATATGTGCCTGCTTTTTACATATTTACATGTAATAATTGAATTCATGGCTTTTCTTTACCTGCTAAACCTAAGCATACGTTTTTTTTTTTTTTTTTTTTTTTTTTTTTTTTTTTTTTTTTTTTTTTTTGCGGCGGATTTTTAAGTAACCGGTCTGCAGATTTTGCAGATTTTCTAGTATTATTTATGCAAAACGAACAAAAGAAATAATCTAACATGTATCAGTTTTAAAACGTTAATGAAAATTAAAGTTAAAGTATAATAAATTTTATGGCTTTTAAATTAGACAATCTACATATTACAGTTTACCTTTTTTTAAATGCATGATAAATTTCTGTTTTGTGGTTGTATTGGTTTGCAGTATGCATATAAACCAATTTATACTGTAATCCTTGCGTGAAACCAAGTGTATCTAGACAAACGTTAAAATATTTATATCAAAAATGTACAGAAATGTTTATTTTATTTCCTGTTTTACAGGAATTGTTTCGTGATTTAATGTTTACAGAAAAGACAGATCATTGAATTATTCATCAGAATTGTCAATGCTGATTTAGTTTATTTTTTGTGTTTTCGTTATTATCTTGAAATGCGCAATTCTTATATTCTTTCAAGGTCGTTTATTTGAAAACAGCGATTTGGGTATCTCTACTTCTTTAGTGTCGATAATTGAGGAGCTTTTAAATCATAAAATTTGTAATTTTGTTGTTGTTGTTAATTTTGTTGTACAGCATGTGAAATTAAATACTTAGCATTTCCCAATTTCCCTTATATTTGCCAAAAAGTGAAAACTGTCGTCAATCTAAATATTTTAACCATTTCTTTTTCAGGGTTTTTAGAAATACAAACCAAAATATCACTCCATTTAGTTTCAATTTGTTAATAACAAATGAATACAGTTTTTTCATTTAAAAGTGATCATCGTTTATGTTGGAAATGATAAAAAGTTTATTTTTGGTTGTATTGTGTATTTAAAGATATTTTTCAAAAAAAAAACTCGACAAAATTTAAATGTGTCTTATTTAAGATTAATGTTGTTAAACGTGAATTAAAACTTTTATCGTGATTTTTTTTTTTTTTTTTTTTTTTGGTGCAAACCTTAAAACTATGATCATGCACTCACCCTTTGCAAGTGATTTGGCAAACTATTAGTGATGTCAACATTAGAACACTCTGAAATACCGCTAATATTACTTCTGTTAGTATTGCACAGGCCATCAACCGGCGTTAGTATAATGCTGGATATTGACATCTCGCTAGCTTTCTTGGCTATATTTGTGTCATAACGCCTATAGCTGTCACTTACAATTCTGTAGTAATCAATGCACTGACTAGATCGCGGAGTAGGGGTCCCAGAACCTGAAGAATCCCGATCCAATCCATCTTCTTGCATTACCCATCCTTTTCTACTTCCGCTTCCTTTCTTTCGAAGAAAATCAGTTTCATCCGGTATTTCCCAAACATCAGAATCACTCATATCCTCAGCACCAGAAGATAGATCTAAATCACTTATAACCCTAGTGGATTGTCTACCTTCGCTTTTACAACTTTTGGCTCTTGATTTTTTCCGTTTTGATCCGACTTTAGCATAATCGTCCGGATCATTCGGTCCATAAAAACTATCTTCCCTTTCAATGTTTTCTTCATCAGAATAAGGAGGAAAAGCACCGTCAGACGATTTTCTTGTTAATCTAAGTAATTTCACAATTCTTTCTTCATGGACTTTCTGTTCATTTCGCTTATTCTGCGAAGCATTTCTGTTGCCAAGGCGACACGATTGTGGTCGTGACGGTTTAACGTTTGCATCATGGCTAGGCTCTTCGTTTGATTTACTGTTCTGATTTGGCCCTTCAATCACATGCTCTAATTCATTTTCTGGTCTATTTAATCCATTTTGATAATGTAATATTTCATTTTCCACAATTCCAGAATCGCGTGACTCACATGGATGAAGTTTCCGAGATACTGAAATCAGATCCGGTAGACTTTTATGTGTCTCCAATTGTTCGGGTTCCCGTCTAACAGATCTCAAACTATTTGCAATAATCACAGAACGTTTGCTTGAGCATATAACACTAAACCCTGTACCCATTATGACGAGTTGCCTTCAGGGTACCTGTTGAAAGGGCTGACTAGCATTTCTCAACGTCTGATTTCTGTCTTCCTGCTGCAAGAGGAAAGAAAATGGTGTAATCAATAAAATTAAGTTCTATGCATTTTAAGTTTATCAGACTATTAACGCAATTAACTATTTTTTTTTTTTTTTTTTTTTTTTTTTTTTGTAACAACACTGCTATTATTTAGTAACATGGACAGCTGTATAACAAAATCTTAATCAAACAAGAAATACTAAAATGTTTCCGAACAACCTGAAATGAAAGTAAGGAAGATAATTTTTTCTAAAATCATTCTCTGCCTGTACGTGATAAATTCAGTAGTAGAATTTTGAATAAACCGGAAGCTCTTAGTTTTTCTATTGTAATTGTTAGTGTAAGCTCTGTTTTCCCACCGCCATCTTGATTTAAACGACGTAAATATTTATGCTACTGATAAACAGAATCAGATGACAAGTGATACGTTGGTAATGATATAATTGTTAAGTCAATCCAAACCCAACCTGATTTGTATAAAAACATGCATCCTGTGTCTTAAACACGAGATTAATAGATTTGTTAAATCCAATTCATTATTACTGATCGTAAAAGGAAACTGACTGAGCAAGTTTTTGATCGCAAACAAACAAAAGCGATAAGGAACAGAAATATAATCAATTCAAATCGTATGTTTGAATGAAATCTTTTAGAACCTTAGACATCATGTATAAACAAATAAACTACAACAGGTCTCAATTTACGTCACTGATCTATAAAGTTCTCAAACGTTTTTAGAAAAGTCTGGCGAGTTTATAGTAACACAATTGTTATAAAACATGAAATACATGTATGCCTTATTTATTCTTTGAGCCGAGTAACGACCTGTAATAAAGGAATTTGAATTTGCAAAGTAACTAGCAGGTCCTGCCAAGTTTGGTTTGCATGCATTTATTTTGATTTCTTTTATTTCGATTTTATTTAATTTGTTTGTAATTTTAAATAACGGTACAAGGTGTGTGGCGTTATCATTGGTTTTCAATCTGTAGATTTCACTCTTTTGTATGTCTATCAACGCATAGCTGATCACATATTAACAACAAAAATATTACAGTTTAAAACTTTTACCCACTTTCTGATTTAAGAAAATATAAAACTTTACCTTGTACCTTTCAACTCTACATTTAAATGGTTATAAAATCATGGATCTTACCGTTCTAATGTTTTTAAATCATAAACCATATATATTTTTAATATAAAATTGATGGCTTTTTAAAAACTTCTTTAAACAATATTAGGTATCTGTCAAGTCATGATTGTATATAAATAAAAGTGTGTGTGTGTGTGTGTGTGTGTGTGTGTGTGTGTGTGACGGTTTTTGGATTTTATATACTGATAAAACGTATCCGTTTCATGTAAATAAAGGTGGTTTTGCTGATGAATTCTAATGGTATATTGTGCAGAAAATAAATGACATAATTGTGGGAGATATAATGTAAATCTCGGTCGTAGGAAACATTATACTATACCCATTTAAAACTACATTATGTATTTGAAAAGATTAAATCAATAACGGTTCCAGTGAAAAAATGTTGCAATTAAGTGCATATAAGTATTTTATACTTTGATTGCGTTTTCAATTTAGATTCTACTGTTGTATTATTTGTATCAAGGTTAATATAGAAAAAAGGTTAATACAGAAAGAATAAATACACAAGATTTCAACGACAGTGTCTGTAGATAATTTTGATTTTTAAATGAATAAAATGTCTAATTTAAAAATAAGTTTTTAACTATTTCTACAATTTATATATAAGTCAATGTAGACAATCTACATAATTATGATTATTATTATTATTATTATTATTATTATGAAAAATAATTTTCTTTTTCAGCTCACCTGAATCCACTTTAGTGAAGCAAGAACCAACAACTTAATATGACCAAAAAATGAGGGACTAGCTTAACAGTGTGTATCTTAACTAAGGAACGTTACCCTAGACCAATTAACCTGTTTATAATCCTGGAATATCCAGGAAGTCCGTGTTAAGTGCAAGCACTTATTATCCTAATTATTAAAACATTTTGGCCAATCCAAAAAGATGTTAAAGTGTTAAAATAGTATGAGACAAAACAAATGTGCATTCAGTCCTTTAACTGACGCAAAATATTACTTTTTTCCTAGGAGAAAGGAATATTCTATAGCCAACAATTTCCTTTTCAGGGATTAACAACAAGTTAAGAGTACGAGAAAAAAATCAATTTGAAATAGATTTTTTAAAAATGTTTTATATTAAAAAACACACGAGTATATACGTTTACAAGGAAAATAAATAAAATACGACATTATCGGGAAAAAACACAAAGAATTGACAAACACTAACATACCAAGGTCACTATGTCCAAGATTCAATATTAATTACGAAAAATCAACATACCTTTTGTTATCAGACTTTTCATCTAAAAGCTTGCTGGAATTATATTTGTTAACCGTCCATTATATATTCAATGTCCATTCTTATTTACTGAACTCAGTCATGAACATTTAAACTAGCATTTCAATCGAATTACATCGACTTTGCAAACGTAAATACTCTTTTCCTTTAAGTAAATCAAATTGCCTATATAGGTTTATTTTTGAAGTGCTTAGAGTAGGACTTTTCGCAATAAAGCAATCGGCCAATCAGTTTGTTCAAATTTACAAAACTGAAATCAGACCTTGGTTGTTATTACTTAACCTTTTTTAATAATTTAAATGTTTTAAAATTGGGTAACCAATTAAAGTTTTTTTTCAAATTTTACAAATGACGTCTTTACCTGATTTTTTGCTGGTTGAAAAGATATTGGGCTTTTTAAAAACGCTCTAATAATTATAGTCCTTTTTCCCATGGTATTTAATTATAGAATTTAGCTATATAGGCCAATACTATTTACTGATTTTAAAAACCATTTTCATACATTCATTTCCCAATTTAAATGCTCCCTAAATTTTGCATGGTTTTTATATGTACTAAGTGATATAATTCTGTCACATATATCATACAATCGCTTTATTCAAACTCATTTCCTAATTAACAAAAATAGGCACCTTTAAATTATTAAATGATTATTAAAAGGACAAACAATTGGAAAATTAACTATTATGTCTTTTAGTGGTGATAATTCATGATTTTTATCTACATATATTTTATTCTGTTGGCTTTAATAACAACAGATATATTGCTCTTAGCCTGCATTATATCGAAAAAAGTTCAAATTCTGTCCATGTCATAGATTCAATTTAATCTTTACGCATAGCTGTCATTAAATATTTATATAAGCATCTGGCTTATTCCCGAATCTAATGTAAGAGTTATAAATTTTTATTTATTAATTTGTTATTAAATATTTATGAATAAAATATTGTTTAAACTAAATATATAACAAAATACCTGCTAAATGTTGCTGTGCCATATATGCACATATTATTTCTGTTTGTCCCATATAGATAAATGCTACTTTCAGTTTTTTAACCCTTCAAATAAATTAACACGTGGTTTGTGACTTGGAAAATATTGAAAAATAAAATATTAAAGTTTTCTTTAATATTCTTCAATTTTTCTGTGTATCCCAAATTAATATTATTCATGTATAAAGGGTTATACTGAAAAAATGATACAATTCGAATATTCAAGACGAAGTTTTAATTATGTGTAAAAATTATTTTACATTTATAATGGTAATAATACCAGACCTAACATTTCCATCTGAAAATTTGGAAATTTAAACAATGTTACTTATGAAACTTATAGCAGTTCCTTAAACAAGAAGCAATATGCACGTAATAAGAAATAAAAAAAGAAAGCAAAACATATCCTAATACAGGGATCATTGTTTAAAACCTTTAACCCAATTTGACTTTGAAAGGGCAAGGTTCAAAAATGTTTTTAAAAAACCTTAAAATGATAAATAAGTAGAAAGTATTTTTTAAAAAAAGGGTGTTTTAAATATTTCATAATGAACAAGAACCAAAGCTTGTGTCGCAAAACAAATAGCTTATACCCATATTAAATTTAGTTGGACGTACAATAGTCGTTGCTTTTTCTCAATGTGACTACAACCAAAAAGAAAACATACAAGATATTACCCTTAAAGTGCATTTTCAGGGGCAAAAATAACTAACCAATGCTTTAATTTTTTGCATTGTTTAAGTTTTTATCCAATAAACACTTATGTTGATTTTCCAAGATTGCAATGAAATAAACACGACTTATACACGTATAAATGTGTATGCCGGATGTATATCGTCAAACTGTTTAGTAGATCCCTTGGTAACTAACTGCTTTGTCAATATCATGAAAACATATTAATTCTGATGTAACGAGTCAAAATTCAATTAATTTTACCACAATGTTTTAACTATTATATATGATACTGTTTGAGTTGGTAATTTGTAGTATAATGCTTCTACAATTTAATCTGGATAAATGCCAAACTCTGCCATTCATTATAAGGTTTTCTATCATTTGCACCGTTACGTATCGTTTTATTTTACGCTTTGTTCACTTGTGTTATTAGTGATTTTTTGTATATTCTGTTACAAGTTAAATACCTTCGATATAAAGTTACCAATTACAGTATGCTAATTTTATCCTTCAAATCAACCACATGGATTGCGTTTTTTTTAAAATGTATTTTACATGTTTTTTTAAACCACGAGTTCTTTGGAATGAAAATTTTTTATATGAAAACTAGCTGTTTAACGTGGTATGCTTAGGGAAATCAAATACATTAAAGATTACTATACAAATTTACGGATCATTCAAAATAAGCATTGTCATGTGCTGATTTTGAATGCATTATTCTAAAAGAAATTGAAAATCAGCACATGACAGCATGAAAAGTCGGAACATATCTCAAAAAGTATTGTTTTTTTTAATAAAGAAATATGGGGCATACAGGCTGTTAGAATTAACGCCATTTCTTATAAATAAAATTGATGCCCATGTGTGTAAAAACAATTGTTCGGAGAACTTAATTTGTTTGAATTTCTTATTGCACCAAATATTTCTTAATTCAAAGAAGATTCAAAGAAATATTGGTTCAACTGATTTTTTAACTCTTAAAAAATATCAATATGTTAAACAATTAAATAAAATTTAATTGTTAAATTAAAATTAAATGATTTATGTGGATTCAAACTTTCAGCATTACAGATGTGCTCGTTTAGAAATATTAAGGAATTATTTGTCTTTATTGTTAGCTTACAATACGAGGGGAAAATTTATACCTATTGATAAAAGTTAACATAAATTGTGTACAAATAATTTTTAACCACAAATTTTCTTTATTTTTAATGACTAGACCATTTCTTTATTGCCTTAAATTGATTGTGTTTAAGTTCAACAATTGGGCGCTTATTTTCGCCGTATAGAAGTAAACATATCTGAGTATTTACTTTTGTTGTAAAGTAAATCTAAATAAAATTTAATTAAAATGGTATTTTTATCTTTTTAATTTGTTGAACGAAGTCATTGTGACCAAAATTAGAAATAAAATGTCAGACAGTCACTACGACCTTTATTGTGCACTTTAGTGGTCAATCAATGAGGACCTTAACGAACTAAACGAATATATATACAAAAAAATACTTGATCTTGGCGAAACATTACCCAAACTTAAAATTTAAAAGAAGTTTTATGACGTAAGCAAGTTAATGAACTTGCTTTACCATTTACATTATTACATTCCAATTGCATTTAAAGAGTCAAAACTGCAACAATTCATTTTTTTATTTATTTATTTATTTATTTATTAATTTTTTTTTTTTTTTTTTTTTTTTTTTTTTTTTTTTTTTTTTTTTTTTTTTTCTTTGCCTTTCCGACTTTTTGTAATTTCTTCTAAAGTCATTCATTAAAGGGATGCACAAAGTTTGAATGTTTGTTTAAGGATAAAAAATTACTATGTAAACTGGTTTTTCAAAATATTTTCTTAATTTTCAAAAACTTTCTTTTAGACACATTTGCAATTTTTAAAATTATTTCAAAATATTTACATAATTCATTCGTAACGCCGTTAACTTTTCCAATCAAAGCTAAAATGTCAATAAAAAAGAACAATTTATAATTATATTGCATATTGTACTCTTATAAAAAACCTAGAATAATTAGTTATTATAACAAAATGGCTTTATTGATCTTTAGGTAAAAATCCCTACATAAATTAAGTACTGGAAAATCACCAGCGTGAAACATGAATTTTGTAACAAGGTTAGGTCGTGTGAGCATGTTAAATGGTATCTATTAGCGAATACATAGATATAAGACTGTCATATTTGATGCACCCGGATATTGCACGGATCATGGCGCAACAATTCTGAGAACATTAAAGAGCATGCGTGCAGTATAACAAGACCACAGCAGGGTAATGTATGCTGAAATTGTTCCAATTAATCAGTATCTATCGTAATGACATTACAATATAATTTCAAGGTTTCCATATAATTTGTAAAAATGACCTAGTATTGTTTTAAAGTACATGAAAAAAAAGGTGCATTTATATATGCCAATATATATCACGTACGTGCAAATACAGGTTAAATATAATGCATTCATAACCAGGCTTCAATATCATTAAGAAACAATTGTACAACCTGGCCAGCCTTTTTATGTTAATTAAGAATTTGAATCTAATACAATGTCATGTACAGAATTTTGAATTTTTATCATATGAAATATTCGAAAGTCTATAATTGCTATATGCAGAATTTTGAATATTTCTTTTGGTGAAAATTTAAAATTCTACACGTGACAACAACACCAAACATACAAAATCTCCGCTAAAATAGTTCAAACATGTATATATGTATACCTAGTAAGTGTTATATTTCAACAATAACAAAATGCATCAAATTGCAAAGAAAAAAATTATAAATTCATATCTATACTTTGAATTCAAAAATGGTATATGGGTATATGACATAACTATTAAACATCAAGATATATTTTAATACACAATCATTAATACAAACTAATGTAATTGGTTTTGGTAGAAAGGGCATGGGAAAATCGATAACTCAATACAAGGCACTTGGTGCTGATTTTTCTCTTAAATACTTTGAAGAAAGGTCAGATATTTTAAAATTGAAAAAGGAATAGTGAGTAATTCGGTTTTAATGAACTATTGGACTTAGTCAAACATAATATAAACCAAACCCTGTAGGTGGTAGCTAAATGTTACCACTTCTCATCTAAATTCTGTTATTTAGATTACAAAATGTCACATGGCCGAATTCCAATGACCATACACGTGTTTATAGAGATAATTTGATGGAAACTGTAAAATCTGGTAACAACACGGATATTTGATCAGGAGCAAGGCCTAGAAGATGTGCTAGATTTAATTGGATGGTTTTCAACAAAACTTATCTGCAATAAGAATTTTAGAATCTGTATCGTTGTTAACAAGGTTTCGGCTTACGTACGTGATGGAGGCAAGGAAGAAAATGTGAGCCAATTTCACACTTATTGCTCTTCAAGTGGGATATATTTTGAATATTAGGATCAATAAATAAATCCGTGTAGATTTTCTTGTTTATGAGAAGGATTTGGAAACTTAGTAATTTTAATACAGTTAAAATCCTTTTGGTATCAGAAAATATAGATGATATGTTTTAAATTTAATCTTTGTTATGTAGTTATATCAATAAAATACGGTTATATTTACATAACGTATAACATTAAATTCTACGTTCATCCTTCCTTGTCAATAGAGGATAACATAGTTTAAATAAACAATTATTGTCACCCAAAGATGTTTTCATACAAATAAACAAAATGATTAGCCATACAATAGAAAAAAAGATAATCTTTTGCACCCGTGAATACCAACGTGAAACATAATTATAATACCCATAAGTTGAAAATTGGACAAGAAACAAACTAAAATTGGCAACCATTTTCAAAATGGAACTAGATTCATTTCAATAACAACATAACAATGATAAGCTGTTCTTTCCAAACTGGTAATTATTCACAGACGTTTGTATTTTAAAAGATGTAAAACAACAATATGTATAGAAAACGAGAACATCGTCTAAATTCCTGGGGCACTTAGAATCTATGCGTTATAGATATGTACAGGCCCCGGTTTCACAATCATTCCTTAACTAAGATTTTCCTTAACTTAATCTGGCAAATTTCAAATATTAAAAATTTTGTTAAACGTTTAGATATTTAAGAACCTTAAGGAGCGATTTTGAAGATCACTTTAGGCTGATAACATTTTTGCTAATTTTTATCACAAATGTTTATTTGTAATGCAAAAGGAGATTGCCCAAATATGCTAAATTTAGGTTAAGGAAAATCTTAGTAAAGGAATGATTGTGAAACTAAGGCCAGATATGAAACACCTCTATACATATCATGACACGAAAGGTTCATAATTAACTCTAGTAAACTAGCAGTAGCAATTAGGTCTAGAAATTTTGGATTATACAAAAACAAAGTATAGTTAAAACAATACAAAAGATGCAAAACGTTCTTATTTTCTTACCTAATTTTTTATAACTAATATTTAAAAATCGGAGGGGCGTGAGAAAGCTATGACGTTACATCATTCGTAAACTAACGGTACATAACCCTTTTGCAGGGTAACAAACAATATAAGAAGTTTTTAACTTGACTAATTAGATACTTTTGACACATTTCTAATAGCAAAAAAAAAAGAACAAAAAAAAAACAAACAAAAAAAACAAACAAACAAAAAAAAAAAAAAACAAAAACAAAAAAAAAATAAATAAAATGAAATCGTAATGTTTATACACAAAACATGAATACGACAAAAACCAACGCAACCAAGTGCAAGAAACAACAATCAAAAATCAATAAAACAACACAAGATAAATTTATATCTTGATTATAAAACATCAGCTGACTTTGAACAGACATTTGGTGTTATGCCAAAATAGAACATAGTTTTGTTGTTGAATTACTTTTGGTAGACCATAACAACCAGCGGTCCCTAAACACACATTTAAAGGTTTCAAAACACTACATAAAAAGCTTGTAATCTTCTTGTTCTTGTAATCTGTCTGCTGTTATAACGTTATAAACAAAGCATTATCTGGAAACGACGCTATCTAATAGGATGGTCGTTTATGACAAGGTTTTATGGTAAAGATCAGTTCGATAAGCCTAAAGTGGGGTTTTTTAAGAAATTAATTGAACATTTTTTTTCTTTATTATCTTTATTATTTATTCTATGATGGGGCAACCAGGGCGCCCTATGAAAATTACCACATTTTGGACAAGTGAACAAAGTAGAATATTCAAAAATAATTTGAGACTCGCCTGAATAGAATACGACCCTAAGCACTGGATCCATAACTCATTTATCCAATGAGTTTAAAAACATTTTAAGAAAGGACGTTTTAAGAGTAAGGTATCGTTTGTTTATATTTGATAGTGTATTTCAAAATAATCTTGAAAATATACGTTTGTTATGTTTATCAGAGAACTACTTAAAAATGTAAGAGACGGATTTCTAGTCACACCACTCAATATTATCAGCGTATAATCCAGTGTTTATGTACTGATATTGGCTTGCAAGTGCCCTAATATTGATCTTTAGCAATTGGTGAATATAAACAGTGTTTAATAAATCATGATAGATACATTCTGTATTGTGGCCAAATGATTAAGAACTTAGTGACATATTTACTACAGAATCGTAAGTGACCGATATACCTTTCTGATTGGAAATTTTGCGACAGTACTACTGTAAACAAAAGGAAAATAGATTAAAGTAAAATACAAAAAATGAAACAGAACATTACACATGAGAAAATAATGACAAGAAAACCTTATAAGGATGAACATACTTTTCAGATAAGATGAAATGCATATCGTCGCTTTCAAATCTGTATATCAAATTCTTGAGGATACTATGGGAGACAAATGACTTATAAACCTGTATAATTTAGCAACTAGCTCAAAAAGAAACTTGTTTTTAACTGACTGTTTTGGTCAAAGCTTGATATACACAAATGACATAAAAAACAATTAAAAATAATAATACTCATCGAGAAAAAAACTCAAGAAAAGCATACGTCCAGCTAATTGATTGTTTATATATATATATATATATAGAGAGAGAGAGAGAGAGAGAGAGAGAGAGAGAGAGAGAGAGAGAGAGCTATACGTGTGTGTGTGTGTGTGTGTGTGTGTGTGTGTGTGTGTGTGTGTGAAGAGAAATGACTGAATTGAAAAAGCAACGTGCTAGACCCAAAGTCAAGATAATTTTTTTAATATTGAGCAGTCGATTCGTGAATGTTAGGGAAAACAAAAATGCCAGAAAAATAACATGTACATACAATCGACCTTTAGTAAGCTTACAGACTAAAAGATCTAATCAATATGAGACGCGATTTCTATTCTCAAAGCTTCTGATCACTAGACCTTTAAGGACCAAAAAGAAACCCAATGGTCTAGATCTTGGACTGACCTAGGTCCATTGACCTGATTGGTTTTGTTCCAATATTTCATTAATAATATATGTCATTAATGAAGAGACTATTACCCCCACACGTTTGCTGTCTGGTGTCAAGGTACATATTAAGTAAGCAAACATTCTGGGTATTTGCTTGAACATTGTCAATTGTCATAAGTCTTAGCTATGCTTAGACTGTATACAGTCTTGTGATTAACCAATTTCAAGTGTTGTAAAACGAACGAGTACAAGACTTCTCGTTTGTAGGGACGCTTACCAATCCTAAGAAATAAACCCTTTTTTTACTAGGAAATATCTCAATTATCGTATTTATTTATTCATGTATTTATTTATTTGTTATTTATTTATTTATTATTTATTTATTTATTTATCTTTAAAATGTTTATTCGGGCATTTATTCGATATATTTTATTGCAATCCAGCGTGTTTACTGTAACAATAACAGTTGTTTAATTACAGTCAACGTAAATGTTTAACATTTAAAAACAATTTGAACCTCATGAATTATTTTTATGGCTCTCTTAAGAATGTTCATATGACAGTCAACTATAAAATATGCACTATATACGTGTTATAGATGGTGTAAATCCCTGATCAATATAAAATTTAGGCTTCTGATTGTGAACTGGTCAATAAACCGATAAACCTAAGATATATTTTAGATATTTTTACAAAATAATACTTATTGGAATTCAATGTTTACCTTGCAGAACGGACATTTGAGCAAATAAATCTTCAGCCATTCCCAGTTATTTTCCTGCTCGGTCTAACCTTTAATTTTTAGGAAGGTATGTTTATTTTCTTGTTTTTTGGTTTTCATAAATTTCCTGTATATTTTAATGGATGAATTACTTTACCCAAGTACAATTTGAAATTTGTTAATCTGATGCCAATAACATATCATCTTAAAAGACGAATGGGGAAGGTAGAAATTTTTTTTTTTTTTTTTTTTTTTTTTTTTTTTTTTTTTTTTTTTTTAAAAAATCAATAAAAAAATTTAAAAAAAGGAGACAATCATTAAACAAGAAAGAAAATGCTCATATTAATATTATCAGTGTATAGTACATCCACAAGAAAAAAACTAAAATCGTTTTAATGTCTCACAATTCCCTATACAATAAAATTCAATAAAAATATTTTTGAAATCTAGAGATTGAAATAAAGTTCAGTAGAGAAGGAAAAAATATTTAAAAAGTTATTTCGGCTAGAATTTGGTGTACAATTGAATCATCTTTTTTTCAGCAATAAGATGCAAAGTTTTCAATACAACGAAAAATTACTCCAATAAATTTCCTAAAACAATTCTTTCTTAAAAAAATCCAAAAAAGTTAGTTTCAACAAGACAGTCGTTTAACCACCCCTCCCTCCCCCGATAATTTTTTTTTATTTGCCATATGCATAACAAGATTCGCGTATTGAATAATTATGTTTTTGACTGTTACTAAGTTCACAATACTTTTTATTCAAACAAAAGATTGCCGTCAGTTGTATTAAGTAAAACTAACCTGAGATTAAAAAAAGTAAAATGGGGGATTTCTCATTCATGTCTAAAGGGATCGAAACATTCGAAAAAAGCAACTTAGAAAAAATAATTGAAATACGCCCATAACGAAAAATCTCTTGTTGAATGGGGTAAATTGGTTTAAAAGTTATATGCATTAAACTTGAGTGCAAGACATTGCAGATTCGGTTTTAGTATATAAAACGTATACATAAGACAATCATGATATTGATATCACAATAATTCCTCTGCAAAAGGTTTAAAACTTCAGACATAAAAGATATTATTGTCATAATAATTCCTCTACAAAAGGGTAAAAATCTCAGACATAAAAGATATAGATGTCATAATAATTCCTCTACAAAAGGGTAAAAATCTCAGACATAAAAGATATAGATGTCATAATAATTCCTCTACAAAAGGGTTAAAATCTCAGACATAAAAGATATAGATGTCATAATAATTCCTCTACAAAAGGGTAAAAATCTCAGACATAAAAGATATAGATGTCATAATAATTCCTCTACAAAAGGGTTAAAATCTCAGACATAAAAGATATAGATGTCATAATAATTCCTCTACAAAAGGGTAAAAATCTCAGACATAAAAGATATTGATGTCATAATAATTCCTCTACAAAAGGGTTAAAATCTCAGACATAAAAGATATAGATGTCATAATAATTCCTCTACAAAAGGGTAAAAATCTCAGACATAAAAGATATTGATGTCATAATAATTCCTCTACAAAAGGGTAAAAATCTCAGACATAAAAGATATTGATGTCATAATAATTCCTCTACAAAAGGGTAAAAATCTCAGACATAAGATGTTGATGTAATAATAATTCCTCTACAAAAGGATAAAAACATCAGGCCCCAGTTTCACAATCATTTACTCAGTTGAGTGTACACTCAACTCAAATTTGGGAATATTTCAACGTCGATTTTTAAGACACGAAACAGTTAAAATTGAAGATCAAATGTTATATTTAAAAAGTTTTATGTAGATTTGTTGAACAAAACAAAACATTATCTTATAAAACTTCACATTTTCAAAATATTGATGACAGAAAAATGGGAATATTTGAGTTGAGTGTACACTCAGCTGAGTGAATGATTGTGAACTTGGAGCCAAACATAAAAATTTTCTTGATTATAGAATAGTTTAAATCATGTTTTTGTTCGATTTGTTCTCAGAATGATTAATCAAAACTAGGTAGATTCGTTTTTAGCTAACTGTTAAAAAGGGGATTTTGTTTTACATTTGTCATTTTTTTATGAAATGAATAGTAACAAACATTTCATAACTTACTTACAATTAATTAATGTGAATTTAATTTGATTTCACTTACCTGTAAAAATTTGAATTAACAAAACATTAATTTTTATAATCTGTTATTAATACCATTAGTTACAGATGGAATAAATCATATTCGAGACTTTAGTCACAGAGTAATAAACTCAAGTGTTTTAAAATGATATATACTATATAGATGTATACAGTAGATTATGGTGACCCCCACCCCAGACTTTATTCAAGAATAATATTACAATTTAGATCCTAATCCAAATTTCTTTAAAACAGACAAATTGTATTTTTCTTCTTACACCCGTGAAGAAACTTTTTATTTACAAAATTTGACCCAGAAAATCTCATTTTAAAAATCTTTAACGAATAATATTTTGTTCGTCTATAACAGTCACGAGAATTGGTTAAATATTCATGGACAATTTTGATCTATTACGATTATTTCATATAGATTTGCAACATTTATCTGATATTTTCTCCAAACGGTTTATTTTTGTTTTTCTCTTCCAGTATTTTGGTTTTTAGGCAGTTAATTCTGTAACTTTATATTTTCCGCGCGGAAACGCACGATTTGATAACCGATTTAAAGCTGTTGTTTTCTCTAGTTACGCGAACATTTAAATCTATTCACAAAAATCAAACAAGAAAGCTAGTTGAACTAATTAACCCATTTTTAAAATATAGATGACAGTTTAGTTCCTTAAAAGTACAAAATATGGAAATACAGTTTAACCATTACATTTACTATTTCATAAAGATATCCTTATTGGAATAAGATGACATGTAAGGCCTCTCGAGAACTTAATATAAAGCACACTTAAGCTATAGTGTTATTCGCATATATATATATATATATATATAGAGAGAGAGAGAGAGAGAGAGAGAGAGAGAGAGAGAGAGAGAGAGAGAGAGAGAGAGAGAGATCTTCAAGTACATGTATCAATAAACCAAATGCAAATAATATTACATAATTTTTTTTCGAGCATGGCATTGCCATAAGGTGTAACTAAGGTGTTACTTTTCTGGTGTCGTCTATAAAAAACTAACCAGGCCAGACATTTAAATCCGTGGAATTTTGGTTATACTTAAACAAGTACTATAATTTAACGCCTATATAAGAATTCGTTAAGAAAGCTTCTAGTTACCAAACCATATTTTGTGTTAGAAGTTGATTAATTTAAATATTCACAAATATTTGTTTCTTCCTTGTACAAGTAATAGTTTACTTTAAATGTAGGTGACCCCAGCCTTGATCGAACAAATACCGTCGTTTTGTGTTAAAACACGAAAGTCATACCCCAAGATCGTAACTAAATTGTTATAGAAATATACGCACGAAAGTCATACCCTTAGATCGTAACTAAAGTGTTATAGAAAACAAAACTTAGATCACAAGAATAACTTAGTACAGGTATTTGTTATTATCAGCAATAAACGTCAATCTTTGATTGTTAAATTTACCTGAAATGTTGAAAGAAATGTACTTTTACTTTGGGATCTATTTATTTATTTTTACTCACCATTAATTTTCAATATTTCATATTTTGAATTTTTTTGACAGTAAGTAATTGAAAAGACAAGATAGTAGTGTAAAAAATTAATTAAAAGTTTACTTCTCGTTAAGAATGATAAATGTATTTCTTTCTATTTTTAGACACTTACAACCATGAAGCATGTCCCCTCTTAGAAATTATACACACTTTAAATAACAAATTATCCATAGCGATTGTTAACTGGTAAACTCTCACAATAGAAGAAAAGCATTTGTAACTAGAAACATGCATTTGGCAGCAAACGCAAACGAGAACATGAAACAAGAGTCAAACAAGACAAGACAAGAAAAGACAATAAATATTAGAATCATTGATTCAATTCTCCTCTTTTGATAAGGCTTTGTAATTGTTTAACGATGTGATTATCATAATATTGTAGTGTCTACAACCATCTTGATTTTTTTTTTGCAAGAACTTGTATAAAAATACGTCCAATTTTCTTGACTTTGAATGATCGGTGTCAAAATTATAAGGAAACGATTTTACTTTTTAATTTTTTCATATAGTTTTGATGTCCAGGCCCCAGTTTCACAATCATTCACTCAACTGAGTGTACACTCAATTCAAATATTCCCATTTTTCTCTGATCAATATTTAAAAAGTTTAAGTTTTATGAGACAATATTTTGTTTAATTCAACAAAACTACACTAAACAATTTAGATTAGATACTCAATTTTAACTGTGTAATGTCTTAAACATTGGCATTTAAATATATTCCCAAATTTGAGTTGAGTATACACTCAATTGAGTGAATGATTATGAAAATTGGGGCCAGATATTCTTATGGATTTATTGGAGATGTTCTTCTAGACAATCATGCCTTTTACCACAAATGCCAAGCCACCTAGTTAGCTAGAATATTTTCCATATTTTCTCATTCGTAAAATAGAAGTATCACTGCAGTAGAGTGGTCGCGCCGTAAGTGGGAGGTCGTGGGTTGGAACCCTGACTGGGTCTGACCCAAAACTTGAAAGTGGGTAGTGACTGTTCTTTCGCCAAGCACTCGGCATTATGAAATGAAAGTCACGGTTCTTTCTGATGGGAACCTAAAATAAACGAGGCCCCGTGTCACGGTATGCGTGGCACGATAAAGAACCTTGCTGTATAATGTCATCAGCGCAACGCACAGGCAAAACTTCTGCCCTTTCGCCTAAAGCTGACGACGTCTCGATATAAATGAAATATTCTTGAATGGGACGTGTAACACCATTACTCAACTCAACTCAACTCAACTCAACTCAACTCAACTCGTAAAATATAAATGCAGTTAAAACTCAAAATACTTTTGCATTCATTTTAATTTACGATCAGGACTTTAACTGTTTTATGAATGTTTATTGTTTTGCTTAAAAATTAGTTGGGTTTAATTTTTAAAAATAATAAAATAAAATTTTCCAGCTGTGTTTTCATATACAAGCATTTCCTACCTATTTATGCTGTATAAATTGAAAATTATTTTATTTATAAATATTTATTTAAAGTTTGGAGACCTGTGGTTTAAACTTCATCACGAATGTACAACTGGTAAAATAATCTACAAATCTGAGACACATAAAAAATAGTTATATATTATTAAAATTCTGGATATATCTTTTCATGAACTCTGATAAATGTATGTACACTATTAGAACGACACTGAAGGCTTCATATTAATTTTTCCTTTTAACAAGTAAACTAAAATGTTATATTCAAACACTTGAAATATTAAAATACCATCTACAAACACAACACATAGCTTTTATAGAAATATTTTTATTGATAAAAGTTGTTGACGCTAATACACATTCAATTACTTTATAAAAGGGTTGTAAATTTCAAACACATTGCTGATGTTTATATATATATATTGGCATTTGAAAAAGTATTGTTCTTCCACTGCAATGGTCTTCATATGAATTATGAAAATTAATAAAAATGTCAAGTTGACAAGTAAAAATATACAATATATTTATATTATTTGTTTTATGAATAGTTTTATTTCAAATCAAAAAATAGTTCTTAATGGCGTCATGTACTATTTATGACTTTTAATAACAAAAATATATTCGGTGCAGACAACTGCTTCTTTTGAAATACAGTCAAACCTGTCTATAAAGGCCACCAATGGGAAACTATAAAAGTGGCCTTTATATACAAGTTTAAATAATATGAATAAAAAACAACTGGGATAGAATTTTATTGGCCTTTACAAGCAGGTGACCCTTATAGAGAGGTGACTTATCAGACAGGTTTGACTATACGTTATTTCATTTTTTAAGTGCCATTGTCATCACTAGTGAATAAGAATTATGTTGTTTTACGTCCCTGTCAGGATTCTTTTATTTATATCAAGGCAGTCATTTGTAGAATGTTGTAAGAAAAGTGCCTGAAGAAAGACACCGACCTTCGTCAAGCAAACTGACAAACTTTCTCACATAGAATCTGCCAAAGCGATATTCGAACCCGGGCAGTGAGAGGCTCTGTGTTCCGTAAGCGTGTGCTTTAGACCAATCGGCCACCGAATCCTCTTATCTTTTAAGTTCAAGAGAGTACAACATGATACGTACACCAAAACGTTTACACGGAAAGATATGTAATCGCGCAAAATGATTGATTCCCGTTAAATTAAGTCACTCAGAGGATATTCAATGTTAAATATTTTGTGTTCGTTGAAAAAATAGAAATGGAAAAATATTAACGGGTGTCAGGTTCCAACTTGGCCTCAGTTTCACAATCATTCACTCAAGTGAGTGGATGATTGTGAAACTGGGGCCTGGTATATCTATTGCAAAAATAAAGAGATAACACAAAATATTATAAAAAGTCTTACAATACTCTTCCAATAATAATATTAGAACAGAATGACATGGTATTGACAAGAACATGAGCCGCCAAAAATACGCTAGGAAAGAACAAAGCAGAACAATGAACAAGGCGAGATACAATACATATCGAGACTACGAATGATAAATCATAAATTCCTGAAAAACTAAGCGGGCACCTGACAAAATTTTGTGCTTTGGTGGCTTTGTAGCGCAGTTGGGTACACGTCATCATGACAAAAACGATATCGATGAAGTAATGTGTATTATATTTGAATACTTATATAGGAAAAACTTATCGTTGTTTCATTTATCCGATATTTGTTTTGGGGTAGATGTGTAATATCTAGGTTACGTGATAGTAAGACAAAAAATGTATCGATAAAGTCACGCCTCTTGACATACAAAGAAAACCCTTATATAAACACATTCCAATATTATTATTAATATGTCGTTTTAATTTCTCTTCTATACGATTACTCCGATAATCCAAATTCCTGATAGAAACATTTACAGCTATATAAATACTAGAACATACAAGGTAATAGATCTGTAGTTTAAATTATGATCTAATAATTTCAAAATGACTCCTTTGTTATATGGTATTAATCTAGTATTTGCAGGTCAAAGGTTCCTCAACCCAGTGTATTTTATATTGAAAGTAATTTTTTTCTTTCTTTCCTCTTTTTTATATTTTTTTATATTTTTTTTCTGGGTCTTAGTGGGCAGTTTAAAGTTTTCAAAATGGAATAAAGACATGTATAGAAAGGGTGGGCCTTCAGCCTGACGAAACAACCAGAGTCAAGAATGTGGTCACCTTGAAGGGGTGGTGGGATATGATGAGTAAGGTGCCTTGAATACAGCCATTTTAAAGACATTGGATTCATACACACCATGTTAACTTGTCGCTTAGGTATAGAAAAATTAAACCGGTCGACATTATTGTTATTCAACTCATTTAGACGAACATTTCCATACCAACATTAAACCTTTACTAATTATTCTGTCATTTTAATTCCCTATTACGTTATAATGTAAGCCTATGGAAAAATAATTGTAGAATCTGGCCATATTAAATCCAACCTTACCTTTACTTTGTCATCTTAGTAAATAATACGTTAACAGTTACACGGTTTTATTATTGTTTTTAAATAAATACCATATTTTTCCGTTGTCTGGAACACTTTAGAAATATTTTTTCTACCACTTGGTGTAGAACAAGCGCTATTGTTTCAGTCCTACTTGCATAAAACCACTAGATTTGATATCATTTTGAAAGCATGTCCGGTGCTCGTCAAAAGTAGGGAGTTATATATATAAACTGTTTAAATATATGTTAATCGTGCCGCATTTTCATGCTGCTTTGTTTTGTCGTGTCCCGCTAGTTAGTTTGTTAGTCTGCTTTTGCAAAATTTACTCAAAATGTCTTTATATTTTAAAACAAATGTTTTAAATTATGAAATATTAAAAAAAAAAAAAAATATTTATATCAATATTGATCAAGGTGTTATTCATTTGTAAATATTTGAATAAAATATGCACATCGATATGCCTAACAGTAAATATGTCAATATTTCGACAAACATTTTCTTACCTGCCTGCCCGCCATGCCGTTATCGACATCCAAATGCCTCTCTTATAGCTAGCTAAAGAAATGATAAGAGTCTTTCTTTCGTCTCTGTTTGATTTTACAATATGTTCATTTTAAAATACCTATTAATCACAATTTGTAGGAAGGCTTGAACGTCACTAATGAAACACTCCACGCTAAAATATCGTATATACACGTTTAAAAATCTTAAAACCTACTGAAATGTTTAAGTAGTTTTTACGAAATACACTTTAATAGATAAATAATCCCTGTTTAAAATAGGTAAAAGTGAATGAAATAAAATTAATATAATAAGCAAACACAACCATACGCACTACCATGCATGAAGAGGCACGGTGTATGGCGTTATGTCGGCGTGGAGGTATATATTTATTTATTTGAATGGTCTTTTAATATTTGAATTATTATTGCTATTTTACAAATAACGAAATATACAATTAATTCTAGCTTTTGGGAAATCAAAATCTCTTTTTCGCCAAAGAGATTTTTCAGCATTGTGCAAGTTAAGTGATGCAAAAAGTAATTAATAACTAGAATAGTCAAATTATCACAATAATATTAATAAGAACCACTCTAATTATTGGAATAAAGAAAAAGTTCAAATTGTATGTCCCTTTTTTAATACATGATCCTACATTCGATTTTTTTATTTTGCAGATTTTTTTTCAAATATGCAAAATGAAAATGCATCAACCAGTATATGTTGTTACATGCTTAAAAGTTAACTCAAATAGTAAGCATAAAGTGATAACACACATAAGTGTCCATCATTTCAATGATGACTCGGTCGGGCGTAAAAATAAGACGAAAGAATCTTACTAGCAACACTTTAGAAGTAGTTCAAATGACATTTATTCAACTTTAGTGTTTACATCTGATAGAAAAAAAGAGACATAGAAAATTGTTTTATAGAAAAATGTAAATCAAGAATAAAGCAAAGATAGAAAATATAAAACACAAATACCAGTTAAATTTTGATGTGCCAGATGTGCACATTTCGGAAATTCATTCCTCATCAGTGACACTAAGACCGAAAAGTTTGATAGATAAAAAACATAAGCCAAACAGTTGAAAATAATGAATCTAAAGTTCCAAATTATATAAATGCAAAAAGTAAAACAAGAGAAAAGCAAAAATACAAAGAAAGCGACATGTTAAACAAGAAAAATTAAGAATAAGAGATTTAAAGAGAGCTGAGGCAAAAAAGAAAATAAAAAAGTCCGCGCTCAAAGAGAATACGGTCAAATCGAAAAGATATTCCGAACAACTAATACACCTTTTTGAGATAAGAAATTAACTAATCGGACACAAATTTTCAGTGTCGATTAGATGACCAACCAAAATAAAAGGAGATAATAAAACGCATGAATTACAGTGTTGAACAATTTACAGTATTTCAATTGGTATTTTGTCATTTTAAAATTGCAATCTGGCAAATCCCTATTCATTGCATGATACATGACTACCTTGATAATATAATATTTTAAAAGATTATTTATTTTTTTAAATAAAAAATAGAATGGTATCCACAAGATGCATATGCAACACAAAAAAGGTTCGATAATGAAAACTCGCCTAAGAATAATTCAAGGGTTCAAAAGTTGCAAAACAAAGGAATCTAAAATGAGCTAAACAAAACATGCATAAATGTCTAGAGACCCCTAGCTTATGTCACAAATAAAGAGGGAATAAATCTGTACCATTTTCGGCTTCAACTAGTCAGTAATTGTGAAGTACATAAAGAGGAAATAAATATGTACCAATTTCGGCTTGGTTGTAAAGTACTTATTTATTTTTACACAAGGTTTTCTTCACCACCAATGACTAGAGGCACCAAGCTTATGTCTCAAATAAAAAATAAAATCTGTATCAACGCGGGCTTCAACTAGTCGGTAGTTGTTATTACTCAATTTTCTCTTCACCAAAAGTGTCTAGGGCTTATGTCACAAATAAAGGATAAAATCTGTATCAACTACGGTTTTAATTAATTGGTAATTGTTAAGTATTTATTATTGTATAGGTTCTCTTAACCACAAGTGATTAAAGGCCCTATAGCTTACGTCACAAAAATAGAGTAAAATGTTTCAATGCGGACCACAACTAGTCAGTAATTGTGGAGAACGCATCATTACACGTTGTTCTCTTCACCACAAGTTTCTAGATGTACCCGTGTTTTTTTTTTTTTATTAATATAGAATAAAATCTGATTTAGTGCGGACTATAACCATGTAATTAATTGTGAAGAACTCATTATTACACAAGTTTCTATTCACCACGAGTGTCTAAAGGCACTTTAGCTTATGTCAAAATCAGAATAAAAAGTAATTTGTAGCAAGGTTCTAATCTCTGATTATATATATTTTTAAAAATATTTAAATGAAAAAGTTAATAAGCTTGATTTAGAAAGTTTAAAATATCTGGCATAATTACCTTTTCATTTTAAAATATTTTGAATTTTAATGGCAAAAATAACAGTCTTCCGTAACAATGGAAAATATCACTGACTATTATCATACAATGTGCACCTGTACACAATAAAAAAGAAAATAGGTCCTTAGTACACGATATTCTAATCACCCTTATAATTGTTACATAATGGTTAATTACGTTTTCAGAAAAGGATCAACCAATTATTTAAAACACAGGTCTATAAATATAAAATCCAGTCTTTTATGTTCAATTTTCATTTGTCAATATATACATTCTGTCAAGACATTAATTAGAATTTATGCATTTACAAAATGTAACATAAAATCGTGTTTTATACAAGAGTTCAGGGTTAGGTTACAAATGTGTTTATATGAAAAAAAAGAACTGAATTGTAATAAAAATGCATACGAAAAATTGCTGATCAAAGGCCGTTTCACCTGTAACAAGTTCATGTATATTTGCCCAATTTGAAATCGATATTTAGACCGTAGATTTGTCATGACATTGTGGCTTTAAAACCGACACAACTGTAAAAATATCTTACCTTATTTTCTTAATGAAACATTCTTTAACTCAACTTCTTCTCATTAAATTAAAGTCATAAGTCACTTTCTTCTGTTAATTTCACAATTAATATCCCTTTTTTAAAATATAAAGAAAAGAACGTTCTTTCAAATATCAAGTTTAAAGCATTAACTTGTAACTTTAAACACCGCGATATTGAATTTTACACAAGTATTTAAATACGTGATTGTGACTCGATCAAGTTCTTCTGAATTAAATTGATGATATCGGGTCTTGGGTCCTTTATTGACAAAAATACCTTTAAATAAAAAGATAACAATTGAAAATCAACCAGGTATGTATTATATTCCACCGTACAATGTATAATCATTCCGATTGTGTATTTATACAACGGTTTATATACTAAATATGAAAATCATTATCCAAGGGTATTTTGTTTCTGTCTACAAATGGGTGTTAGCTATTTATTATTCTAATTTATATACATGTAATATTAATAAAGCAACCAATTCAGTTATTGTAAATTAAAGACTGAGGAGGTCTTGGGTTCGATAAAAAACAGAGTTTGTGTTATATGATACCTGGGTGTCGCGTCATTGCGTTTTGGGGACATGCACGATATATACATGCATGTATGTTTGTCGCGCCAATGTTGCAAATTAAAGACAGTAATGAAACGGAGACTCAATTCTTGGTCTGCTTTGAAATAAATAATTCATTAAAATTATTATTATTATGACATTTTATATTTTACATTTTATTGACTATTGAAGCCGGCTATGTCTATTTTTTAGCCAATATTGTTGAAATTTCCATATAAATCGTAAGAAAAGATTTCTATGTCAATTTAACACGTAGCATTAAATGTCTTTGTACATACATGTTCAATAAAATTATTGTTTTCTATTGATTATTTTTTTTTGTGAAACTAAAAGTTTAGAATAACCAAAGCCAATGTGTTTTAGCAATGTTGCAACATGGTATATCGTTCTTAAATAATGAAATTATTAAGGCTAATAATTTCATGAAAGTAAAGCTGGATATCTTATGTCATATACTTCCGTCTTTATTATGAAATCTTAATACCTATAAAATAAGTCTACAAAACCCCTACTAAGCACATCATTGAATGCTTGCAATCATTTTCATATAATACGACTTTATCACTTATTGCAATCAATCTGCAGTTAATACATTATATCAGAATACATCATGCTGAAAAATCATATCACCATGACGCAATGTTTAAATTATCAATATAAACTTAAGCTTCTTCGTGTATTTGCCCGTCCGTAAAATCTATTTTTTCCTTATCAACATATTTGATCAACCAAGCTACCTACCGTCAACTCTTGTTACTCATACATGCCTGACAAGTTTAGCTTGAAACAACCGTTACTATTCATGCTGAGAAAATTAAATTATTTAATTTGCAGTATAAAATATTCATGAAACTGAAATTGATAAAAATTATGCTTTTATTGTATCAAATAAAACACGTAATATTTCGTTTATGATTTTCACACCAAGCTTTACTTCCAAAATAATTAATAAGACGAAGTTTGTTCAATCAATATTCATCACATATCATCTTTTAAATTTTATGTTCGAGTTAGAAATTCATTAGACAACCCGTTTGGTTGCAAAAAAGTTTATCTTCATCAAACTCAAAACATGAATAAATCTAAGATTAAAATGTGCACACGCTATTTTGCAAAAGGTAAAAGTTTGTAGAGAGGTCTAAATCGCGCGCTTAAGAAACACAGTGCCTCTCGCCTAGGTTTAAATCCCGTTTGAGCAGAAAGTTTGTGGGTTTGCTTCTTGACTACTTCAGTTTCCCCCACCATCCAAGAACTGACCGCCTCGATAAAAGTAAAAAAAAAAAAAAATCTTGACTGGACCGTTAAACAACAATTTCACTTCACACAATTTTTTTAAGAGAAAACTTTTTTCTATGGATGAAGTTAAGATAAAACCTGAAATATGTAAAGAAGGTTCAGTCAGGAAAAAAAATTATGAAAGAGACCCACAACTTTTGCTAACCAAAAAGTAAACCAACACTTGATAAATTGAAGATGTTTTTCTAGTCAGGCGCCAAAAAATTCTTTTTGAAATCAAACAGAAAGCACATGTACGGTCTCTAGCAATGCAAGTTAATCAAATGAATCGAAATAAACCTTAATTAAAAATACACTGTCCTTTGTCGGGAAACGGATTTTAGTTGTTCGAGTGATTTAAAAAAAGGTTATTGTCAAAATGCGAAAAAAAGAGCTCGTTCTGAATTGGTTGTTGCTAAGAAGCATTATTAGGTTACAGATTATGTTTTTATTTGACACCCATTAAGCCTATTAATTCATACTCAAAGTTTATTACTTTTTATTGCAAGAATTAATTAACTTTTTCACATGATTTGTCCGTTTCCTGCGAAATTTAATCATCAAACGATCGCTAACAATTGCAACAATGATACAAAACTTTGCCATACTTCCTAATCGTGTTCAAAACAAATTATGTTAATTTATTGTAATTTATTAACAAAGTTAAAAGCAAGGTAAAAATCCGATAATTATAACAAAGATTGCTAACTTATAAAAGCAAATCGCTACAGTCATAATTTTGAGACATTTCGTCTTTAAGATAAAATGAAAATATTGAACATAAATGTTGCATTTCAAATTGATACATAAAACCGGGTATTAATTTAACAGGATTATGAGGAATTATATATTGAAATAAGAAATATGCCATTTATAGAAATATGTAAGCTTTTTTAAGCGCTTTAGACCTAGCCGTGACCTTAATGAATAAATATGAACACTTATAATGCTTAAATACGGATAAAGGTTATCAGGTTTTTTTTATTTATAACGAAAGCTACACATATTTACTGATTAAGTTTGCTTACAAACACAAAGACTAATGTCAATATGGAATAAACCACTCAACTGGCTCACAAGAATTCAATACAATTTTTCTTTTATAAATTCGTATGTTATTAAGAACTTTTCATTGCATCAATGCCACGGGGCGAAAGAAATGAGTACAAATTATTAATATCAACAATATAAATAAAATATGAAAATTCTTTCGTTAAATGGTACAAAATATTTTCAAAAATGATCTTGTAATTTCTTAGTTCAGAATTTTTGTCTATGCCCAAAAATCTTGATTTCAAACATAGTTTTTGTTTATTATTATTATTATTATTATTATTTGGATGTTTAACTGAACGCTGCAGCAGTAAAAGAATAGTATTTGAAACTAAATGGCTTTTTCTTGCAAGGCGATTAATTACTTTTAATCAGCGACATTTAAAACGTCCGTCGCTGCCTTTAATGGAAATCACTGATTTCAAAGTGATAGAAAAAGGAAATCAAAAAGTTATTAGCTAAATTTTAGGAGATTTTTATATAAGTATGTGTTAAGCAAGTACTGGCAAAAAATGGCCAGGACCAGAAATAGCATAAAAATACATCAAAACAAAACGTTAAATATGAATTAATTAACACACTAAAAACACACATAACAAATCGTAATAGATGAATTAATTAATACATTAAAAAAAACACATCTCTGGAAATCAAATATTTTGGTGAACTGCATTATTTATCTTACTCCTTTATTTAATTTTTTTTTTTTTTATATCATTTTTTTTTTTTTTTTTTTTTTTTTTTTTGTTAATAATTTTTTCTTTTTTTTTCTTTTTTATGGGGGGGGGTGTTAACTTGGGTCTTCTACTGAGTTTGTTTAGGTAAGAAATGATCCTGATCAAATCGATACAAAACCGATTAAAATGTGCTATGTAATTGTCTTAAAATGTCCAATACAGATTTCACCTTTTGACCGCATTACGAGACATGATCTGTCTTAGTATTTTAGAAATATTTTTAATATTTAATTTGACGTAAATAAAGAATGCCGTTAATCCTTTACATATATCCATATAACAATAAGCAATGGACATTATTTTTATTCGTTTTTAAAACAAGAAATGCGCTTTCACTTGAAGGTCTTGTCGGTTTTTGAAACCTAACTTATAAAAGTACTTTTATTCAGTAAAATTGTTATATTTTCCAAATTAAATAATTACTTTCTAAATAATATCTGTCATATTGCCAAATACTATTTAGATATTATCCAATAATTTCTAAATATATTCAAATGGTTCTTAAGTAATGGTCATTCTCATACGTAAGTACATGCGTACCCGTAAGACTGACAGATGTATCTGTAATTTTAAAGCATGTTCTTCTGAATGAGCCTATTGACCCACATTGAATTAAATCATTAACGTATTAAAACTATGACTAAATATAGACAATGGTTTTAAGAAAAAAGAAGATTTCAACAAAGCGTTGCACTTTATGTCTCTGATTAGTATTTTATCAATTTTTTTCAAATTTCCTTACGAGCCAGATACTTAAGTAAAACAAAAAATGTTAATATCTATATTAGCAAAGCACAGAAGTTTTCACTTTAAAAGTAATACAATACGTAATTAATCTAGACCACTAGATTGCAAAAATTCTGTTTTATTTAACGTTCACAATGCAGCTCAGAATGCAAGGCTAGGTAGTCTAGCTGCTTGCAATAGAATTAAGAGTAGATGTGATAAGAATTCATAGTGACCGACAAGATCAACCTCTCATATCAAACAAGAGAGTAACTAGTCGGTTTCAAGTTTGCAGCTATTCGCGGCCATAAACAAGACATGATAAGCTAAATATACTTAAAAATGGTTCTGATCCATCAAACTTATTATTACTAATTTCAAAACTGCAAAATATTTAAAAATTGTTTGAACTCTGTCAAATGATAACTTAAATACAATTAAATTGAAATTATACAAGAATATTTCCTTTGTTATTAATTCACTGTCAACTTTTTCCAAAAACTAATTACCCAAACAGATCCACCTGCTAAGCGACAATGCACTTCACTTCATATGGACATATAAGACATATTTGGTAGGAGTTGAGTGGAGTATTTGGAGGCGGTCAGTCCTGGGATGGTGGAGGAAACCGGAGTGCCCGGATAAAACCACCACCTTCGGCAAGCGAACTGACAAATTTTCTCACACTAGGATCTGTCCCGAGTGGGATTCAAACCCAGGCGGTTAGAGGCGCTGACATATCTTGTAGGCATTCAAATCAGCATTCATTTTGTATTACACAATAGTACAAACACGGTTTACGTATAACATACATTAAATGAATGAAAAAAACAGGAGATTCAATGTGAACATGTAATAAATAATCTTGTCGGACCAATATTTGTTTTAATAACAAAACAATCGTATTACCCTTGTTAATATATCATTTTGTCAATGGATCTCCCCGTGAACTATGAATAATCAAAGATACCGTGATAGTTAATCACGATCAAAGATGCGTAACAAACGATTGCGATATACAAAGCCTTATCTGTTTTATATCAAAACAACTCTTTTTGAAATCAATGGTTAGAACGACCCTTTAAAATGTTGGCACATAGTAACATTTTACCCCTTACACAAAGGAATGTTAAAGTACAGTTACCCTGGTGTTGGATTTCTTACCACTTGGGTCTTATTAGTATGCTAAATAAATCAACCAAAACAATCCCTGTTTGATGCCATTGAATGCAACGATTAAATGTATGTCAGGGGACTGAAGGACTTATAAATTAATACCTGCGAGAAAAACAGATAAAAAATTAAGGATTTAGGAGAGACCTTGACCTTGACCTTGGGTCGGACATCCTTAAAGTTAAAAAAATTTTAACGTTATATATATCTGTAATTTAAAAATTTCGAACGGAAGTAATGTGACAGGGTTAAGATTTGTGCATCCAAATTATTTGAGGTAAAATGGTTTTACCATTTCCTTGGTTGTAATGTTCATAACCTGTGCGCTATATATTTTGTGAACCGAATTCAACTTAGTAAAATTACCTTTCTATAAATCATTTAGATTTTGCTTGTTTGAATCACCAATTGTGTTTATGAAATGCATTTGAAAAAAGTCCATTTAAAACATAACAGGACTACCATTAGAATGAATACTACTTACTGAATTAAAAATGAAAATGGATTATCAGTCCAATTAATCTGATGTACAGTGAATAATACTTAGGAGCTAACTAGCATAACGAATTAACGGAACACGAAAAACACAGAATTAAAAAGTTTTAAATAATGTCTGATGGATCAGAACTTTACCAATAGGCATTTAGCTATTAAAAAAACACCAAATACGTTGTAAAGACTCTAACGGTCGATTAAAACCGATTATTAGACTACAGTTCGACTAAAAGACAACTCATGACGCATGTGTTACTGATAAATCAACAGCATTGTTAATTCATCTGCCAAAAAACTGACATCTGAATCGAGAACTAAAATGGAGAAAGAACATTACAAGATTTTTAAAAGCTTTTGTGTTTATACTTTTGATTTTTTTCAAAAATGAAAGAAAATTTCTGGTAATAATGATAAATTGTTTGAGGATTCGAGCGTTTTAGTTTCACAATTGAGGCATTCACTGACATCAAAGACGCAATCATCTACAGAATAAAGCTTCAATCGTCATCATATATGTCGAATTACTTATTTATGTCAATGGTCATAAAGGACATCGACTTTTAGCTACAACTTTCACTGCAAAAGTCAAAGATGAGATGCAGCAATAAAACATTAAGAGTAACTAAGAAAAAGAAAGACAATTCCTTTATAATAAAAATCATAAGACTTACACAGGTGGTACATTCTCTGAGAAGGACAACAGCATAGATCACCTGGGGATTGTCGGTGATTGTTGTACCATTGTCCGATAGGAACAACAGTGCAAACCACAATGATAATTGACAATGACTGCTGTACCGTTGTCTAAGAGGAACAACAGTTTGAACCACAATGGGAAATGACAATGACTGCTGTACCGTTGTCTGAGAGGAACAACAACACATACCACACTGCAATTGACAATAAATGCTGGAACATTGTCTTAGAAGAACAATAGCATGATCCACATGGCGATTTGTGATGACTGCTTAATCATTGTCTCAGGATACCAACATCACAGTCCAAATGGATACCGACTATGACTCTTGCAGCATTGACTCGAAGTACCAACAACACATGATTGATAAAGGAGATTGACAATGACTGCTGTGCCATTTCTGAGAGAAAAAAAAAGCACGGACCACATGGTAAATGACAAATACAATGAGCTATATAACAATGTAGGGGTTTTAAATAGATTTTAAGTCATGCATGGTTTGTTATAGTTTCAACTGATTGACAGGTGTTAAATTTAATAAACAATTATCTGGATTTATTATTGTCTATAGGTTAATAAGACATTGAAAATACAGCTAAAATAATGTACTTGACAATCGCTCTATTAATTCATACAATCCATCCAACAAAACACTGAAATATAAAAATGGTGTGTGTGTGTGTGTGTGTGTGTGTGTGTGTGTGTGTTGATACCCTTACTGCAATCTCTTTCACGGTGGTTGACTAAAAGTACATAGAATGAAGCAACTGGGAGTTATTATCAAAGCAAGGTTGAAAAAAATGAAATAAATCTGTATTTTTTCATGACAATGCTCCTCTGCACAAGGATTTTCCAAGCTGATAATTACTTATGTTAGTTCGAACAACTTCAATCAACAACCCAACAGTCTATATTTGGTTTTAAGCAATTATAACGTATTCAGAAATTTGAAATTTTGTTTGCGTGGAGTCAAATATTTTAATATTTGGCTTTGGTGGACTTACAACTGCCACAGTGACATAGTTTTAGGAACCAATAGAAGATTATGAATAATTGGTAAAGACTGAAAGAAAAATGAGCTATGGGCAATGAGGTAAATATGTGCAAAAATAATGATTCAATTATTCAATGTATAATATATAATGTAACTTCTGCTGCTGTGATATATACTTCGTTCTATGAATTATTTGATTACCCCTACTGGGAAGGGAAAGTGCTCAGCTGGAAATTTGAGTTGTTGCTACATGCATTTGAATGGTTGTATAAAGCATGAAAATAAAAAATAAAAGGATTTCACATACTCAAATTTTAATAATGAACATACAAAGACATTACGGGGAGGGAAATTAATCATTTATAGTTTAAAGACAGTAATACTATAGTAATTTTAAAGAACAAAACAAGCAGAATTGTTAAATGCCAACTCTTATATAGACCATTCATCTATCGTCCAGCTAAGAGTTGTCTTGTGTATTTATAAAAAGCGTTGCAAAAAACTTCAAGGCATCTGTTATTATTGTTGATCATGCTTAACTTTTAAGGCTATTGGCGTCTTAATTCATACGAGAAAATGCACAACTATGTACTGCATTGGATTAATGCTGTTTTACGCCCTAGTCAAACATCTTTTACTTATATTCATGTGGTCAGTTCAGGAATGGTGGAGAAAACCGGAGCGGCCATAGAAAAAAAGCACAACCTTCGACTAGCGAACTGATAAGCTTTCTGTTACT
Source organism: Tegillarca granosa (assembly GCA_029721355.1). Classification (NCBI taxonomy): domain Eukaryota; kingdom Metazoa; phylum Mollusca; class Bivalvia; order Arcoida; family Arcidae; genus Tegillarca; species Tegillarca granosa. The sequence goes on along the minus strand of CM056599.1, from coordinate 21,634,163 downwards.
AGGGTCTGCTCAAGCGGTATTTAAACCAAGGTGGTGAAAGGCACAGTGATCCGTAAGCACATTTAAACATTGCATTTAATGAAGCCAACAAAATAAATTATCAAATCAGTTAACAAATACTAGATATAAGTTTTTTTTAAGATTTTTACTTATAGTTCTGGCGCCGGTTTCACAATGATTCCTTAACTTTAATCTGACAAATTTGAAATCCTAATAATTTTGTTAATTTTTGAGATATTCAGGAACTTAAGGTGTCATTTTAAAGAATACTTCAAGCTTGTAACATCAGTGTTTAGTTTTGTCAAAAATATTTATTTGTAATTAAACTAGAGATGTTAAAAAACTGCTAATTTTAAGAAAACTGGGGCCTGGACTATGAATGATATGTTAGTTTAATACTGCAATAGGAAAGAGCAATAAAATGTATATATTTAATGTCATAGCCAAGCACTGACAATACGGCATATGTTACACGGTTCTGAAACAAAAACACAATGCAGTGAAGAAACAATGATTCACAAAAGCCAATATATATTTACGAAGTAATTTCAAGCAGAAGTTAAATTAAAAATATGCAAGAAGTTCTATTTTATGTATGGTAACTAATTCCTGAGATTATAATCATACATGTAGTTAAAATCATTTTCTGACCAATTTTAAAAAGTTAAATTGATGGGCGTAAATTATGTAATCAGAAACGTTATTGAAAGGTTTACAGTTCTCATAAGCAATACGTGGTGTTCAAGTCTATCACGCAAAATTAATCATATCTTATAATAAAAATTTGGACAATAATTGAAATTAGTCACGTACTATGAATGCCACCATGTTTTATTATGTCACTTCCTGCGTCAGCATATTAAATAACAAAAGGTGATAATCATTAATTTTCAGAAGATACAGGATAATGTAAAAATTCCTCAAATTATAATTAACAGTAATAACGGTTAAAAGTTCATTCGTTATTCTTTAATTACAATTTATTTCAGTATCGCACCTGCTATTTTTCAGCCGCCTATTATAAGCCACATCCGTCACTAATTGAGTCTACCCGGTCATAAGTTCATAGAGAATAAATATCCTTTAGAATTGTCAATATGCGAATTATTGAATTATAATAAGTCTTGCTAGTTTATCACAATAAATACTCATTTGGCATATAAATAAGTAATGATAATATACTAGGAAGCAGATGCTAGCTTTTCACGGTACATAATCTAGTGTATTAAATGATAGATTTCTATTGTGCATAATGAGCGAAAAAATAATTAATAGATAGTAGATATATATCTTCATAAATTCATAATTAGTATACTTGTTATTTATTTATTTGTATATATTATCAAGGTATGGACAAGGTTGAAAACAAAATCGTGAGAAACCATTGCCAAGATACCAATACGGCTTCCACTGAGCAATTAATACAAAACATATGATAAAATTACTGTGAAGTTTTCACGCATCAAAATAAACATTTTTATTAGCTAATAAGAAGACAGCTACACGCCAATAACAGAAAAAAACTGATGGGGCTTAAAGCACCATGCAAACATTAAAATAAATGAGTAATAAGACCATTCCTCGAAAAACAGAATATGTTTATCGTTTTCAGTTATGGTTTTTCCTGGTGCAAGCTGTCTTAACTATCGACGCATTCCTTTGGCTAGAACCTTATCTTAGAAATTAGTCATACTAAAATCTTGGTTTTATATAACGAGCGACTAATATAAATTGAATGTAACATTTTAGTAACACAATGCAGGAAGCTGATAAAAATCTACATTTAGTCTAACAAAATATTACACTACATATATTGTGTACGCCTTCAACGCACTCTTTTCGTATGTTCAAGGTCGAGGTTCGAATGCCGGCCGGGTCTGACCAAGACTTGAAAATTGGTAGTGACTGTTTTTTAGCCAAGCACTCGGTATTTAGAAATAAAAGTCAGGGGGTCCTTCGGAGGTGACCTTAAATACCGATACCACGTGTTATGACAAGCCTGACACGCGAAAGAAATCTCTCTGTGCATTGCCATTAGCGCAATCTTCCTGTACATTGCCATTACCGCTCTGCAAAGGTAAAAAATTCTGACACTTCTTCAATTATAGATGTTGACGTCTTGATGTAGGAGAAATATTCTTGACTTGGGCGTCAGACCCTATTCAATCAATCAATCAATCAATTAAACACACACAAAAAGCCAAAAAAGGGGAATTTCTATTCTTATTATCATTAATGTATGGTAATGTACAACGGATCAATCTTATGTTTCATCAATCTTGCCAAAAATAGACCCTTCTTCCGGACTGATGACAGATAAGATATGTGAACGAAAAGCAAAACAGATAAAGGACAAGAAAACCAATGAAACAAAGAAATTTTCAAAATTGTGTACATGACAATATAAAGAATTTCAAATATTACTTTTAGTAAAAATTCAAAATTCTGCAAATGACAAAATTTCAACGAAATGAAAAAACAGTATCAACTTAAGTTAAATTGTTTTAGAATTGAAAACGGAATTGTACAAACTACAAACACTGCAAATAGAAAATGACACAAATTTAACAAATTAAAACTAAACAAATAGTACTAGCTTATTATAAGCTTACCTTGATTTTTGAAAAACTGACACTAAAAAATTATCTTTTTTTCTTATACTGGCAGAAAAGGCGTCCATCAATAAATGCTGAAATCATTTCGTTCCTGTAATCGACAAAAAATCGTCCTTGAATAGTTAAATGATTTAAATGTGTTATTTAAAATTTTAGTGGCATTAGTTAAGGTTTTTGCACTCGGTTCGTTACATAAAATATTCTTAAGTTCTTATTCTTTGTACAGTAAGAGAATTAATGGATATTTTCAAGGTATTAAACAGTCAGAAACTAAACACTAATTGACAGACATAGGATTTGAACTTAAAAGATATTGATCGAATTGTTGAAAACGCCCTACGTTTCGTTTAAGTCAATTTGTCAAGATATATATAATATATATATATATATATATATATATATATATATATATATATATATATATATATATATATATATATATATATATATGATACTACTGGAAGTGAAAAAATACAAGAAAAATTAATTTCTAAGTTGACAAAATACGGAAAATAATCATATACATTTGTCATGTTATAAATATTATAAATTTTTTAATATTTCATTCAGAAAATTCAAAAAATTATAATATGATACATTTCTGTGTATTTATTAAGCTAACGCATTACTTTAAGCTGTAGTAGCATTTTGAATTAACTGATCAGATGTGAATAATTACGTGTTAGTTATCCCTGTACATTTCGCGTAGTAATACTATTGTAAATGGCAATTCACAAAAAAACAATCTTAAAATGTCAATGACGAAATTATAAATTAAAAAAGAGTAAGAAATAGAAACGTTAGATAACAAAGTCAAATAATAGCAAAAACTTATAGAATTCCTCTGTTTCATTAGAGCAGTTCCTTTGGCGACTCAAAACGTTTTAGGACTTTAAATACTTGTTTATGGTAACGTTTCTCGTCAAAGCTAACACTGAGGCCAATTTATAATAAATTTAGAGGAAATAACTAGTCTTATTTAACCATACATTTCTCTTAATTGTCTTTATGGTATTGCTTTCATTAGTGTGGCTTAAACTTTAAGCATTAGTAAGATTCACATAAGTTTGTCACTTAAAGGGTTGATTTAATTGTACCCTATTTGTGATTGGCCAAATCCGACCTTATTTGTTCCAATTTGTAAGAAGAATAAATAGAGATCGTTCGAGCAAAACTTTGATCAAAAACTTTTTGAAAAAAAAGATTTGATAGATTAAACATAAAAAAGTTACTTTGAGAAAGGATTTTGATCAAAGATTTTGACAGTGTGAACAAATCTTTACATTTTGGTATTTTGGGCAACATTAAGTGAGTGGTCACATTTAATAAAAAAAAAAAGACAATAATTTAAAACGCATATACTTGATACAGGTTGACCAACATCATTTTACACTAGAGTAAATGGTAAACGGTATCCAAACACTTGTTGCGTGGGGGGAAAAATTTGTATTACCAATTGAAATTTTTTATTGTTATCATTATTATTATTAGCCACAGCTAATTGTACAAAATATTTATAAAAACAATTATTTGAATCTACTCGTAACTTAAAATTCGAATTACAATGCGCATCTTTGGCTAAAATAAAATTTGTTCTGTAGAAGGAATCCTGTATCCGCGAAGCAGATTTTACATGTTACAATTGCATTCACAGTAATACGTCAACAAGAGTGACACGCTAAAGGCAGATCTGGTTTAGTATTGCATGTAGATTGCCGTATTAATTCGTAAAATAAAATTATATCTATTATTTTTATTTAATGCTAATTTTAATAATGATAATAGTAAAATAATAATAATAATGATAAGAAGAAGAAGAAGGAAAAAAAATAAAAAGAACTTATGTGACAGAATCGTTATTTTCTATAAGAAATTCGTACGAGTTCAAATAATGTCCAAAGCAAAACATAAATTCAAACAATAATTGGGTAAATGATGTGTGAAATTCTACGGCACGTTAGGCGTAATTGTTTTATGTTAATATTAATAACTGTTTGTATTCAGAGATTTAGTTGGATGATCATCAAACGGACACTGTGTTACCTTTTATTTTATTTTATTTATTTATTTATTTTCATTAATATTTTGTTTGAAAAAATGTTTATTTGATAAATTTGATCAAAATAAAACATTACATATATTTGAACAAAATGAAACTTAATTGACATTTGACATTGTGCCTTCAGTTTCACAATCATTTCTTTACTCAAATTCTATCTTTACTTAATTTTAGCAAATTGTTTTGGAACTTAAACATGAACCTTAATGCAGATGTTTAAATGGTAATGTGATCTTCAAAATGACAATCTACAGTCCAGGATAATATAACAATCAACAATTCAATTTACCGGATTAAGAGTAAGGAAAATCTGTACCACTTGGAATGCTTAAATTGAAATCTAATATTCAATATTGCTGTTTCTTTGTCAGCGCTCGATTTTAATTGTCAATCCAGAACTGAAATTAATTGGACCATTCTGTCCCAGAGGCCATCCTTCATGGCATTTTTCTCCAATTAAAAATTTTAGCATGTAAACTTATTTTGTTTTTTCATAAAATCAGTTTTTAAATTTAAATTGTGCATTGTTTTATGATGTCACATTCTCTTTTACAACCTTTCACCGGACAATTATAAAAGCCAAAGAAATAATAAATAAATAAGGCAAAAAACCAGATCATAAAACTAAAAAGAAAATGGGGGTTATTTAAAGGACACGAGTTTTTTGGTGTCAGAATTTTGACGTAAGGACCAATGAAGCACGGGACCCCTCAGATCAAGCATTACAATGAATGTCTATTATACACAGTTTCTTAAGAAAAATATTTGTTGTGGTAGTTGTTTGCACAGGATTTTAGAAAAATTATCCCCTCTTATTAATCTGAAAACAAATTTTTCCAAGCTTTTAATGCGTTATAAAGACTAAAATAATTGAAGCACTTGAAAATGAAATGCATTAAAACTTTTATATGAAAATTTATATTGCATTTTGATCTTTTTGGATATTTTAAACTTCAATATCTAATTGAGTTCCAATTAAACTTAAAAATATTGTTTGTAACGTTACTTATCAGGAACACTAAACTTTAAAAGTTAAATGCAAACCTTAGTGCATTTAAATTTCACACAAGTAAAATAATGACCCGTTTTAACTATTTTATTTAAAACATTCTCAAGTACCAAATTATTAACATAAGTTATTTGTGTTAGCTTTTAAAATGTCTGTGATAAATTTTGATATTTTCATTATTCTTTAAACAAATATTGAGTAGGGTAGGACTAAACCACGCCTAACAACATGACCCCTGTTTTGTCTGCAACTGTAAGAAACCACCCCTTATGTGATTTGAAAAAAATGAATGCATTTAATTTCTTTTGCACAACAAAATTGAGATACAAATTCAATTCAAATCGTCACTGGTATATTTGTAGATTTTTCAATTAATTCCCATGCACGAAGAGCTTTACCTTCTTGTTAACACTTTATGAGAGAATTCTTTGACACCATTGCATCGCGAATAACTTCGTCTTTCAAAATTCATGTAAAATGTCGGTAAATTCCGTTTTTACAGTAACGTTAAGACCAACTGTATTCGGTTTAAATGCATCCTCATTAAAAATTCAAATTCAGCAGAAAGTGTAGAAAAGAAACAATTTCTGAATGCAATGTCGAAATTTTAAAACGAAAATGTGAGCTGTGGTGTATATAACTATGGCTGTTATTTAAAGTTATATATATATAACCCTTTTACCCTGCTATTTAACTGCTTGTATTTCATTTTTTTATTTGGCATATATTTTTAACTTATTTTCCATATTCGTAGCTGTAAAATGTAGCAAAAACTACTTAAATGACAAAACTTTTTTAAAAATTAAATTTTTAAACTAGATGGTGAGACTAAGCGCTATGTTGATTCGTAACAAGCCCGTGGTTTAAACCCAATACAGAAATTTAAATACATACGTAAAATTTCTGATCAAATGACCGGTGTAAATTCAACAAATTTACATAAAAAACTTACTTTATGCTGTACACTTTATGAATGGTTTATCACCGAAAACAGATTTCAAATTTTCACAGGAAAAGTATTTCAACGAAGAAATACAGAGAAAAATTGCTGAATATATTTTAAACACGCCAAATACACGGTTTGATTTAATTAAGATACGCATGCAGAAACTGTAATAGTGTGTGTGTGTGTGTGTGTGTGTGTGTGTGTGTGTGTGTGTAATAACTTACGAATTTTCTTTATATATCTCTCTGTTATTTGCCACTATATCCTGATTCTAACACTTTCAATAATTAACTGCCTATAAGAATTAGTGGTCTATTATGTATGTTACTGGTAAACTCAGACAAGTTGAACTCTCTTAAGAACAATATATCTGGATCTAATCAATCAAATTACAATACCGATTCGTTACCGATAACACAGCGATTCATATTTATATATCATATAGACATATATATCGATTTAGAATAAATAACAATAAGGCCTTTAAAATTACATACTATTCAGTATAAATGCTTATTTAACAACCTTACAAAGTCAAAGTTTAAATTTTATAAAATTCAATACATATATGTTAATATCGTACCTACCTTACTTTATTTGAACACATGTACAGGTACTTATTCTATCTACATATTAATAGTTTCGGAAATAAACATCAAATTTTATCTTCCTCAACATTTAAAAACATGTCACGTGGTCATTAAACCGTGGCAGCCATTGCACGTATTGTCATGGTGACTGTTATACATTATAAATGGGGTAAATTATTAGTTCTCGCCAGCAATGAATTTAGCTGATATTTCAATCACCCATGCTATTTGTGGCATTAACAATGTCGGTATTCGAGACATAAGACCTTTCTTTATTTACTCAATATTAAGTATAATGGCAAGGTATTGATTATGGAGAACCGGTCGATGTTTGTTTTGTTAAGAATAAATTTTACTCTAAAAAGAATTTATATTTTAAGGAAAAAACGACTTTAGGGTCAACGTGTGCATTATGCATACAATAAAAGAACGCGGTTCTAGACAGAAAAACCGTTTCTCGGATACGGGATAGTGAAATTGATTGGGGAGTTTATAACGGAGCAATGTAAACATGGCGTTACTTGTTTCAAGGAAAACATATTTATATACCGAGTTTTTATTAAGTCTTGAATTTTATGAAAGAACAGCTGTTTTGACTGGGATTTTTGTTTGTTTGCATGTTCTTGTATTTGTTTACAGTGTAAAATAAAGGTGCAATACATAGTTGATTCGCATGAAAAATAAACAAGTCTATCTTCATACATTATCGTTATGAGTATGTTGTTGTTTTAATCGCCCGTTGTTGTTTATTTACCTAGAGTTCTATGGTATCTAGATCTTCTTGATTACATAACCACCATGTGTCATTCATGATATTGTTTAAGAAATTATCAATATGAGAATGTCTAAAACATAATTATTAACTATGTAGACAGATAGCAGGTCAAACCTTTAAAACAATTGTTTCTAACTCTGCGTTGACTCTTGTAGTACGTACAATACTTGACCCTTCCTTCGATACCTCTATCATGTATTACGGAGTTGTTATAGTTATGACTCGAAAGTCATTAGTCATTTGTTATAACTTTAAAGTCATAGGCTCATATAAGTTGCTTCATGTCATAACTCTAAAATCATAAGTCATACTAGGTGGTTTATGTCATATTTAAAGTCAGGTATTTATATTAAGTGGTAACAGTCATAATTCTAACGTGAGAAAAATAATATTAAATGTTCAATGTCAGAACTTTATAACAATAATACCATAAATACTGTTAAATTTTTATGTGCCATATGTGCACATTTCGGAAAATCATTCCTCATTGCCCGAAAAGGTTAATAAGAAAAACTTAAGCCAAACAGTTGAAAATTCATGAATCGAAATTTCGAAAATAGTTTGAACCCAATCCAGCTAAGGAATGCTTTGTAAGAGGGAACAGACCTAAGTTTTAAATAAATTTCAAAAATTAAGACGGCTTAAAATTTTGCTAAATTCTACATTTTCTGACAACACAAAGTATTTTAAAATCAAAGGTTTATATCAAGTTTACAATGTCATAACTCTTACGTCAGCAGCCCTTATTCTATGGTTATCTTCATAAGGCATAAGTAAGATTATATGAATTCAGTAGTTTTTTGTGTTGTTGATTGAGCACATGGTCATTAACATGACTCCATAGTCAGTAGTTTACATATACTGGCGGTTAACATAACTCCAAAACCAGTTTACTTGTGTTGTTGATCCAGCACATGGTCATTTATATAACTACAAAGTCAGTAGTTTGCATGTGCTGATCATTGAGAGAGCTTGAGATAGCTTTAAGCAAGCACTGACATAGTCTGTAGAGTACATGTGCTGATTATTACCATAGCTCTAAAGCCAGTAGTTTACAAGTGCTGATTATAAAATACATTAACATAAGTCCAAAGCAAGTAGTTAACATGTGCTGGTCGTAACATGCACTAACATAACTCCAAAGTCAGTAGTTTACATGTGCTGATTATTACTATAGCTCCAAAGCCAGTAGTTTACATGTGCTGATCATTGAGATAGCCCAAAAGCCAGATGTTAACATGTACTGATAATGAGATAACTTCAAAGCCAGATGTTTGCATGTACTGATCATTATCATAACGCAACGGTTAGTAGCTTATACATCATTTTAAATGTTACTGTCAAAGGCAAAATGTTTATATTTAGCAATCATTATCATAACACCATTGTCAGATATTTTTAAGACGGACTCTGTATCAACTAGGAAGTGAGTAATATGTATAAGTGATTTTGTCACAACTTCAAAGTCAGTGTTTTATTTCAGATAGTCAATGTCATAACCATAAAATCTGGAGTTTGTTTTGGTTAGTTATTGTTACAATGTACACGTGCATTAGGCAGCCACTGTTTTAACATCCAAGTCAAGAATCTTTATGCCTGCTGCGTTTTGAACTCGGATATAGCCGACCGTTAGCATAAAACCGTGATTACTTCGTGTCTTCTTTGCATTTTCATTATTGCAGAACGGCAATTGTTTTATTTTGCGTGATATTACGTAACGATATTGGATCGATTTCATATTTGACTTACAATCTTTAACATACCTTTCAAATATTCTTTAAATGGACTGGAAAGTTGTATTATGTTGTTTTTTTAAATTTCCATAATGACTTCTTACTGTCGACATTTTGTTGAGCAAATTGACATTTCAAAATTTCAAAATATCTTAATTTTGTGGTTTATTGATATAATGGGGTTTTACGTCCTAGTCAGGAATATTTCACCTATATCGAGACGCCACCAGCTATAGGTGAAATGGCAAAAAAAATTACCTTTGCAGTGCGCTTAGGGCAATGTGCATGGAGGGCTCTTTAGCGTGCCACGCCTGCCGTGAAACGGGGCATCGGTTATTAAGGTCAGATCCGAAGGACCCCGTGACTTTCATTTTTAAATGTTGAAGGCTTGGCATAAAAAAGACCCGAATAGGATTTGAACCCCGACCTTCTAAATACGAAGCAAGCACTGTAGCAACTGACCTACCTTAGTGGTCACATTACATTTAGGGGAGATTAGACAAAAGTTTTTATCTGAAATATACAGATGCTATATTTCTGGATTGAATAAATCATTGATTACAATTTAAAATGCTCTTTTTAGTTGAAGATGCTTGCTGCTGACCAAAATAAAAAGTTAATATGCGTCAAAATTAAAATCGAAAAATTATTTAAACAATCCAAAAAATGTGTAAAAAGTGAAAAAATTTATAATTTTACCTGTTTTCAGTTTAACTCACACAATATAACCATGGTGTATTTGACATAACACCATAACAGAAAAAAACAAATATATTTCTACAAAAAAAAAAAAAAAACGGAAAGCTTACAACAAGAAAAAAAGGAAGTCATCACGTTTTATCATAAAGCTTCAAATAAAGACTGTCGTTGGTGCCATAGTCCAAATATGAAGTAGACCATGAATGAATGTATATATAAATGTTAAATAAAAACTGATTATTTAAAGCTGCATTAAGTTTTTCAAAGAAAAAAATAAAACGGTACTAATCTAATAAATGATGTTCCTAATGAACAATGTTACATTTGGTTCAACGATAAAAGCTCAAATAAATACAGAAAAAAAAATAATTTCCCAGCGAGAAGTAGCATGTGGGATCTTATATCAGAACATGGTTACGTCATGAAAAAACCGGTTCATTTAAACATAATTTTCAAAATGGTGAAATACGATAAATTAAATACAGACATTTATTGAATTTGACATTTGTGGCTTAGTAAGGGATACATAACACCATTTCAAATACATCTGGATATTAATGACGGACAATTAATGCAATTTGTCATGTTTCACCTTCGATTCAAGGGTTTTTCCGTACATCCGTGCGCATGCTCCCGGCTCCAAATTTAATCATCGATAAACATTGACCAACCGGTTAGAGGATTCCGTTTATTTACAGCTAAGCGGAGTGAATTTTTAGAAAATGAATCTCACGGATCGTTATTAGAAGTTATCTTATATAAAAAAAAATTAGAAAATCCAAAAAACAAAAAAAACAAAAACAAAAACAAAAATTCAGAAAATTGAAAAACTTAATGCACTTTTTATGTATTACTTACTTAATATCAGATAAAAATACCAATTTCCAATCTCATATGCCACTAAAGCTTAAACGAATTTAATGCTTGCAAGATAATTATTTAAAATTCAAAAAATAAAATTAAATTTTCTAACAAAAATCAATAAAAGTGCCTTTAGGTAAAAAAGATATTTTCTGACCGTTTTATCAATCTTTAATGGAAAACAGAACATAAATGTTTAATACGATACGGAATAAATTGCTTGTTAATTTCATTTTTATATGCATTACACCTGGTGCAGACTGCTATCTAATGTCTAGAAGAACATGTTGTTCATTACCTTTATGGTATAATTCTGTCCTACATGTAATCATAAATTGAAAATAAATTAGATATTGTTATGATGTTGAATATACGTAATGCTCAGAGGAACCATCGTAAATCTTTGTGGTCAGAAAATGTTTACTCTTAATAGAACATCGTGTTTCACCCACGGGTGCTATAACTCAAACGAAGATCGGTCCTTGCACGATGTCCTAAGCCAGTAACCCTAATTAAAGGTGCTCGGTACAGGTCGAACTATATCAAATAGAATTAAGTTTTTTAAATTTTGTTGAGAAGGTGGAATCACCACGGTGATGAGAAACATCATTTGCAACTTCGTATAAAGGAAAACTTCTAAAATGTTTAAAGTGTTGACTTTACATTTTAAAACATAGACGATCGTGTGTGTGTGTGTGTGTGTGTGTGTGTGTGTGTGTGTGTGTTTACCTATAGATAAATTAGAATTACTGGTGGAAAAAGGTTTTAAGCACTGTTTTCATGTACGCGTATTCACAGAAATGATATATGTTAAACAAAAATACATGTTAAATCTTGCTGTGCCATATGTGTACATTTCAGAAAATTATCCTCATGAGTTACACAAGGGGCCGAAAAGTTTGACAGATAAAAAACATAATCTAAACAGTTAAAAATTAATACATCCAAAGTCCTAAAACTACATGAATCCAAATCCACCCAAGGAATGCTTTGCGTTAGAGAACAAACCTTAGTTTTTAACATGTTTGAAGAATTTGTAAATTTTTAATTATGAAATTTTATGCGAAATTAAATGCTAAATTGTAACTAAGGAAAATATGGTTATAATAATGTGTGACATTATTGTTTTATTTTTCGCAATGCTATGTTTAGGTTTATCAAGAAAAATTAGATTTAGGATAAATGGTTGGGTAAAACTTAAAAACAGTTTCATTTATAATATATTAAGACGGAAATTTCATTTCTTCGTCAATAAAACTATAATATAAACATACTAGTCCATGCCCGGTCCAGTCTAATGTAAGAAACACGTTGGATCCGTTGTTTGTCTTTTACTCTTTCTTGCCGCTAAAAACTTCAAAATTGTTGATGAATTTACTCTGTTAGTGACAGTGAATGATGCCTGATTTTTTGTATAAAAAACTCAACTTGAATTAAGTTCAGTATTTGTCATCGACGTTAGTCTAGTCTTAACTAAAATTTGAATGCTGTCTCAAATTGTAGAAAAGTTCGAATTCCATTTCCTCATTAATATATATACAGTTGAAGCAGGACAATGGAAATACGAATGCCGAATATAAGGACCTTACTTCGGTTTATTCTATAATTGAATACAATAAAATAAAAAATAAAAATGTATCAAAATTAACAGTGGTATATGACAACTAATACGTAATTAATGTAAAATGTTTTTAGATTTATTTCTCGTCAGAAGCATTCTATAGTTGATTCTTTACCTCTGTAATACAATTTTAAAAGATTCGTCTTAACAAATTGCTTAACAAAGGCTGATTAGCTAGCTAGTATGATGGACAAAAAAAAAAACGACCGCTTGAATTTAGGCAGTTAAAACAAAGGTTTTAATTCGCAAAGTTTATATAGTAATTCCTTAATAATTGTAATTTTATTATTAATTAATAAGTTAATTGTGTACCTTAGCGTAATGAAAGCCAGAAGAAATACAAAATAAATAAAAATAAGTTGAACTAAAAATTCAAGACACTTACCAGAATGAGCAAATCATACTGTGTGAAGTTTTATGGTACAATTTGTAAAACAGTGACACGGGAGTTTTGTTTTTTAAAACAATTCAAGTACACGAAGCAAACAAATAGCAACCAATCAGAAACAAGTTAAGAAACATGTAAATCCACTTATAAATTTTTCGGCGAAAGAGATGAAAATGTAGTTCAAGTAATTACTGAAGGTGACAGAAAAGAAATTGAATTTTAAAACATAAGAGCTGAAGTAAAATAATAGTAGATATTTAATTTTGATATTAAGTTGTAGATTTGTTTGAACACGACCGTTAAAACTGCTTAAGCAATGCTTTGATATAAAAAGCGTAAAAGAATTGGAGTGTCTGAAAGATTATTGATTTGTACTAAAAAGTTCTTTTTTCTCCGAAATCCATTTATGATTTAAAATAACTTGGAGGTTTAAAAGCAATAAATCTCCATACAATGACGTTTGGTGCCATATTTTAGTTACATTTTATTGTTTCGGAATTAATCGGCGAGTTCTCTTTTACTTGTAAAAATTAAATCGAGCAATCATTATGACTCTTCTTTGTATTATTAGAAACGCAAATCACTATATAAATTACATGAATATTAAAATGAAATATTACATGATCATTAATACAAGATTATATAAAAAGTATACAGAAAAAAGTTTACCCAAAAGTAGAATAACATTTAAACATGTTCAACATATTTTATCATCATCAGTCGTAAAGTTTACCCAAATGTAGAATAACATTTATAAATGTTCAACATATTTTATCATCATCAGTCGTATGGGGACTATTAATCTTTTACTAGTCAGTCAAGTGCGTTTTAAATGGTTTGACAAACTGGGATACCCGGATAAAACCACTTACTTTTCGAAAGCAAACTGATGAACTTTCCCACCTAAGGCTCTACCCCATCGAGATTTCAATGAAGACGATGGGATGGCCTTGGCCAATCACGTTTTAAATTTATCTTGGCATTTTGTAGAAATACAAGCCTTCAACTTAATTATTCGTGATAATAGAAAGTTACGCATATTTTCAACGAATTTCAAAAAGAAAAAGAAAAAAATTAACGTTAATAAAAAAATCATTAATGCATATGCCTACAGATTTATTTCGAGTCGACTCATCTAACTGTCTGGGACATTTTGTAATTTACACTACATCCAGTTTTCTATACAAATAAATTGAACCTTGCACTCTATTTTTTTCAATTTTACTTAATAAATTTATATTAATATGTGGATGAATTCAAAAGAATATGAATTTTAAATAAAACATACGACTTATTCATTTTATAGAATGTCACAGTGACGTCAAACAAATCTATCTAATGGCACAATATTTTTTTCTTTTTTAGGTGTATAAAATGCGAGTCACAAAAATGAACAAGAAACAAGTTGTTATCAATAAGCCCTGTGCTATGTAATTAAAATGATAAATTAAAAATTTTGCATTATGAGTTTTAAAGAAAAAAAACTGAAATACATGCAACGATAAGTGAGTTTGATAAGAACTAGTCGATTAAAATTTCTAAGGGCTATCGATATTGATTAAAACATGTTTTTTAAAAACAGGTTTTTTAAAAACAAGTTTTAATTTCACTTAGCAAATACCATGTTCATTTACTGAAGAAAATAGAAGAAAAACAACTTAGAACAAAACAAATTCATTAAAAATGCTTGAAACTTTCAAATATGAGGCAAACATATAAGAAAATTGATATTTTCACTAGATTTAAAACTGTACAAACCATGTGCTTATCTAAACACTGTCCTGAATATTTAGGCTACAACATGATTCATTTAAATAACGTTAAGCTTTTTACCTGCTATGATTTAAATTTGAAGTAACATGACAGTGAAATATTGTGTATAAAATAAATGCATGCATTTGAGTGTTTTTTAGAAGATTTTAAAATTTGAAACTCTACAATTTTTATTAATAGTGCTTATTGACTTTATTTTTAAGCATGTTTTATGCGTTTTGTTTATTTCCTAGCATTTTTTTGGTGTTCTACTTCTATATGCAATAATAAGCCGTTATAAATGCTGTTTTAGCTTGGCTGGTCATACCACGGTTATACTCAATCGTAAGTTTAAATAAACTTTAGTTCAGTCGAAGAAAAAGATAAATATCCCCTATTTATCTACATTTGTATGTATTTATTATATAAATTCATTATTATGATAGATTACAACCAGTCTCAACTGAATATCTTGTTGATATCAGTTGAAAAAAATTTCGATTGTTATTTTGATCGTACTATGCATGCAAAAATATATTTAATTATTCCTTGTCTTCTGATAATCACGATGATATATATAAATGTTTGCTTTCAAAAGAGGTTATGTAAGTAATGCATTAAATCACTGAGTTTCTATAGCGTCAATCATCTCAATAATGGTATTAAGAACTGATCAATATGAAGGATTTCATATTTTAAAAAAGATTTAAAAAATTGTTTGAAATTAACCAAGAGCACATTTATTTAGTGATGTTTAATGAATTGTTGTCACATTTTTGTGTTCTATAAGATATTGAATTATTTTATTATAATCTAATATCTCTCTTATAAGAATCAAAAACAAGACCGATGAATTATCTGATTATGTCAAAGATAAATATAATGTTGAGCTGATAAAAATTTTAAAATTCTAAAAACCGTCATCCAAATAAATGAATATAACTTTCCGTAAAATTCACAGGTTACAGGGTTTGTGAGAACAACTTGAGAATTTGAAGACTAAAGAACATAATGTCTTGATCAAGTTCAGTGGGAACATTAACAGCAAAACAATGGGATAATCGACACACTTTTTGAGAACCAATTATCAACATCATTTAATATACTGTCAGGAAACAACTAGAATATTATATTGCTGAATTTCAAATCTTTTATTATTACGTAACAGTAAGAGAATATGAATTCATTATGCTGATATAAATTTTTTCTAATCCCTGTCAGTTTCTACAGAATAGACAAAACTAAAGATATGGTAAAGTAGATGAATAAAAGGATTTAATACAAGCAAAGTTGGTCGGATGGTATTCAGGATATTAAAATCGAAACCTTCCTAAGAAAGAAGTACTTTATCAATATATTTGATACAATTATCTTAAATAAATAGCAATTATATGGTAGTTATAATCAATATTAAAGCATAACACTGAAAGTGGTTCTGTAGACTTAAAGCATTGACGTTTCGATGTTAATTATGACAAAATATCCTTAACTGAGAGATGTAGCTGTCTAGAGAGGAGGTGCTTGCCCTTTCTGAACGCCCGGCCTCGCTTCCTTGATGAAAGTTCACATGTATAACTGGATTGGCCAGTTTTCAGAGTTTTTACTTTATTTATTTTTCTATTATTATTATCATTTTCGGGGGGGGGGGGGGGTTGGGTTGGGGGTTGATATGGACATGGACTGGTATGTTTGTATTTTATCTGTATTTGCTTTTAAAAAGTATTAAAAAAATAAAATAATAAAAAAAAAACATAACTGAGGTCTTAGTTCCTACCTATCAATCAGAATACTAATCTTATCATTAAAGTTGTGTTTTTAATTCTAAACAGATTAAGGTAGCCATATTTTTTTTTCATTTATTTGTTTTTGAATGAAGATTTATCAATTCAGTAAGGAAAATGAGTTTATTTAATTCTTTTCTTAAAAGTATGTTTTGCTCGAATGATCTTTGTTGATCTTTGTTGATCACACTTGCAATATTCTTCTTGATGATAAAATTAAAGATATTAGTCAATAATTCAATTTTTAAGCATTTTGATTTATCACAGCACTTCTTCAGTATTTGTTTTTGTTCAATAATAATGTTTAAACACATTACAGTTATAAAATATTTATAAATGTGTTTAAAATATAAACTGAATTAAAATTCGCAATGTGCAGAATTTACAACTTTTTTATTTTTGAGAACAAAAAGAAACATTAATCTAATTTCTATATCAATGCAAAAAAAATTTTTCCAAAAAAAACTATTTAATATGGCCCCTTCATAAAAATATAGCTATGTTTAAAGGAGCCACAGACCATGATCTAACGATTAAGTAGAATATGTAGTAATAATAATTACATCTTACTTTACATCTTAATAAAAGTATTTAGGGTTTGAGCTAAATCATTCATTTTTCTAAAGAGATGATTTACCATTATTTAGATACTTACAGTCGCTTGAACTATGATTGATAAAAGAATTACGTCAATTGTCTTTATTTTTATAAGATCTAAATACGAGGAAAACAAATGAAATGACCATATATAGATACAATCATTCATAACATAATTTTGGAACTTTGAGTTTTATTAATTATCAAATGGTTGGATTATCTTTTTATCTACCTGACTGTATTGTCACCGAAAAATGATTTTCCGAAATGTGGACATATGGCACATCAAAATAAAACAGGTAGTTTGTTAAATATTTCATACTTCTAAACGTGTACCGCTGCTGGCCAAGTAAAACTCCCCACGGATATCCTTAACTCAGTATTTTGTGCTGACAGAGAATGTATACAATATAGTAAAATTTTCAGTAGTCTTAATTTTTTAAACATGTTTAAAACTAAGGTTTGTTTCTTCATGCAAAGCATTTTCAGCCGGATGTGAATTTCATTTAATTTTGGAACTTAGGTTTATTAACTTTCAACTGTTTTGCTTATGATTTTATCTATCAACGTTGTCATGGGTGAGGAATTTTTTCAAAATTGTGCACATATGGCACGTTACCTTTAACAGGTTACCTGGCAGAGAAATAAAAAAAAAATAGGTAACAAAAATGGATTCTGCATTTCGTAATTATAAACTATGTTTATATATTGTCGTCATCCTGTTTTCTGCAATATTTTAATTAAAGCATTTCTCTCTTCCATACTTTGAAATATGTTTTTGTGAGCTTTTATTCATTTCTTTAATTTCTAAGCGTCTTGTAGTGTACATAAAAACCAAGTGCGAACAACATTTGATATATTTGACAGTCGGCATTTTAATATGCAATTATAAACCCGCATTATGAAAAGTAAGCAAATCGTTCAGACGCCATCGTATGTATATATGGCATAACCTGTGAATATTCAATTGCAA
Source organism: Tegillarca granosa (assembly GCA_029721355.1). Classification (NCBI taxonomy): domain Eukaryota; kingdom Metazoa; phylum Mollusca; class Bivalvia; order Arcoida; family Arcidae; genus Tegillarca; species Tegillarca granosa. Next base: position 21,615,764 of record CM056599.1, on the reverse strand, counting down.
AATTAAACAGGAACCATTAAACTTTATTTTTTAATCTGAATTTCACTTATTTATTTAGTTATCTTCTGACATATTTATGATAATTTACATCCTAATACTCTCCTGACTCATTGACAGCTTTTATGTGAATCAATTATTTGCTTTCAGTTTTGTGAATAAAAATTGGTCATATCATGCACTAAAAATGATATCTTTTTTAATTGGTTAGTCTTCTGATTAATATAAAAACGTCTTTATATAAAAAAAAAGACTGATTTCAATTTAGGTTACGCAATATATTGCAATCTATTATCATTGACTATATAAGATGCCAATTATTTTAAAACTTCAAATTTACTAATTACTAAAATTGGAGAGTTCGTTCTTAAAGAAAAGTAAAAAAAAAAATAGAAATAAATTAATTAAATGATTTTAAAGCATTTTTAACTGATGTATGATGCATTATGAAAAATACGATTTAGTGTTTCTAAAAGATAATGATTTCTTTCATTTTTTAGATTATCGAATTGAAATCAACGAATTATTCTGATAATTGTCAAAGAGAAGATTTATGTTTGGACTGTTATCAAATATAGAACAAAAATACCTGTTTAATTTTAATTAGAATCGTTCGCTGCAAGGCATTTAGAAGCAGTGAAGAAAAAAGTTTGTAAAGACGACTTGATTTATTTTATTTTATTTAATTTTTATTATTTTTTTAAATCAAAGGAAATAATGACAAACATAAATAATTATTTGGTCAGTTTAAATAAGAACATAAACAACAGAACAAAGGGAACGACACACAAACACATTGAAAAGCAATTCATGACAATAGCATAAACTTGCCAAAAATTTTTAATGTAAATCAAGATAGTTTTGACGATGTATAATTTAAATAAATAAATACATTTCGGAAACCAAAATGTGTTTTAAGAAATTACTTTGTTCTGTAAGATCACAAATCTATGTCAGTATTATTTGATGCACATAATAGAGGGAGTTTCTGAAAATAAGGTTAAAAAGTTATTCAACAGGATAAGGATTAAACAAAAGTTTGATAATTTTCAATACATCGAAAAAAATAAATAAAAAAGAAGCACCAGATCAATGTATGAAGTAATCATAATTAATTTGACATGATTTTAGCAGTTGTACTCGATAGTTGTAAAACCATTGATTTTTTCCATTAATAATAAAAACTAAGGTCTTTGAATATCTTAAAAGCCGACAAAAAAACAGTTCTTCAAGGCCTTATTATAAAAAAGAATACAGAGATTTGCATTTAAAATGTGTTTTTGCAGCGATTATCGCCTAATGTTTTACGCATTTATGAAACTAAATGAAACTATTATCAATAAATTGTGAATACAATTATATATGGTTCATTTTTAAATCAAGCAGATGTATAATCTTAAAAATTTCACTTTCAACAAGTATTGAGACATAGTTCACTAAAATTTGTCTTTTCAAGTGCGTTATAGCCCTACCAAAATTGCAAATTAGAAAAAGCACAGGTTTACATACAAGACTTTGTAGTTTCCTTTTTCATGTTTTAAAATTTGTTTCTTTGTTAATTTTAATGTTACAACAATGGTTTCTAATAATATTTTAAAATATTCTACACTATACTCTTTTGTAGTTATTTGCATTTTGGAAGGAAATCTACTCAGAAATAATGGGTTTTTTTTTTTTTTTTTTTTTTTTTTTTTTTTTTTTTGATAATTTAAATCAAAATTTAAGTCAATACTTTATTTCTCCTTTGTTTCTGTTATTTTTTGCATGATAAATAGGCTCTTGACGCCAGGATCATCAGAGTAGAATGCATAAACATGTGCAATATATTTTAAAATATTTTGTTCACATTTGACATATACAATCTAATAGATACCTGAATTCAATACATCATATATGTATACCGAACTTGTCAAAAATTGAAATTTCTGAAAAGCGTTTGATTACATCGTTGATTGAAAAGATAAGTCGAATCAAGTGTTAAGTTTCACTAAATCACTCCACTCCAGCACACCTCAAAAACACTCAACTTAATGTTTCCACTTTATTCTACAGGATACGCGGTAACATCAAGGGCTTAAAAAATGATAAATTGGATGCTTTAGTAATTTATTACAAATATTTCTTTGCATTTAAAAAAGTGAATGGAAAAATGTTCATTTTTTTTATTGATTTATCTACTTTACGTTAAAATCAGGTTCAATTTATCTAACCAAATCTGGTTATTTGTAAATTTGTTTTTTAACCTAATTTATAAGTTATTCAAATCAAACTGGAATGAAATTGACATCGGTTAGCACCAGAATGAAAAAAATAATAAAATTAACTAACAAACAGCTGCTTTAAACAAATAAATTGAAGCATGAAATTTATTACTGCTTTTACGAATTCATTTTATGCCACAGAAATAAATAACGAGTGCCTATATTGTAGAAGGGAATCCTACACAGTATATAAGTTTGTGTAAGCGTGTTAAGATTTATCTGAAAAAAATATCGTGTCTATAGTGTTTAAGGGAAGGGATACACAGTATGCAAATTTGTGTAAGCGGATTCTAAATAAACTAGACACCCATATTACAAGACACATAATGTCATTAAAAATTCATCACTCAAAATATAAAAAAGTCAATTTAAAAACATTTTCATCTCAATTTTTTTTCAAGTGACAAATTATGCGTGAAAAACTTATGTCAATTTTTAAATAAACTTTTTAGTTTGGTAAACCAAAAACACATACAGAAAGTTTCGTTCTTTATATTCTGATTAATGTGTAGATGCGTAAAAACGAAAATATTATTTTTTTATTGATGTTATGAAATTTACAGATTGTGATTCCTTTGAATTTTAGCAAATCATTTAACCTGTACGAGGATATTAAAATCACCGTGTTAAAAAAGTTTTCTCTGAAGAAAATGATTTTAAAATAAATTTGATGTTTTACGTTTCACTGGAGAAAATGTAGAAAAAATCATTTTCAATAAAATTAGAGACGGTTGACTATTTGTTTACTTTCTACCTGAAACTCCGTTCGATCAATGCTTATTACAGAGCCTAATTACTTAATAAGTCTCTTGAACGTTAGAGAGGACTTAAAGCTGCATTAAGTTTTTTCAATTTTTATGAATTTTTTTTTGATTTTCTTAAAATATATTTTTTTTAAAATAGATATCTCCTAACCACGATCCGTGACATTCATTTTCTAAAATTTCATTTCTTTTAGCTGTAAATAAACGGAATCCTCTGACCGGTTGGTCAGTGTTTTACGATGGTAATTGTGAGCTTGGAGCATGCGCACGGATGTACGGAAAACCCTAGAATCAAAGGTGAAACATAACAGATTGCATAAATTGTCCTTCATTAATATCCAGATGTATTTGAAATGGTGTTATGTATCCCTTACTAAGTCACAAATGACAAATTCAACGAAGTTCTGTGTTTAATTTATCGTATTTCACCGTTTTGAAAGTTGTGTTTAAATGACCCGGTTTTTTTATGACGTAACCATGTTCTAATATTAGATCCCAAATGCTGCATCTCGCTGGGTAAATACTGTAATTTCTGTATTTATTCGAGCTTTTATCGAACCAAATGTAACATTGTTCATTAGGAACATCATTAATTAGATTAGCACCGTTTTAATTTTTTTCTTTGGAAAACTTAATTCAGCTTTAATGATTTTTATTATCTGTATACTTATTTTCACTAAAAAAAAGTTCGCGCGTTTTCAACAGTGATATAAACTGTATAATACATAAACATGTACTTTAAAGAATTTTTTTTTTCAAATTGACTACCGTTGCCATGGAAATTGAAAACTTTATCCAAAAACCTTATCCTTATTTCTTTTACAATGGTTCAATTTTAATGATTATTTACAAGATTGTACACATTATGTATATAAACCTCGGGTAATTTTGAGCGTAATGAATAACAATGAACCTTTGAACAAACCGAGTGTAACTGTTCTTTAGGGTTTTTAATTTTCGAAAAGCCTTCCATTGCCATGAAAACAGACAAGCTATTAAAATCCACAATAATGGTGGAATTTTTTTTTATCGATACTTTTTTAGCTGATGTTCAACTTCCATACATATACATACAGAGTTTCTAAATTTTAAAGAGCTTCCGTTCTTATAGTTTAGGATATAGAATTATCCAGGTTTCCGATATTCGACATTGCAATGACACAGTTGCTCGTCGTCGTCGTCGTCGTCGTCGTCGTCGTTGTTGTTGTTATTATTATTATTATTATAATTATTATTATTATTATTATTATTATTATTATTATTATTATTATTATTATTGTTTTGTTTAACGTTGCTCTGCAATTTTTCTGCTTATTCTGACAACATCAACTTTATGTGTAACTTATAATTAGTGTAAAAACTAGTTAGTGTATGCATAAGATGCGCGATTGAGTTTATGCTAGTTTAATAGTTTCCATGTGACTCACTCAGAAATTCAGCATACCATTCCCCGAATCACATTATTTTGTTCTCTTGATGCCGAGCGCGAGACGGGTAAGCAAATTCACAAACTTTAAATCTTACGTTTGACCCGGTCGTAGTTCTAACCCAAGCCCATGCAGTCGAGGCGAACACTAAAATATTGAGCCACTGAAGTAATATGTATAATATGAGGTATTATTTAAAATAATTAATATTTTGTTATTTATATATCAATGCGTGTGTGTGCTTGCGTGTGCGTTCGTACGTGTAGGCGTGCGATATTCATGCGTTTCAATATATAAAAGTGTTTAATAGACTGATAAATAAATAGTGAACAGCTGTTATAAGTCATGTTAAGCAATTTACTGAGCTATAAAATTTATAGGAAAAATTTGAATGCAGCAATATTAAAAAATTGTTTATCAAACAGAAAATCTAAATTATCAAATAAACTCTTTTAAAAAAATTAACATAAAATTTTTTTTTACACAATATTCTGTGAGGGGATATGTACAGAGCCCGTGAGGGGATATGTGTGAAAAAAATATTATTTCGTATTTTCAAAAAAAGTATTTTTTTAAATATTTTTAATAGTTATTTCGTATTTTCGAAAAGCTATTTAGTATATATTTGCAATAGTAATTTCGTTTTTACGAAATCAAATTTTATATGATATCATGGATATTTTCGTTTGTACATTGAGAGTAGCAACATCAATGTATATAAAAAAGTTATTTCCTATGCATCTTTGTGGCGGTGCATATTGTCGCTGCTGGATACATGTTGCTCGCAAAATACTATTTAAAAAAAATACGAAATAACTTGCGAATATACAGAAATTAAATTTGAAAATACGAAATAAATTTATAAATTTTTTTTACACATGGCACGCTACAGGCTCCGTAGTATTGAGATAGATCAGACACTAATTTTGCTTTAACGTAAAATGTACATCGTTAAATACCTATCAATCAAAATATGAAAGACTGAGATTTTTAATATTCTCATCACAAATTATCTTTTTTTAAAATGGACAAATTATGCGTAAAAACACATGTCAAATTTAAAAAGTTTTGTTTTTTCACATGAATTTGTTTTCAATTTTTTTAATTTTAAGATTTTTTTTCATTTAACATTGTACAGTTTTGTATTGAATTGAAAGTGTCTTATTAAATTTAATCACGCATACTACTTTGAATTCTTTATACCTTTATACTTACAAAAGATTCATGTGTAAGCACACACACACTTTACGAAATAGAAACCACAAAGATGTTGATAAATAATTGGACATTGGTACGTCCTATTGCAATAAAATAGTGTAAATTATAATAATTCAAATAATCTTTAAACTCGTCGATTGCACTAAGGGTTATATAAAATAATTAAAAGAAAACAAATAAGAAAACAGATAGTATTTCTTATCAAATGCTTTAGAAGAATATAGCTCTCTCTCTCTCTCTCTCTCTCTCTCTCTCTCTCTCTCTCTCTCTCTCTCTCTCTCTCTCGCCTGACGAAGGTTTTATTCGGTTAACTGCGGTATCCTCCACCACCACAGAAATGACCGCCTCGTCATAGTTGAAAAATTCTTGGCTGGGACGTAAAACAGCGGCATTCCACTCCAATTTAAAAAATTAAAACGCAGATTTTCTTTTGAGTGAACTCGACGTTATTGCTTCGATATATAAACAACAATTTAGAGGTCTAGCCGACGGTACAATAAAAGTCAAGACAGTTGGTGCAGTTCTTAACCTTTTGACCTGTAATATAAGGGCTCATATAACAGTTATGACGAAAAGTATATCACAGATTTTGTTTCATTTATAGTTACAACTATATTTGATCAGCAGTTTTATGCCACGTTTTGAAGTGGTTATTTTTAAGATCAGTAAAGTTTAAAGATAAATTTTAAATAATGGGCATAGAACACATAAAAATTATTTTATTTCGAATAAAATTTATTTTGTTTTTGACTCGAGTTAATCAAAGCCTAGTCGGATTAAAAAACAAATAGCTCTCTCTCTCTCTCTCTCTCTCTCTCTCTCTCTCGTAACTGGTTAAGATAGAGAGTTTTGAGAGTTTGTGAGGAGAATTTAAATACCGTCATGTGACATTAAAGACATTTTTTGTTTTAGCTAGTAAATAGTCTAATTCAAATATCTTATGACTTGTTCCAGTCACTATTTAAATAATAAATTATCAAAATTTATGTATCTTGCATTTAAGCATAGAGAAAAACTACTGGTTTAAAATGTAAAATTTTCTACTGTAAAATTTAACTTCATATTTAGATGTATCCTGTGCGCTATACATTTTTATCTGATTGTGATTAATGATAGCTATAAACATTGTAATGTTTTATGCTGAATAAAGATTGATTGATGTAGGGATGTGAATCACATACAATTATTCAACCAAAGATCATTCATTTAATTTATTGCTCAATCACGATTAATCAATCAATTAATTAATCAATTCAGTTGTAAATTTAATTATATTGTTTTCCTTCCTTTACCTTCTTCCCGATATACATGACGGGTATTCGTTCATTTTTTTATACAATAAGTCTTTAATTCTATGATCATTGGTCAAAAAAGTATCCCTTCTTGTCTTCCTTTTTATTTCGTTCTCTCCGTTAATGGATATATTTACAAATGGCATTAACACGTATCTGTTTTCTAGCTGCCGTTTTCTATTCTACAAATTAAACAGTTTAAAGGAAAAACCAAGAAAAATCAAAGACTAATGTAGATTATATGTTAAACCATTGTCGTTATCCTCATAAAAAATGATAGCAATAAGTTGTTTTACTAGCATACAAATTTGGAATGATAAGACCACATAGGTCCGTATTTATGAGTCCCGATTGTAATTGTATTGAAAAAACGATTGAAATATACTAATAAAACGTTACTGGGCAAACATTTCTCACTATACTGGTCAGAGATTTAAGTTATAAAAAAGTTTATAATAATTGGATTTGGATTTATCATATTGTGTCATTTTTGTGTTGCCCTAAGTTATTGCAGGGTCCGAGAGGTTTAAAATGAGCTTTGATGGATAAAACAAACTTTATCAAGATCCAAATCCCGCTTAACAATGATCCTTGTGTGAAAAGATTTGTCAGTTTGCTTTCTAAATGTCAGTGGTTTCTTTTCGGGCATTCTGATGTCCTCCGCAAATTTTAACTGACCGCCTTGATATAATTAAAATAATCTTGATCGTTACGTAAAACACTTCATTCCGCTTTAGATCTTGCACTATCGACTTTTAACAAAAGCAAGTTTTAAAATTTTTACACAGAGTCTTGATGTTGGTTTCCTGCATATTGTATTATGTAGCATCATCAGTCTATTTAGCTTTAAGTGAAGGGAAACAAAATTGTTCCTCCTTTAATTTTTGCCAATGCGTATGGGACATGGTTTATGTGTTTTGAATCGTTTCCTTCTGTCTGATAGGACTTGAAGTCTGCTAATTGAAGTACAAAAACACTTTACCTGTCCACCCCCGCTGTTAGAAAACACATAAACTAAATCATGAATGTCATTTGAATACAAGCCCTAAATAAATATATATCTGGGAGACTATTTGCATTTAAACTGAAAGGTCGACACGTTTTTCGTTAACCGTAAAATCTGAGGATAAATACAAATAACAAATGAGTTGGCACATGGATCCATTGGTTTCAAAAAATTGCTGATATGCAATCATTAATTCTTTACTTGTGGGATCAAATCAAATATTATGATGATTTGTCTGTTTTCATACCAACGCAAAAACAATGTCAACCAAAACACATTTTTAAAAAAGCATTTCAAAAGACTAACTAAAGATCTCTTCGATAGTGGTAAAAAAAGTTGTTTTTGAACAAAGTTTGAAAATACGAGTATGTTCATGGCAGGCAAGATGAAAAAGAATTTAAAAAAAAACAATTTTTTTTTCTTTTTTTTTTTTTTTTTTTTTTTTTGTCACAGTTACAATAGTTCATGGTATTGCAATCTAAAAAGTTGATTCCGTGTTTTAACTTTTGATCTCGAACGTTAAAATATCTGACTGGATGTAAACCGCGATTATCAACAGAAAAGCAGAAAAAGGTAGTTGATTTAAGTTTGGTAATTGTGTTTTACGCCCCTAGTCAAAGTTTTTTCACTTATATCAGTTCTAGGATGGTGGAGAAACCGAATTGCACTTAAAAATCATCGACATTCTTCAAGCGAACTTTGATCTGCCCGAGTGAGATTTGAACCTATGCAATGAGATGTCCTGTTGAATGGGAAGTCTTTTTTAACATATTACATACAGCGAGCTAAAATCTGATAGCACTTGCATGACATATGAGAGATTTTTCAGATAAAAATTAAAAATTAAAAAAATCCTACATTAATCGTTTAACAATATCTTTCCTTTTTAGTCACCTAGAAAAGTGATACTTTCGGAAGCCAGAAAACAACAAGAGGAGTCTAAATTTAAAATCGAGATAATGGTAATATGATAGACGTTACGTGGGGGTAAAAGTAAAAGTACTTTGTACAAACAAATTGTAAAATAAAAGTTCATGTTAACTTTTAGTGGTCTCGATGGTTTTTAGTCTACATTAAGTGTAGTTAACGTAATTGTTTAACTTTTGTGTTTAACTATTACTTTGTTAATTATTTTGTTTATCTCATAATCTTACACAGGCTGAAAATTAAAAAGTAAAATTTTTGATTACAAATATGTCACTCAATTTGGCCATTGGTGGGGGTTAAGTGCGCATAAGATATACGAAATATACATGTAAAATAAAAATAAAATAATAATTAACTAGTCCTAGTGTTTTTATATGATGTTTTAACTATCCTTGCATACTGATAAAATTTTCCATTGCAATGTGCTCATTAATGTTTTTGAATATTTTTAAAGTGTTGCTTTGTAAAACAAAAACAAGTATAAGTGTTTAAATGATCTTTGCTTTTTAACAAAGGTTTCTGAAAAAGAAACTAATTTGCTGTCGACAACAAGAAAAAAAGATAAAGGAAAAACAAAGGAACAAATAAAACAAGAATAGACAAACACATTAGAATTATGAGTTGAGTTGAGTAACGGTGTTTGACGTCCCAGTCAAGAATATTTCACTTATATCGAGACGTCGCGAGCTATAGACGAAAGTGCAGAAATTTTGCCTGTGTGTCGCGATAATGGCATTATACAGCAGGGTTCTTTATCGTGCCAAGCCTACCTTGACACGGGACCTCGTTTATTTAAAGTTCCCATATTGAATGACCGTGACTTTAATTTCGTAATGCAGAGTGCTTGGCGAAAGAACAGTAACTATCCACTTTACAAGTTTTGGGTCAGACCCGGTCGGAGTTCGAACCCACGACCTCCCACTGACCGAGCAAGCACTCTACCAACTGAGCTACCGCAGTGGTCATTAGAATTATGAAATCTGTTGCTTGGGCTGGCAACAGTGAATATAAATGCTTGGTATAATTTGTGTCAATTGATGTGATTATAGATTCTAAATCATCTCACTCATTATCGAGACGTCACCAGCATTTGGGGAAGTGGCAGAAATTTTGCAGTGCACTTAGGGCAATGGTTGTTTTTTTTTCAGCTAAAAAAACTTCGTTTCCTCATTGAACACCATTTTTATCTGTTTGTAGATAGTAAATCAAAATATATATAAATATAAGCGAAATATTCTTGACTGGGACGTAAAACCCCCATTAATCAATCAATAGATCTAGTGTTTTATTTTTATTTAAGATCATGTAGATTTTTTTCTGAGTTAAGATGTGTGATTTCTATACATATATATAACTAAACATAGGAACAAAATAAATATTCATTTGATAAATACATCTACAAAGAGGTTTATATGATAAGGACCTTTTTGGCCCAAAAACACAACGGGAATTTAAAATTTCTTAAGTGTATAAGTGCGAACTGTATATCGAGACAATTTCTGTAAAAAATATATGTACAATTTATTCTTTGATGACGTCAATATGGCGTCAAAAGTAGACACATGTTTTATTTAATCATTTCACGCCCGACACAGGTAATATTATATATATTTTTTTTCTTTTTTGAGTAAATAGCGGAAACTAGAACAATCTTTATGCTCGTTATATTGATTATGAAAAAAAACAACAACACATTTGATATAGATAATATTTAGCAAAATTTTAAATCGTAGAGTATGAGCGAAAAATAAAACATACTTTATGGCAGCTTTTATTATTCTAAAAAAATCAGAAACAAAAACAAGAATTTTAAAGAATAAAGTTTTTTTTATTGCGCTCTCTATTTAACTCTCCAAAAAGTTTTAAAATATCTGAAATCGGCATAAAATATGGAAAATAGTAAAATTTGTCTTCTTCTCTGCACATTAAACAATTCAGAAATAACAAAAAAGTAATCATTCTTGACATATTTTTAACATAGATTTTGATTCTCAATTTTGTACAGGTTTCAGTTTATATTGAAAAACATTCACTTTTAGGGCAAAATAGGGTCCGTTTTATATAAACATCTTTGTAGGAGATAACGATTTTTGTCATAAAATTTATACTTCTTTGCGTAAACAAACATTATTTTGAAATTATGCTTTTTTCAAAATAAATCATATGAAATTGTTGTCACATTATGTAATATATCAAACACTTAACTGATATATATTATCTTAGCCTCTGAACTTATCACCAAAATTGTTCAAAATAAATACGAATCTTGTGCAATCATCGATGATTTACAATATAGTGTGTGTGTGTGTGTGTGTGTGTGTGTGTGTGTGTGTGTGTGTGTGACTATCCAAACTCATTTTTTCACATAAGGATAAAATAGTCGTTTATGGCTGCAAAAAGTTGATGCGGCTTTAAACATTAAACTGAACACTTACTCATACAAATGTTTTCAGGACATGTTGATACAAGAATACAAGAACATTTCACACAAGAAAATCTGCTTTTGACAGGTGTTGATCATGAATGACCTTTCTTGTCCCTTTAAGCTTACATGTATCTTCGAGAATTTTACAATTACTATTAATCCATAATTGTTTGTTATATACATATTTGGGAACAAAATATTATATTTAAACAAATCATACAAAAATATATCTAAAAAAATCCATGTAAAATTTACTAAAATCATGGGGAAAATAACCATACTTATTCAAAAAGTTTCTTTAATTCTGTGCATATAACAATTATTATTGTTTTCAATAAGATATCAAATTCACTTTGTCCAAAATATTTTTTATCTACCTTCCTAGTTTCAACATAAAATATGAAATCATGATTTAAATACTATGTGTAAGGAAATGTAATTTGCATATTAATTTATTTGACCTTTATTAACCTTTAAATACCCTGATGTAATCTTGTCCCAATTGAATCATTGAAGTCATAAACTGATTTCAATTCTCAAAATCTGTTACATGTACAGAAGAATTTGGAGAAGATTTTTTCATTTAAAAATAGAATTTGGTTGAGTCTGTTGAATTAATCTTACCGTTACTTGTTTAAGAAAATTTTTGAATAAAAAAAATATTTAGAAAAAAACACGTAAAAAACAATTATGAACCAACAGTAGATTTAAGATATAAAAAATACAAATTCTTTATTATTATTATTATTACTATTATTTGTAAGTTGCAATAGTGTCCTTCGAACTAGCTGAAACATAAATTCTTTTTAATTTGGATCACTTATATATATCTACTTAAAACACGTTTTTTCTCCTTTAAAATGTTGATATATTTTTATTGACCTAAATAAAAATAAATGAACGTAAAACTCACATTTTTTACCTCAAAATGTCTAAATTTTCCATCAAAAGACAGTTTTGGCACTCCTGTATATTCAATAATCAATGAATACAAAAAAGTACAAATAATCTTTTAAATAGACTTGATGTAGTGAAATTCAAGTTCATTCTTTTAATATTGCATTGATGAATAAACTTAATACGCATTGCATGTGGTCTTATCGTTTTGGTATCTTTTATTTTATCGAATATGTCATATATTTATTATTTATTTTTTTCAATTGTAGTAAAGATAATTATATCACTTTCAATATGCTATTCTATATCAAAAATGACACTTTTGTTTAAATTTAATGATCAATTACTTGTCCTTGATTATTAGGATTAAATTTTTCATTGTAACATTTTTAATATAACGAGGTCTTTACAATGAGTTTGATCAAATGCTCTGTCAATTTAGTCCCATTATTTGCTTTAAATATGTCATACAGTATTATATTATTATATAAAAATGCAAACCAATTTATAACTATAATAATTATACTGATGCTTTCGTTTCATAACGGAATCTTGCATTGTTGTTGTGGGGTATTTTAGTGCATGTTTTATTGTCATTTTAATGTATACCGAGTGCATATGGGGGATATATATATATATATATATATATATATATATATATATATATATATATATATATATATATATATATATATATATATATAACTGTGGGGGTGTGTGGGTGGGTGGGTGTGTGTGGGGGTGTGTGGTTCATTAAAAGAGCATCCGCTTATAGAGCGAAAAGCCGGGTGACTTAAGGCTTAAAATAAGACACATCCTCCATGCCTTAGGCACACGGACATCAAAAAATTAATTAAATAGGTTGGTCCATGTCTGAAAAGTGTGTGTGTGTGTGTGTGTGTGTGTGTGTGTGTGTGTGTGTGTTATTAATTATTATTTTTTAATATAACCTTTTGTTAAAGAATTTCATCTTCGGAACTTAAAATGCAAATTGGTATATCTCAAATTGTAAGCCATGATTATTTTAAAATTTCAGGATTTTATAAACAACCTTATTTCCGTATACAAAGGTGCATTGACTATACCACATTAACTGATTTCAAAGCAACAAATGCTCAAATAAAATTCAATAAGAAGCATACCGATTTTCTACTGAATAGAAACTTGCGTAAAAAATAGATGTACAATCGCTGCCGGTTAAGTTATAAATTATCTCAAGGCGATTTATATGATAGAAGAGAAATAACTCTCAATAACATTGAAGTCAATTATATATTTGTGTGTCTTGTATTACTTAAGAAATAAAGTGTTTTTCCAATGTCTTTGTACAGGTATAAAGGACAATGGGTCGGCTCAAATTTTTGCATAAAAGCCTTCTTATATTTACAACATATTTGAAAATATTTAGTGTTTTTGTAAAATTACTCGTAAAAATATAGAATTCTGAGAAATTTATCTAACCTTTCCCACATGTCATAATGGACTCTGCCGGTCGTTCAAAAGTATGTCGATGACGTAAAGGCCATTTGACACAATTTGGCGGAAAAAAGAAATAAACCTTGGCAATCAATATTAAATATTTATTCAATATTATTTAATATTTGTGTTTTATTAATTTAATCATTTTTCATTGTTTTAATAACCTATTTTAGTTTTGTTTATCAGTTGTACTTTTTTCTCTCTATCCTTCGTATTTTGTAAACATAAGCACGTGTTTGACCTTTGACACTTGGAGCATATTTTCTTGCGCAGTGAAAAGTCGGTCATCATGGTCATGTGACAGGCTGTGTTTACACAGTTCCAAAGGACAGTGGGTCTTTAACACTTTATACAAAGAAAACATTGGAGTTGTAAATATTATTAAAATAGAGTCTTAAATGCATGTTTCAATAAAATGAGAGGAGTGGAGTTGAGTAATGGTGTGTTACGACCCAGTCAAAATTATAAGAGTCCATTAGAAGCATCCATGTAGGATAGGGAAATCTCACCCGAGGGGTTGAATATTTCAGTCAGAGACGAGGCTTGCCATTTTAATTTTCCAAACATGGCGCCCATGGATATGTAAATCATATTTGAAGCCAAAAATTGACATTAAAATAGAAGATAAACTCATAACGGATTCTTTTTCTTCTATTTTAATGTCAATTTTTGGCTTCAAATATGATTTACATATCCATGGGCGCCATGTTTTGAAAATCTAACTCTGTTATTCAACATTCTATATACAAATAAATATGACCATCGGATAGACTATACTTAATTTTGGTTTATACAAAAGGTATAAGCTTGAAGAAAAAGTTATTTATTATAAAATCTGAGTATTAACATTTGAAACGCATTTAAAATTTCTAAATTTTGGAGGTCCGGTTGTCATTTTCCCGCAAGATGACGCCATGTGAGATACACATTTCTCACATAGAGGAAAACCCTATCTCACATGAGCAGATATGGGAGAAATGTGTATCTCACATGGGCTTGACTTCACAGTTACGTGACAATCACATGATGTCATCCTTTGAGTAAATGACGTCATATCGCGGGAAAATGACAGCCATAGACTATATAAGCACAATGCATGCAGTAACTACTGGACAGTCTATATGACATTTTCCGTTATGGATATTTCAATTGTTTTAAAGCATATTATGAATATAACGATGACAGTTTACTTTATATATATATATATATATATATATATATATATATATATATATATATATATATATATATATATATATATATATATATGTATGTATATATATATATATATATAACAAATATACCAGTCCTTGTCTATATCACAATCCCAAAAACAAAGTAAAAACTTTGCAAATTGGCAAAATATGTTATACACAAGAGTTCCATCAAGGAAGTGAGGCTGGGTGCTCCGGTAGGGCAAGCACCTCCTGTCTAGCTAGCTACACCCGTCACGTGCAAGTCAATTTTGAGAATGAAAGGAACAAAGAATTATGGTAAGTCAAATATATCCAGTATAAGTGTGGATACAGTGACTACATACTTATCAACAATATTGTGATGACGGCCATAAAACTTTAAAGTGCCTTAAATAGCCTAGGTTTGCAGTTTCCTTGTGTCAACAATTTAATTGTAAGCAATTTGCTTCGTTACAGAAAGTCCCCATAGTGGGAACAAGCTCTACCGTGCCGTATTAACTGTGAAACATAAACACCATACGCAGGAGAAGCAGGGATATTACTGCAAAGAAACGGAAAGTTGACAATAGAAAAATTGAAGTCATCACGTTTGTTGTATAGCTTCAGATGTAACCTTTCGTGGGTGTCATAACTGAGGTATAAGTTCAAATATGAAGTAGAACATGGAGAATCTGTCGTGTCTTTTATTTCAAGCTCACTTGGATAGATTCACATATTATCCAAATTTGTGATTGTTTAAAGATAGAACGTCATCAATACATCTGTATGTGGAGTTGAATGATTTAGCGACAGTCTTCTCTCCAGATTTGACAAGGTTCTGTAAAAATTCTAATTCATATGAATAAAGAAACAAATCAGCAAGCAAAGGTGCACAGTTTGTGCCCATTGGAATACCGATTGTTTGTTGAAAGATAATATTGCCAAACACAACAAATATGTTAAATGACATCATTTTATTAATCAAAGACATTTAACCCAGATTCTAAATCATTTCTTATAGTTTCCTTTTTATCCAAGAATTTCACTTTGGTCAGGAGATGCCCTACAAAATATAAGATTTATCAATTTGAATAAACAATGCTCAAATTTCCGACACTGTTTGAAGCTTATATGAGTATTACGTGTGTGTGTGTGTGTGTGTGTGTGTGTGTGTGTGTGTGTGTGTTTCAAGAGATTAAAATTCCATATATAGAATACTGCTCATTTGTGCAACTCAATTTATATTTTTAAACACACACACACACACACACACACACACACACATATGTAAAATCGTTATTGATATGTCAAGGAGAAAATTATTTATTGCATAGTATCGAAATCGTGATACAAAGGGAACGATCCCATACGTAAATGCAATTACCTCGGTGGACGAGTGGTCCAAAACGGGCTAACGGATCGAGGTTCCCCTCATCGCATTGCCTAGGATCGAATCCAACTTAAACATATCCTATTGTGAGGATGTTTGTCAGTTCGGTTGCAATAACAAACCTTGATCGATGTGAATGATTTGTCTTCCGAAATATTTAAATGTGAGAGTTTTCCGAGGTCACGTAGTCTTGTTTTAAAAACGCAAAAAGAGGTCAGCAAACATGAACATCGATGAAATCCGATTTCTCAAGTCAGCGATATCAGCTTGCAATATGTAAATATTCTTGAAGTGAAATCATTTATTAGTACCTATCGTTAAACCTGAGGCGAAATATGGCCACGTTCCACCAACACCAGTTGGTGTCGGAAAATCCAGAGTTTTTCATATAGAAACGGTTCTGACCTTCTCTACACACTTCGGCAGGGCCAGGAGTAAAACCGTGCACAGCAACATATGTTAATTTTTTTATTATCAAGCTAGAAGCCCAAAAACTGAAAATTCTGTCACCGTTTAATTTCGAAACTAATTTCACCTCATGCTGTCAACAGACGACGTTTCTCAGATAACAATGTTCCGGACGAAGTGTCAGGGACTGCTAGAACTCGTTTTTATGATAAATTGAAAAGTTTTTAACCAAATATGTCATTTTAGTTTCTTTTAGGTATTTTAATCATAGAGACGATTAAAAAACATTTAATTTATAAATTTATTTCATTCAAATAAAAACATTGCTATTGTGATTACTGCACGGTGAATCCGAGTGACCGAAATATGAGATTTCACCATTTATAACATTTATTTTTGTATATTTTGTGTAATGTACTCATTTAAAACAATTAAATAATTTGATGCAGGTATACATGTAGGCTCGAAAATATATGTAATACATTTAAAATACGACCCATCACTATCACCAGGCAGCCGATGTATATTGATTATTTTTGTAATGCGATTAATTCGAGGCTGGTCACATGATTTAGGTCGATACTAAATCCTAATTGGCAAGGACTGAACACATCCGCCCAACAACGTCATGCATTTTTGGATGTCACAAACAAGGCGTTATTTAATCATGTTGTTTCAAATTTTTCAAGTTCTTGAAAAGGACATTCAGTATTATAAGATTATATTATTATTATTTTCAACACTATAGGGTAGTTTACAACACTCACGGTCGTTCGCATATAAAATAGGCCTTTTTTGAACAATCATAGTCATTCCAATGAAAGTCATGGGCTGCATGTAAGTGGATACAATCTTCGTGATGTTGATAATCATCTGGTTGACCAGGGAGCCAATCACTAAATGTTAAATGCAGTCTGCTATTCATCCAAAGCCAGATACCTTCCACTTCCATATCAGACGCACCTATCCAATATCCTACACCGTTTGGATCTGTTTAAAATGACAACATTTACTTCGATATAATGACCTAAGATTCACAGTTTTCTGAGCTCGAATTTAAGAATTATTTTGTTTTATTTGTTTAATTTTTTTATGTGAGTTCATCAGCACTAAAGTGACCATTCGTCTGTGAAGGAGAATCTATGGTTCTGTTAAGGTGAAGTTGAATTGTAACCTCAAAAATAATTGGAACATCTATGAAACACATAAAAAGTGGCTATATATCGCATTACAAACATATTAAATGTGTATTAAAAGACATAAAAGTTGTTTGTTATAAAAATCGCGAATAAGATTTGATGTGATATTTGACAAAAAAGGAACAAAATCATACAGTATTTATTGACAGGCGAAAAAAAACGAATGCAAACATATATGTCATTGGTCATAATTCTCATTATCATTACCGGTATTTGTGAAGAGTATAATTTACAATACATGAGTTTTGTATGTAGAATATTGTAGCGGCTTCATCGTAGTGATGACAGTTTTGGTTTTGTGTTCAACATGCTTTAGTACAATAATTTTTGAATACTTCCAAATGGTATAGACAATACACAGGTATTGACCAATTGGTTTGATTATTAATTGGTACGTTTTTAGGAAACGACCTGTATTAAAATATTTTTAATTTGAAAGGTGAGCCATGAATAATTTGTTTTTTTTTTTATTTTTTTTTCGTGGAAGAAATGTATACGTTGCATTAATTGAGAAAAAAATATTTTTATTCTAAGTGTTAATTCCAACCAAAATTTAACGCTATCACGAAGGTGTTTCTCTACAACTTTCTTCACGATCTAAAACGATCTTTACTAAAAGATAAACATCCTTAACTCCATGCTTAGCACTTTACAACTTTTGTGAAGAGTCCTTTTTTGGCTATATAAAAAATATCGGGGTTTTAAGGTTCATATAAAGAAACATTGGGGCAGCAATGGCTGCATTGATTGATATTTTTTTCAATTTCAGGTTAATTTTTTTAATTATTTTACAAACCATATGCATTATGTATCTTTGCTTGATTCCGAAGAAATGTATTCTCAACAGCACTGTTAATTTCTGCAAGATATCCACGAAAATGTATCTCGCATTCAAACTGTAACAAATATGTATTGAACCAATGTCTTATCAGAAACACTAAACATGGAAAACATATATGTATTAAAATATGCTAATTATATAATAGAGAATGCTAGTCCCATTTAAAACCTTTGAATTCGCAACAGGTAACTCCACAAATTCCAAGTAATCAATATAATTAAACAAAAGACATAAAATGACAACTTTCACTAAACCATATTTATTATTACTAAAACCCCGTTTTTTAAGCTTTGTAGCCATATTGAACGTAATTTTACAATTTATTCTAGTGACAATGTTTTATTTGGAGGTGACCTAATGTACAATGTCAGACTGTCCTCAAAATCTTATTTTAAAAAGTCTGCACGCTCTGTAAATTTTCAGTTTTACTTCAAAATGAAAATTTTCTATGTCCAACAACTCCACTTTTTTATCCTTATAAGGTGTGATTGATAACTGGTAATGCAGTTGACATCACAAATGACATAACAAAATTATAATAACATCAGAAAATATAGATGAACTCTTACGAACTACCCAGCATGTGACCATTCCAAGCCATGTTTACTGACATTACCTGAGGGACAGTTTCAAAACATATTTAAGAGTAAAATAAGAAATGATTTATGTAATTTTCTTTCAAATTTTTATTGCTTGTTTGAAAATCTACTGAATGTTAAAAAAATAATATCCTTATTTAAGTTGTTAAAACTTGGTAAAGAATTTTTTAACAACTTAATTTTTTATTTCATTTCCTTGACAAGTAATAATTTAAGACAACACCCTGAAGACAGAAAATGATATGCAATTGAAAAAACATTGAATGCACTCCTGAAACAAAAAATGTAACTGAAGCAATATATATCTTCAAATGTTAATGAAGCCATTTTGCTTTGGTTGTTAAAAAAATGCAATATTTATTTCAGTTTAAACTACATGTATATAACATTGAGGTAGTAATTATGCAAATATTAATTTGACTGACCTCTTACCATAATGAATAAATAATTTAACAGGTCATGCCTTATAACGATAAAAAGGTGGAGTTGTTGGACATAGAAAATTTTAAGTTTGAAGTAAAATTGAAAATTTTACAGAGTGTGCACACTTTTTAAACTAAGATTTGAGGAGAGACTGACATTGTACGTAAGGTCACCTCTAAGTCAAATAATGTCACTAAATTAAATGATAAAATTTAGTGAAAATCGAGGTTTTAGTAATAATGAATATGGTTTAGTTAAAGCTGCATTAAGTTTACCAATTTTCTGAATTTTTTTTGATTTTCTAAAAATACATTTTTTTAAAAGTAGATATCTTCTAACCACGATCCGTGACATTCATTTTCTAAAATTTCATTTCTTTTAGTTGTAAATAAACGGAATCCTCTGACCGGTTGGTCAGAGTTCTACGATGATAACTATGAGCTTGGAGCATGCGCACGGATGTAGGGAAAAGCCTAGAATCGAAAGTGAAACATAGCAGATTGTATTAATTGTCCTTAATTAATATCCAGATTTATTTGAATTGGTGTTATTTATCCCTTACTAAGTCACAAATGATAAATTAAACGAAATTCTGTGTTTAATTTATCGTATTTCAACATTTTGAAAGTTGTGTTTAAATGACCCGGGTTTTGATGACGTAACCATGTTCTAATATTAGATCCGAAATGCTGCATCTCGCTGGGTAAATACTGTAATTTCTGTATTTATTCGAGCTTTTATCGTTGAACCAAATGTAACATTGTTCATTAGGAACATCAGTTATTAGATTAGCAACGTTTCAATTTTTTCTTTGGAAAACTTAATGCAGCTTTAATTATTACAATTTCTTTAAATAAATATTTGACAGCTATGATACTTGCAGTATAGAAAAATATTTTAAAATAGAAAAATCAATTAGTGAAATCAAATACTAATTTAATTGAATGAAATGTAAAAAAAATAAACTTTTTAATCGAAAAGAGAGGTACTACAAACAACTACAATTTTTTGTTCAAATGACAATTTTGTGATGATAAAACTTATTTGTACTTACAGAGATTTGAAAGTGATTTATGTTTATAAAAAGAATACCTGTAATTTTGATGTGATTTTATTAGAAATGGACGTTTTGATCTTTGAAGTAATAGTATTATATTTGAATTTACACACAAAGATCAATTTCATTCGCAATTTACGAGTCCATTTTTATGTTCTTAAATGAAATAATAAGAATAAATGTGTGGTTACTTTTCCTAATTTTTTAATTATGTTCAAATTGTTCTCGGTGAACTACGTAACTTTTCCGTCACTGTTTTTAAAAATATTTTCAAATCCACTTTTTACGAGTTTTCAAAAGAAAAAAGTCTTCTGGAGAGTTAAAGATGATTAACCCCTGAACATAAAATTCATGTTATTATTTCCTATTTTGTAATGATTGATAATCCTATGTCAGTAGTTTATTTGGGATTATTATATTTATAATCCTAACTATTTCTTGGTGTTGGTTACATCGGCGTTGCCAGATTTTAAAATTTATTTTATTTTTCATTATCAAAAAAACAATCAAAATTATTACATATAACATTTTTGTACCAAAGTTTATAATTTTCTGGCTTTAAAATTGTGTTAACATTAAATATTGACCTATTTCAAGTACAAATAATAATCTTACCGAAGCTTCATGCCAGTCAGCATTCACGTTTGGAATAAGATAACATGAACCATTGAAAGGTATCCATCCGTTCCAGCACTGACCAGAAACTACGAAAAATATAAAGCGTTATTTTTTTACATGTTTAAGACCTGCCTCCGATAATCAGTTATGATTTTCCTAAAAGACATTTCAGCCATATGAGGTGGAAAATTATTATAATAAAGATTATATATGTATTATGGGATTTGTTGTCCATGTGCAAGTGCAGGTACAGGTCACGACCCACACATCGCTAGCCATCTTGACTTTTTTATCTCTATATTCAAGACCAAAATCCGAAGAGGGAAGAAGGCTTTGTAATGGTTATCCTCTTTTCGTTAAATACATAACAGAAAACTCTAAGCAAATCATGAAACCTCAGAAAATTTCAGTAATTGACTAATCAGAAATTAAAGAAAAAATCGGATCACAGTGCCATTCACCGCCTGGTATCAAATCCCACTCGGGACAGATCCTAGTGTGAGAAAGTTTGTCAGTTCGCTTTCCGAAGGTCGGTGTTTTTCTCTCTGGGCACTTCGGTTTCCTCCACCATCCGAGAACCGACCGTCTCGAAATAAGTGAAAGAAACTTAACACTATTACTTCACTCCTAAAATCATAAAGTAAGTGGGTTTATCAGTTTAGATGAAATTAAAGAAACGATACGTTACATTTTTGTTCTGACAACGAACAGCGTGTCACAAATAGCATGACATACGCAATTTGGTTTTTAAAGTTTTGAGTCAATTACAGGACAGTTTTTCCTTATATACTGAGTGTCTTCTACTCCGATAACATATTTAGAAAAAAATAAAAGAATTGTAAGTATAAGGTCGGGCTTTATAATCTACATGAATTAAGGATAGTTAACAGTGTAATGGAAAAAGGAAATCAATAAAGCAAAGATGTGTTAAATAAGGAATATGTTATGCTTATTCTAGTAAATAAAGGATGAGTCTCAATAAACCCAGTGATCAGCCAATAGGAGAAATGTCAAGAAATAACGTTTCACCCCTGGGAGACCTCTATATCCCAACATCGGCTCGAGGCCAAATGCAAATTAATTTTAGCTTTTATAAAACAACGTAATATTGACATCTAAAGTTGTTAATAGGCCAAAAAATGAATTCATTAATGCACCGCCTACATTGCAATAATAATTTGCAATAATAATAGTTCCGTGTTTTACATGCTTTATCTCGTTGCTTTGTATACCTTAAACTTGTATAGGAAACGCACGGGTATTGACCAGTGGCCTGATAATAGATCTTAACGTTGTAAGATATATACGACATTTATTGAAACTAGTTTAAAATATGCGTTAAAATGAAAAAATATTTTAAAAATTAAAAATAAAATTAAATAAAATATATTAAAACAAATAAAAAACGGACGATTTATAAGTTTTGAGCCCAGGATTATTGAGGTTATCATTTATCTATCCCTTTCCACACAGCCGATGTAGATGATATGGAAATTCTATGCTAGCTAATTTCAAGTATGGATATAGTTTGAGGCGATAAAAGGGTAGTATCTTTTATCATTATGCCCAAATTCCAATGCTAGTGCATCCCTCTCCATCAACTAAAATTTGCAAAACAAGATAGAATATAGACGTTTTGGTAGTCAATATATCTTTTATGGAGAAGAATTTGCTCTTTATGTATTTTAAAAAACACGGTTATTCTCATCAAAATTTTCGTATTTGTATGGAAGTATACGTAATTTAGTATTTTGAAATGTATGTTTAAACACATAATGTAATGTTTTATCAAACTTTTAATATTCAAAACGGTTTTATTTTAGTACTCTCTATTTGATGTTTAAAGTGTAAATATTATTGTAACATATTTAATGCAACAAGTATTGGAAAATGATGTTAAAAAACCAAGTCTATTTGGTTAGCAAAAGTACTTTTGCAATGTTTTTTTTTACAAGATGCCGAATTCGTTTGATGCGCTTTACAAATTTAACGTACTCCGTATAACCAAAGCCATTTAATATTGTAAAGCATAATATATTTGTCCAAAATCATTTTCAATAACAAACAAATAATGCAATCTAAGCAAAACGAAAGATAAGCATTTAAGTCATGGAATTGTGAAATATTGCAAAATATATACAGTATTTATTTTAAACTCTGCTTTAAAATTTAATAAATGGCCAAAACAGTATCAAAAGCACAAAGGTTAGAAGTAAATTACAAGCTTGACTCTATTATAAAGGACACTGCAAGAACCCGTTTTGATCAAATTTTACGAAATGAACAAACCTAAGGCTAAAAATCAAAGAAAAGCAAAATATTTCATCAGGTCGTTTTCCAAAAAGGCTTCAGAGAAAGAAGTTTTTAAAGATTTGTGCACCCCAAGGTAACACTGACCTAGTTTTGGTTGCCATAGCAAAGCCGCATCCGAATGGCATTAGCCCATACATACCTCTTACCAAGTCTCAGCATAAGATAAAAGCTAAAAACATTTAAAAAAAATTGAGCCACCTGTTACAGTTTTTTTGCACTAACTTCCACTAAAAAATAAAAGTAAGTCAAATAGAAAATACAGATATTTTCAAATAAAAACTAGAGATAAAAATCAAATGAATAACTTTTGTAAACAGATAGGAAAAGTAATGATTATTTTGTGTATATATAACGATTAGCAATGGCAATGGCATGACTCTCTTTCCAAATGATTTTGAAAAATACCAAGTTATAAAATCCTTTAAAAAATAAATAGGCCAAATGAGCTTATATCAACTGACATTTCATTTGCCAACCATGTTTTCTTATATGGTTAACAAAAAATTTGTTCCATTTTAATGTGCAATATGTGCTGATAATTTCTCATCAGAGACACTAGGAGCCAAAAATGTTGATAGATAAAAAAGATAAGCCCAAACATTTGAAAATTAATTAATCCAAAGTTCCAAACCAAAATGAATTCAAATTCAGCTAAGGAATGCATTGCACGAGGGACAGACCCTAGTTTTAAATAATTTTAAACAATTAGACGGCTGTAAATTTTGCTATATGATAAATGGCTGTACACATTTTGTATGCATCAAATTGGAACTAATCGGTCTATCTGTAATGGCTATTTCAAAGAAAGGACAAAAGTAATAATAATAAGTGTAAAAAAATAAAGCGAAAATGTAACAAAAACTTGGAAAAAGTCAGAGCAATCGATAACAAATCACAACAAAATAAACTATTAAAAATGGTAAAATAGAAATATAAGGTACGGTGACACACATGCAGCTCACTGATTATAAAATGAATCGTCTGCATGTGTCCGTAAAATAATTGATTTCATTTTTAACTCTCTCCACATTTAAATGTTTTAAAAATTATATGCCTTTTTTAAAATTCAATTTAAGGGTTAATGTCATTGACATTCATCGGTGATTGATACCCACATACGGTAATCAAAATTCGCGTTTTGAGTACCAACGTCGCTTGTGATGACCAAAGGATACAGAAATAAAAAAAAAATAATAAAAAAATAAAAAAAAAACATAAACCGGCTGTTTAATCTACGAGAAATGAGCCCGGTTATACACGGGAAATCTGTCCGATTCAAAATTTTCAGCCGTCTAAAATTTTGTAATTTATATAAACTAAGGTTTGTTCCCTCACGCAAAGCATTCCTTAGCTGGATTTGGAAGTATATAATTTTGGAACTTAAGATTCATTATTTGCAACTATTTGGCTTAAGTTTTTTATCTATCAAACTTTTCGGTTTAGTGTCACTGATGAAGAATGAATTTCCGAAATGTGCACATCTGGCACATCAAAATTTAACTGGTATTTGTGTTATATATTCACATACTGCTTACAGCCTTCGATGGCAATTATTGATCGCATTAATTAAAAAAAAATAAATATCTTGTTTACCTAGATTCAGACCAAGCAAAATCAAGATATATGTACTGAAAGCAAAATGTCTTCCTAACACCAACATGGTTGTTACAATAAGTCTTCTTTAATTTGTCTGTGGTGAAAGTACTTCAGATAAGATAACTGCAATTTCATGTTCAAATTTAAAAGGTCATCATGATATCTGTATTGAAAACAAAATGTTTCCTAACACCAACATGGTTGTTATAATAAGTCTTCTTTAATTTGCCTGTGTTGAAAGAACTTCAGATAAGATAACTGCAATTTCATGTTGAAATTTAAAAGGTTATTACCTTTTTAAAATTAGAAAATGCATGAACAGGTTAAGCCATGTTTTGTTAGGCTAAATTTTAATTTAAAAAGTTTATATAAAACCGGCGAAAAGTGAAGCAATATATGAAGTAAATATTCACCAAATTTATTTTTTCCTCTTCCGCTTATTTTTTAAAAAAGTAGCCAAACATAGTTTGTTCGCTGAATAATCAACCAAATAAGTTTCGGGGAAAATTAACAGTAAAAACGTCTTTAAATATCCGAGAATGCAATAAAATATAAAAAAAAACAGTTAAGTAGACATCTTTTTGCTAATTACCACAATTTTTCGATATCATAAAAGTTATAATATTACATACTATTCTATATACATAAAATTTGATTCTGACTTTTTTGAGGTTTTAATTTATTTCACATTCATTTTAAGGGCTAAATAGGGATCGTTTCATATAAACTTCTTTGCAGATGATAATTTAACAATTTTGCCATAATTTATCTTCTCTGCGTAAACAAAGAATATTTTAAAATCATGTTTTTGAAGATAAATCACATAAAATTATTGACACACTATGTAACAAATCTAACACTTAAATATATATTATCTTGGCCTTCTGACACTATCACCAATAACGTTCAACACAAATGAAAATCCTGTGCAATCACCAATGATTTACAGTACATAGTTTGTCTATTTACAAGAATACACTAGCCGCTATTAACTACAAATTTGCTGATACGGCTTTAAACATCAACTCACACTCACTCATACAAATATATTAAAAGACAGGTTGATTCAAGAAAACAAGAACATTTTACTATATTTGTTTTCGACAGAAGATGAATAAACTTTCTTCTCATTTTAAACTTTTCTTCGAGCATTTTACAACTAGATTTAATTTATGACGTATATCAATTATTCTCTCATATATAATTATTAATTTTGTTTTTTGTTTTTATTTGTAGATAAAAATATTGATATATTATATTGTCCTAAAACATAAATGAACGTAACATGCACTTTTTACCTTAAATGTCAAAATTTTCAAACAAAAGACAGTTTTGGCACTGCTGTATATTCAATAATCAATAAATACAAAATAGTACAAATAATTTTAAATAGTCTTGATGTAGTGAATTCAAGTTCATTCTTTTAATATTGAATTGATGAAAATGCTCAATATTTATTTCATGTGGCCTTTTCTTTTCAATTCCTTTTATTTTATCGAATATGTCATATATTACATTATTTATTGTTTTATTTGTTTAAAAGATAATAATATCACTTTCAATATGCTTTTATAAACCAAAATGACACTTTTTTTAATCTGGTGATCAATTACTAGTCCTTGATATTTAGGATTTAAAATTTCATTGTTACATTGTAACTATAAGAGTCCATTATAATAAGTTTGATCAAATATTCTGTCAATTAACACCCTTTTTAGCATTCAGTATGTCATAATACAGTATTATATAAAATGTAAACCAATTTATAACTCAAATAATTGTACTGAAGCTTTGGTATTATAAAGTAAACTTGCATTGTAGCGCCTTGTAGTTGTCGGGAATTTTTGAGCATGTTATATTGTATTTGCATATATACCGATTCCATAAGGGTATATATATATATATAACAGCAAACAAACAAAATGATGTCATTTTTATCATATATATATATATATATATATATATATATATATATATATATATATATATATATATATATATATATGATAAAAATGACATCATTTTGTTTGTTTGCTGTTTATAACTAGTCCTTGAAAATTAGGAATTAAAATTTCATTATACATTTTACATTTGAATTATGAGAGTTCATTATAATGAATTTGATTAAATGCTCTGTCATTCAAACCTTTTTTTTTTTTTTTTTTTTTTTTTTTTTTTTGCTTTAAATATGTCATACAGTATTATATAAGAATTCAAACGTTAGAGCGTTATTATTAGTTTGCCTTGCAAAAGGTTTTACCTTCATATTGAAAATGAACATCATTTTAGATGGTTCAATTGTTATATTTTCCTTAAATATCTTTTTTAAATTATTCATTGATTTTAAGAATAACAAATTCCGATCCATAACACATGCACATCGGGGGAGTCCAATGGACGCAACAGCCACGAAGACCGTGCAACGACACATTAATCTGTACGATTTTTCGTTTGGGGTAACAACGTGGGGAGGTTGGTTTGAAAAATAAAAGTGTTATCAAGTATTTTAATTGTATATTTCTCGATTTTTCTTTAGCATAATTTAATTTTAAGAATATTGGATGTAAAATAATATAAAAATTATATTTGAATATCAACAATAAATGTGTTGTTAATTGTGGACTAGATTTCGGTCGAAAATCGGGTACACCCCGAGTGGCGCAATTTCAATTATGGAAGTCAAAAATGCAAGAACTGAAGTGAAAATTTCCAAAGAAGTTTGGAGTAATAGTGTTATTTGCATTGAAAGATTGCTGGCTTTATGTCAGAAGTAAAACTGGTATTTGTGAATCTGAAACGGAGGATACTGTAACAGAGGGGTGATTTTCAATGGTCAAGCGTGTGGGTTTCAACTTTGCACCAGGATATGTGAGCGTAGACAAAGATTTACAGAGAGATTTTTCTGGAATGTCGACATTGTTAGGTTGAGATTGGACATGAGCATTATGTGCGAAGCTTTATACTCGGCATCGTGCAAATGTCAGACAGCGAAGCAGTGAGTATTATATTTATTCTCTATGCCTGATGCGGTGCAATTATATCTCAAAGTTTAGAAAATGATCGTTTAAAGTTTAACAAGGAGTTTTGTAGTACTTAAACCATGTATTATAATTTGAGGAGTTAGTGTGTCCCTAGTTTATTGATAAAAAAGCATGTAGCTGATTTTTCAGTCTTTCCGATCAACAAACACAGCATGTGAAACGGTCAATATTCACTAGTTAAGGCCTACATACGTTTCTAGGACATATTTTGAATGTGTGCCAAATCCACCCTGTGATTTTTCTACTGCGTTTCTTGAATCTGCAACAATGTGTATATGGCACAGCAACATTTAGCGAAAAAAAAAAAAAAAAAAATATATATATATATATATATATATATATATATAGTGTGTGTGTGTGTGTGTGTGTGTGTTTCAATAAACTCGGTAGATTTGATAAATGGTGTTTTACGACCCAGTCAAGATTCTTTCAAGACAATTCCATCATGGACGCAACTTTCACCCAAAACCTTAAGTTGAAAATTCGAAGACCCGAAATGTGTAGAACGAAGAGTCTAAAAAGAGGTTAAAAATACAAAAAAAGATTCCTTATAAAAAATTAAATTTTGAAGAGACGTATAGCATTAGCTTTTGAACCTTTGGAACCTTCAGCGTAAACTTTAATATTTCTTCAAGAAATCATATTAAAAAAGAATTTTGAGTCTTTCAGAGCTCTTCCTTTACAAAATTTACTCCTCTAGGGTTCTTTAAATTTTTACCAAATGTTACATTTAAATAGATGTACCTATATATAGAAAGTGGTATCGTTTATTTGAGCTCTTCTTAGATTTGTTTCACCCGTGTTGATTTCTTCAAACTGTCTTCTAAACTCTTGTTACCCAACAGATCCTACAGTGTTCACCAATTACATATATGCTCAAAAATAAAAAAAAGGATCAGAGGATAGGAAAACAATTAACACTTTCTTTACGCAGCTTCAACCTTATCTTTTAAAATTTTATATTTTTGAAAGCGTTTCTTCCTCTTGTGAACTAACTTAACAGAAATATTTTTTCTACTGCAGTTGAATATACAGAGGTCTTCTGATTAGGGCTTTCGTGTGTGTGTGTGTGTGTGTGTCATCGATTACACTTTCTATTTAGACAACTGGTTCATCAAACATACTTCTTTACCTTTTTCATTTTAAAAATGTTGTTGTATAGAAATAACCAACAAACACAAATAAACTAAAAAATTTCTTTTATTCAAATATTGAATTCATATCTTAATTCGTGTCATTAAAATCATATAATCTTGTACGATAACATCAAAGTATTAATGCCATAAAATCGTTTCTTACAGTTTCTGTTTTATCCAAGTATTTCAGTTTGGTCAGGAGATGCCCTACAAAACATAACACAAGCTAGTTATCACAATAGTCTTATTTCTTCTTTCATCGAATACTTTTTTCCATATTTTAACATGAAACAATCCCAACATATGACTTAGAAGACAATTTCTCAAAAAGCATTAAATTTATAGTTACGTGTAAATATTAAAAAAAAACATTAACAGTTGCGATAACACAAAGGTCAAAAACAAGGTCATGACCTTTACTCATATTGAACAGACGCTTCGAGAAAACATGAAAACCACACTATACAAGTAATTCAAAACTTATTCTGCGAATAGTTATGTCGCTGACCTTTAACTTGCCATATGTAGGAAAAAGATGCTTTCAACATCAAAGTTAAACTTTTTCGTTATTTTGTAAATAATAATGGCAGCTGTTTTGAATGATAGCTAGATTGGAATGAAAATGAAAAAAAGAAAACCTTTATTTACTGACCTAGGAGATTTCACGCAATTTTTTTTTCAAATCTTCCCGGTAACTTTTGAGAAGACGATTTAAAAGAATGTGGTATAGCATTTTGATATAGTGAAGAATTCACGAATTAGGGAAAAACCCATAACATGTAAATGTTTACAATGGCTATAGATCTGTTTTCTATATATCTTATACGAAGAATTTGATTAAAAAATAAACCTATAAATATCAGGTTTTTACCATATATATTAAGGTTGGTGATCTAGATTGCCAAATAAGGTTAAAAAGACTGACAGATTTTAATGGAGTACCTTTTATACAGCACCATCAAGATCTTTTAAGCATTGTTATTAGGCATCAAATTTTAAACTTACTTCAAAAATATAATCATTCAAAGAATATAACTTTTTATGTAACAATTTTTTTTCATTTATTTATCACATATATGCCATATAATACAAATACCAGTTATATTTTGATGGCCAGATGTGCACATAACTCACTCTTGTCAATGAAGCATTAGTTGTAAAAAATTTTATCGTTCTCCGTTTTACTTTGTTATGATTTTTTAATACTGTTGTATCTATTACATTGTCAAAACCGTGAAGAGGTACAATAATGATGATGATGCAGCTTTATATTTAATCATGCACTCACTCTTTTGGGACGCATAACTACAAAAATATAAACTTGCATTATCTATATTATACTTATTTAAAAAAAAAAAAAAAAAAAAAAAAAAAAAAAAAAAAAAAAAAAAAAAAAAAACAAGGATTTAAAGTTTTACAATCAAATGCAGACTTTGTACATTTTAAAACACTTACGGTTTTTCGCATATAAAATACGCGCTGTGTGAACATGCCTCGTCGTTCCAGTGAAAGTCAAGTTTTCCATATAAATGTAAACAGTCCTCATGGTTGTAAGAATTTGTTGGTTGACCTGCTCCCCAATCAGTGAATGTAAATCTTTGTCTACTTTTAATCCAAATCCAATTACCTTCTACTTCCATATCTGATCCGCCTATCCAATACCCCATATTATTATTTGCTGGATCTGTTTAGAAAACGTATTATACAAAATATATTGTATTGTACACGTATATTAAGGCGCGCACGTGTGTGTGTTTGTGTGTGTGTTACTTGGTGGCTTTGATTGGATTCCTAATTATGTCTGCGTACCAGCAGAAATTGTTATCTTTATTATGTCTGCGTATCAGCAGACATCTTGTTGTTACTCGTAATCTTTATTATTATGTCTGCGTATCAGCCAGCAGACATCTTGTTGTTACTCATAATCTTTATTATTATTTATTATTATTATCATTATTATTATTCCTCCTCGTTTCTGACAGATCTTTTTCAAAGACATCTCCTCATACGTTTCTTATCCGATCCGGTTGAAATTTTGTCAACTGGTAGGGATTGACCATTGGCAAGTCGCTTGTTTACCATTTTTCGGAATTCGGAAGAACTTCGGAGAAATCCGATTAAAACCATGGAATTCCAGAGACTTCTTTCTCGAGGGTTCTTTCTGTCTTTCTTGGAATTTTCTCTGCTATTTGGAACACCACTTTAGAAAGCTTACTTGCTCGCAGGTATACATTATCGTTACAAAATGATATTAAACTCATGAATAAGTATTCACAAATGTCTTGTATAGGGAAGAGCCGAAGCATAGTTTTTAAACTGTTACAGTTGAACTCCAAAGGAAGCTGATAGTGGTAATTATATATGTCTAAATACATGTTCTTGAGCAAGTGTTTTGTAGTGTTTTACGCCAAATTTGGAAAATCAAGAAAAAAGCGTCAACTCTTTTATATCTGATTTTAGCGACAGCGAATAAGTATAAAGTTTTTAAAGTTTAATGAAAAATCAAAAAAAATAATAATAAAAAAAAAAAATTAAAAAAATTAAAAAAAAAAAAACTTGCATCAAAATATTTTTTCATAGGAAAAAGGATAAACGGTCAAATAATTTGGGTTAACAATTCTGCCTTTTGATCAGCTTACATTTTTTATCCTCTTTCTTATGAAAAATTATTTTGATGGAAGTTTTTTAAGTAAAAAAAGAAGATGTTTATTTGATCCCTACGTCTGCAACCATGAGAGAGAGAGAGAGAGAGAGAGAGAGAGAGAGAGAGAGGGGGGCATGTGAAATTATCTTTCATATTTACATGTGCTGAAAAATTTATGAAACAAGACTTTACAATATTTCACAACAAATACTTCTCTCGTAATATACACATGTAGCATTCAATTATCTAAAGAATACTCTGAAGAATGTAAATTTAATGAAAATGAAGATATTAAAAAACCAAGGCTGAATTTTTATATCGAGCAGAAAAAGGCTCGAATTCAAAGCCGACGTCTTTTAGAAAATTTCCGAAAAAAGATTCAAATCAAATTAAACGGTTTCTGCACAGCGATAAACAAGCTATCATTTGGCAGGTTGGTGAATTTGTGCCTTTCCGGTCTTTCGGTTCAGAAGTTTTTTCTTAAGACAACTATTCTAAAATTTGACATACCATATGCATTATGTATTTTAGCTTCGTTGCGAAGAAATGTATTTTCCGCAGCACTGTTTATTTCCGCCAAATTTCCTTTGAAATGTGACTCGCATTCAAACTAAAAATGCAATAATATGAATCAAATTAATACGTCTAATACAATGAAAATTTTATCATCCAAACCTTCTTAAATTCTGAACCTGTACTTAGGTTTTTTTATTTTTACATCAAAACTTATTACTATTGGTTATGTTAGATGATCAATACGTACTTACGTAATTTCATGCAGTTTATAATCTATTATTTCTTTGCCTAAAAAAATCACAAATTTGTCATGGTCTCGAATTGATTAGCGGTAAAGAGAACACTTATAACTAGAAATTAGGCAATAACTATAAATGGTACACTGATTGTTAAATGGAGCTTATCGTTGTTTTAGTTAGGGTACTGGTAAGTAAATCCGTATTTGACATATAAACGCGTTTCTTGCGTTCGAGTAATGATTTTCTTAATTCTCTCAAACAATCAGAACAATGCAAGTCTTCTCGTGTTTTTTTTTTTTTTTTTTTTTTTTTTTTTTTTTTTTTTTTTTTTTTTTTTTTTTTTTGTAGTAAAAACGACTGTAAGACGGTCAAATGTAAAAAAAATCTCGTTAAATGTAAAAAGATCAAATTTGACATTAAATGTAAAAATTTGTAACTCTAAATGTAAAAAAAATGCTACAAATGTAAAAACTTGACATCAAATGTAAAAAGCATTTGTTGCTAAATGTAAAAACATTTTAATGCTAAATGTAAAACAGCCGATTACCGTTAAATGTGAAAACAAAAAGGTGATAAATGTAAAACAAAAACATTGCTCTTGTTAGCATTAATCCGCATTGGAACTGAGTGCACATAGTAGGCTTCCAATGAAAAACAAAAATTCAAGTACTGAGAAGAGTTAAGCTGGCGCCTATGTGTTGTTTCTAAAGATGTAATTAATGTGTTACAGGATTTCAGTGTAGACTAAAGTCGTCTTTATAATGCTGGCACACTGTTAGTGATGCCGAAATCGAACCCACATTTACATTTAGAGTAAAACTGCTTTTACATTCAATGTCAAATTTGATCTTTTTACTTTTACGTGATTTTTACATTTGACGGTCTTACAATCTTTTTTCACAACAAATACACATATTCATTTACATTTAAGATCATTTTGTATATATGTTTTTAGCTTTTTGTGTATTTCCTGAAATAAAAATTGCGTAGACGCTAGATTGGAAACGGAAAGATTTGAAAATTTGAATCCACATGCGATGATAGTCACACTATGTCAAGTCGGTAATTCCTTATTGCATTTTTCTCCTTTACTGACATTTCAAATTAGAATACACTAACGCGTAACCATCCATAATTTACGTCGTAACCTATAAGCGCACTCTTTCGATATCTCGGCCACCGATGCCCGATATGCTTAAGTACTAGTAGAAAAATTGACTGATAGCAAAGGTCACTTAATATAAGTATTACAAAAACAAAATTATAAAATGAAAGTGATGCACAATCGGTTTAACCGTTTTGCTATATGTAAACATTACATATAACAGGCTTTTAACTTGAACAAAATACACATTTAAAGTATAAATAATTAATAATCTTACCGACGCTTCGTGCCAATTAGCATAAACGTTTGGAAAAAGATAACACGAACCATTGAAAGGTATCCATCCGTTCCAGCACTGACCTGAAACTACGATGAATAAGAGCGTATGTTAAAAATGTTTAAAACTGCTTACACTTATAGGTCTGCCGATCAGCCTAAACGTTTGGAAAAAGATAACGAATGATTAAAAAGAGTCCATTTGTTTCATCACTGACCGGAAAATACGATAGATAAAAAAGTATGTTAAATATAGCTTAGACTGCTTACATAAAAGTTATCTAAACAAAAAAGTCCGACGTGAAGAAACTAGATTGAAGTCATATTAATGATGATATTTTGAGGTAAAGTCATTTGAGTTCAACCGCTTGAAAGGATATTTTACTTTAATAATGCTTATATGTAGCCTCAGCTAACATTACCAGGTACAATTATCAAGACAGAATAAAGTTACAACAAATATGTAATAAATGATTTGAATTAGTGTCATATTAATAATGATTGATTTTTTACTAAATGAAGTGCAACTGCAAATTCCTTTTTCATAATTTATTTTCATTAAGAACTTGACAATTACAAAAATTAGAAGAAAATTAAGATAGAAACAAAAAAAAATTAAAAAAAAAAAAAGAAAAAGAAACAAGACTTATTTTTTAAAAAAAAAAAAAAAAAAAAAAAAAAAAAAAAAAAAAAAAAAAAAAAAAAAAACCTGTTGCTGTTTTTCAAAGAAAAATATTTTGATGAAAGAGTTCTCTTGAAAACTCCCATCTGTCTTAAAACTAGGAAATTCCTCAGATGTTAAGCATTTTTAAAATTTTTTAAACTTATTTGAATTATGCTTTTAATTCCATAAACGTTTTGAATTTTGTTTAAAACTAACATATGTACATTTATGAGTTTGTTGAGAAAGATAACATTTGAAGAATATATATATCTGCTTAATCTACTAATATCAAATACTCATGAGATTACTCGCGATATGTCATTAGGAACTCACTTCTGATTGTCTGTGAAGAATATGAACTGTATGTGGGTGTGAAAATAAACATATTGCCTAAACAATGCATGTCAAATATAAGTTTAAAGCATTCCTTAATCATTCAAATACATTTAAAACATTACAACTTTTATTTATTTATTTATTCATTTATTTATCTATCTGTTTATTTATTTGAAAGACATTTCAGAAATATCTTTACAAACCAAGACAAGATAGATGATATTTCTACGCTACCTACATCAAAACGTGATAAAATTTGGTTTTGTTTGAAAAAATACAATCTATAAAATTACGCATCAGATCAATGTTCGGTAATAATGTAATTTTAATTAAGTTTAGTTATCAAAGCCATGTCGGTATTCTGTAAGACTTAAAGAGAGGTCTTGTGCTTGAGGTCGACCTAAAATGTCTCAAGCTAAAGAAAAGTTGTGGATATGCACTTTAGATCTTTTACTTTCAGCAATACTTGCCGTAATACTATGAAAAAATGTTTTAAAGTTGCATGTTTATGACGGGACAGTTCCATATCTCCATATAAGTGAACTTGATACAACAGAACATTCTCCAATTCTCGTCATGCTTAACATACTTCGACGCCACTTTAATACTTTTCTTAATTGCTGACAAAATTACAAATGACATAATTAATATATTCATACCTAGATTTAGACCTAGTAAAATCAGAAATCCTGAACTGAAAACAAAATGTTTCCTAAACACCAACATGACTGTAAATTTAAGTCGTTTTTAATTTGTATAAAAGATAAGACATCAGCTATTTTAAAGCCACATGTTCGAGAATAATCCCTTTGATTTATTTTGGAAGTGCATATATAATATGTCATGTTTTCAGAGAAAGCAAATCATGAATATATCTTGAGTTTTATACTTCAACTGGCTTTTTTTCCATTGTCATTACAAAGTTTTTAATTCATAATTCTTTGTTTGAAGACTTGTAATACAAATACTTGTACTTCATCTATTAAGTTATATATTTAGCATATCTTGATTTTCCTGAAGTATATAATTTTCTTTTTGGTATTCAAATAACTGCCTAGAATCTCTAAAATTTCAATGATTTCAATTAGTATAAGCCTAATAAAAAATAACGACGATATCGACAAAATTAGAGAGATATCAAACGAATAAGGTTTTGAAATTATATAACCCATCTTAATTAACTTTAGGTGACGGGACAAACAAGGAGTTCGTTACATTGGATACTAGGCACTCTTCTCTTGGAAAAATTCAGGCGGTTAACACAGAATTCTTCGTTCCTTGAGAATCGAGCCAAGTAACTTAAAAGAATAAAAAAAATCGATGACCTTTGCCAAATAGGTTTACGGTTTAAAAACACGTTTGTTATAACAATCGTAAAGTATAAAAGCCCCATCTTTCCGTTTTTATAATTTATAATTTTTATTTATTTTATTTTTTTATTTATTTATTTTACTCCTTGGATATTTTTGAACTTATGTCAAAGTGTTTTTTTTCCGGAATGAGAGCCATCATGACGTGATGACCATGTGTATCCTTGTAATCTACAATAGATATGGAACTGTTTGATTCTGAGAGTTAAATGTAGACTACATGTTTCTCCTGTATACATCTTTTACGACAAGTTGACCCTTTTAAGATATGTTCGAAAGATTTAGAACTCAATGTAGTTAATATGACTTCTGTTTATACGTTTCTTGTACTGATTCTAGAAGTGTTACCTCTTCTAAACTCACTATGAATAGCCGAAATTCTCCATATCGCACCTGCACGCAGTTTTGTTTGACTTCTTACATTTGTTGTTGCATCATACTTTGATTTCTTTCGGTTTTGTTACCAATGTACAATCTTTTCATCGAACAATGTCTCATTGATTTTATTATGGTTATCATATAATTGATAATTTCTATTTTTATTAAATTCAATGAATAATTTTATTAAGAATAGAAAACATTAATTGAATCTAAATAATTTTAGTTCGTTAACAACATGATAATTTTTTTAAATTCTAGTAACAATTTTGTTGCAGATTTTTTGTCTTTCAAAAAACTACTTTAATACGAAAAGGAAAACTTTCTTGTTTTGAAACAAAGGGGTTTATTTTTCATATTAAAATATATGTAAGGTATCCAAAGATATGTTTACCCAAAAATATCAGAAAATTATTGGTAGAAATATCAAAATTATCAAAAAGTTTGGTAACTCTTGAAAAAAAACATAAAAAATTCAATCTTGAATTTTTTAAAGTATTAAAAACATTTAAATAAATATCTATGTATTCAGTCCCCACAATAAAACTATTTTCAAGGTCATGCTAGATTACATCATATAATACATCTAGCCACATAATGTATAGCAAAAAGATAACTAGAAATAAAAAAACGACAACTGCAAAATACCGATAAGAGCCTTTGAGCGAGAACAAATCTACGTATTGTTTAAATCTGAAAGATAAAAATTTAGTTAAAGTATGTTAATATAGCATTATGTTAGCTTCACACTTTGAAACCACAGCAGTAATTTTAACGCTAGTTTTATTATGTTAGCTTCACACTTTGAAACCACAGCAGTAATTTTTACGCTAGTTTCTGTTAATCTAGGTAAGTTACTAATTTATTCATCTTCAAAATATCGTAGATATTCAGAAAGATATCTAGAAACGTAACTTTTTTCATCTAACTATAATCAGGGAAATTTATGCTGATAAATTGTGATTACTACATGTAACTAAAGTTATTCGTAATTTGCAACAAATCATATTTGTTTTTAATTTTACTAAGAACAAAAGTGTTTTACAAGTTTTCATTAATACAATACTGAAATTGAATCCGATAAAAATGTCATTATTCTCTTCTGATCCCTAGAATTTATTATTATTATTATTATTATTATTTGGCAAAAAAGCATGCCTCTTCCATGCGTATACTTTAATCTTCTGAGACACATAGCTAAATTGAGCAATTTCTTGAAGAGAATCCTAGAGGTGCACAAATTAAAACTATCTTTCTGCATATCCGTCCTAAATTTAAGATCTATAAATAAAAGATACGAATCCGCGTCTTGAATAACATTTATTTATGGATCCTTTTTGTTCCTATTTTAAATAGCCTTTTAAAAATTCCTTGTTCACAAAGAATTCAAAGGATTTTATAATTTTAGCCGAACCTTTTTTTTTTTTTTTTTTTTTTTTTTTTTAAATATTTCCAAACACAAAAACTGGAACATAATAAATTATATTTATTTTCCAAATTTTGTAATGGTGCGTTGTGTAACATGGAATTACCAATTGAACGACACAGACTTCATTAAACTTCTGTATTGAACACGACAAAATGTATTTTAAAAAGGTATATGACATGACGGATTTTAATATTAAAGCATTTATATGAAATGCAAGTTAACTAAACACATTAAAAATAAAGATATAGATTACTTAACATTTTTATTTAGCTATCGTTTTGTGTCCTCTTTGTTAATCAAATACATTGTAAACTTAGCTTTATTACTAATAATTATTAACATCTTTTACTTTTTTGTTTTAAAGTCCTATTTCACGGTATTTGCTATTTCGATGTATTATAAAAATACTTACTTTATATTTTTATAAAGTATCTGGAATTTGTTGGGATGGTTGGATTCAGTTTCGTAATTCTTGTTACGTATTCCTCAATGATAATGCGGATTGGTTCGAGGCACAGGTAAGTTATTAAAGAATGGTTAAAACTCACGTTACTGATCTACCTTTTGCTTTAAGCTCAACCGACTAACATGTTATCTAACACTTGGCATAGAACGCAGTGTGTGTAAATGTTATTATTCAGCGTCGTTTGGATCTATTTGCAATTAGTTCAAAATGACTGAGCAAATTTCAAGGGAACTTATTCAAAAGTATATATAAGACGGTACAATTTCAGATTGATTGCTGCGTTGCTATATACATGTATGTAAAATTTTGATTGTTTTATTTTTCAAATTCAAAATTTTACATATGCAGCGTTACAAAAACGACTTCACATAGATCATTGGGTCAGTTGTTCATTAATCCTTGTACAGCTTTTTCAATATCGATAAATGGGTCCCAAATCTTACGTAAATATATAACACAAACACCTGTTAAATTTTGATGTGGCATATGTGCACACTTCGGAAAATCATTAATCATCAGTGACACTAGGGACAGAAAAGTTTGATAGACAAAAAACATAAGCCAAACAGTTGAAAAATGATGAATCTAAAGTTCCAAAATTATATTTTATATACTAGCGGAAAAAAGTAACTGTGCATCAATAAAATTTATAATTTCGCTATTATTACTGAATGTATAAATCTTAAAATTTGCACAAATGGTAAGTGTATATACCTCTATCATATCATATCGCTTGGTCATTGCATCAATTACCCGTGATTTTTACGCTTCATGCGCACGGGTCGGTTTTCACGCAATTGTCGCCCAGCATTTCAGTTGACAATATTTAAGGAATAATTTACTGTTTTTACTGTGTGCTTGTTTGTTTGTTTGGACACCAGAAAACCAGAAAAGCAAGTTTATTCGCTTGAAAGCTTCCATAGTTTAATGCCTAGGCTAAATGAAAATGATCGCCTCCGCGCAATTGGTATGCTTGAGGCTGGTATGACCCAAAGCTTTGTCACTAGACATTTTGGTGTCCACAGAAACACGGTTTATGCTTTATGGAGACGATACCAACAGTTTGGCACCACTAGAGACCGCCCTTGTTCAGGACGTCCACGCGTAACGACACGTCAGCAAGACAACCATATCCGGCTTGTGCACCTCCGGAACCGTTTCCAAACTGCCCGAAGCTTTCCTGGACTACGCCCAATCAGCCCCAGAACAGTAAGGAATCGTGTACGGGAAAGACATATTCGCCCACGACGTCCGGCAATCCGTCCAATTCTACAACGACGTCATCGCACAACTCGTCTTGCATGGTGCAGAACACATTTACGCTTCATTCGACGAGACTGGGCACAAATTATGTTCACCGATGAGTCCAGATTTCACTTGGACAGCAGTGACGGACGCTCCAGAGTGTATCGGCGCATTGGAGAACGTTTCCATGACGCGTGTGTGGTGGAACGACGTTCGTTCGGTGGGGGCAGTGAAATGGTTTGGGTTGGCATCACAGCGAATGACAGAACTCCTCTGGTAGTCATCGACGGGAATTTGACCGGTGTACTGTACCGTGATGAAATCCTACAGACCCATGCCATCCTATTCACTCAAGGACAGCAACGTAACGTCACTTTTCAGCATGATAATGCAAGACCACACGTCGCACGCGTTGCAATGGATTTTCTCGCACAGTAAAACGTCAATGTGTTACCATGGCCAGCCGTTTCACCCGACCTTTCTCCAATTGAACACGTATGGGATGAAATGGAACGCCGATTACATCATCTGCCCAATCAGCCTGTTACATTGCAAGGGTTGGCCCAAGCGTAAGACCAGATATGGAACAACATCCCTCAAGCATTCTTTAGGCATTTAATCAACTCTATGAGGCGTCACTGTCAGTCCTGTGTCAATGCTTATGGTGGTCACACACGATACTGATCTTGTGAACTGACTTTTACTATCTGTTATGTTTCTAGTCCCCTGTGTATGAAATAACAGTATCTGTAACCTTTTCAATGACATGAATTTGTAAAGAAATATCTTATAAACAAATACGAAATTATTCATTGCTTTGCATTTTCAAATTATTTTATAATCTCACATTTCAGTGATGCACAGTTACTTTTTTCCGCTAGTACATAGTTTCTTTTCTTTTACAGACACATTGTGAATTGTCGTTTGGTGGATATCTTGCAGAAATAACAAGCAGGGATGAGAATACATTTTTAAAAAATCAGGCCATGATTCATTATGTCACTGGTGCGTTAGAGTTTTCTTATTGTCTCTGATGTTATCTCGATAAAGTGCCACATTAATGTGGCTATTGCTTACCGCTCCTTTCTTCAGAAGGGTTTTGCCTGCCCATTCGACTGTGGGAATGATGCACTAAACGTTTTATAACAGAAATCCCATGTGGTTTCAAATTGTTTAAATGCGGATATTGAATACCGCGAAATTCAAAAATATCTGCTCCGAAGGCATAAGGCGGTAATGTCTCCTCAGAGTTTAACTTTTATTACTCATTGCATACACAACGATACAAGTTGTTCTTTATTTGTGTTGATATTTCACCAGAATGATATCTCTGGTGCTTTTTGACAGCAACCGTGAAAATATCTCCTGGGGCATTCTTAATATAAATTTGTAAACCATTTATAACTGCGAACTCGCCTCGATAGTGCAAATGTTCTCGAATCGCTTGTTGCACTTTGTGACGCATCGGTCAACGCAATACTGATCATATCTGCTCTAGTTTGTATGGCTTGACTGAAAATTGTGCTTCCACTGCATTTACACCTCTTGTCAACCAAATTTGAAGCATTTTTAAGATCGCTCGACTGAGTGAATCTGAAATGTGAATGTGTTTGCCTGAAATATTGGCGTGTTTTGAATTTTAGTTCTGCAGTTTCAGTATCATTCTTTGCTTTGTGTAGATTTTGTCTATCTGTTGGATAGTCTGTCCAGTCGTATCTGTGTAAAAAACAATGTAAGCACAGTGTTTCAATGAAAAATTCCCCATCATTGTATACAGTATTTTCCCTATTCACAGTGTAATCTAGCCTATTACTAGATTACAATGAAACCTATGACATTCTTTTCCATATTGCACAAATGTAGGTGATTCTCAATGTGCAAAGCCATGCGCATATTTAATTCAAAAAACAACTGTTATATTCAAATTTATAATGGTAACAACCAAAAGAAAAGATGATATCAATTTGAAAATGAAACCGTTTGGAAAGTTAATTTGCAATTGATAAACATGACAATATGTTTCAAAACACGAATTAAGAATACAGAATATTGGTTTTGGTATATTTCCATATAACTACGAATATTGTGTTTGTGTTTAAGTAGTGAATTTATTATTGGGTTATTTGTTGTACTGCCTTCGAATGAGAAAAATATTTTAAAAAAGAAGAAATAAAGCAACGTGATATACATTTATAAACCAACAAGCAAATTTATAGAATTTATGTCCTCCGTTTTCAAATGAAATTAGACTTCTGTAATTGTAATGATATATGAAGGGTAATATGGACAGTCCTAGCATAAAACGCAAAGAGGGAAATTGGAACTATGATATATCGTTTGTTTGTCTCCCTTTCGGTGAAAGAGGGGGACAAAAATCTTGAACGGTTAACTTTTAAATGACCGGAAACCGATTTTATATTATAGTCACAGTGACCTTGACCTTTGGCCTAGTGACACAAAAATCAATCCCAAGCGAGCTCTTCTCATAAGCTACCTCTGCCAAGTTTCATTAAAAACCTTTAATTGTAATTGAAGTTATTGCACTGAGACCGAACGGGACGGACGGAATGACGGACAGATTTCCAAAACATAATGTACTAAGTATATTTTATACGATATTAGAAATCAAATACAATTAAATAAAGGAATGCCTATTTCACCAGTGCTGCAGTTACTTGCTACATTAAAATTTTATGTAAGTTGACCTTTCAAAGTGTTCAGTCCGATTCATACAGTAATTCGTGGTCATCGGTAAGCATAATTCTTTCAAAAACGTTAGTATTTATTGCCGCAGAAGTGTATACTAAATACGAATTCCTAGACCGAATAATTAACACAGTATATTTCAGAAATTCTTTACCTTGCCATTTGAAATTTGTGTAATTAATTGCACACGGCTATATCCTAAAACAATGCGCACACTTTTACTTGAGAATTTCATATGACATTCAGTACTATCATTACTATCATCCTATAAATCATCCCAACCGCTTACGGATTACAGTGCCTCTTTCACCACATAGGTTTGAATCCTACTCGGACATATCCTAATTTGTGAATGTTCGTAGGTTTGTGTGAAGAAGGTCTCGT
Organism: Tegillarca granosa; assembly: GCA_029721355.1. Lineage (NCBI taxonomy): Eukaryota > Metazoa > Mollusca > Bivalvia > Arcoida > Arcidae > Tegillarca > Tegillarca granosa. The sequence continues at coordinate 21,572,517 of CM056599.1, read as the reverse complement.
AAAACATCATTAATCCGAGTCAACCCTTTAAATATTTTCTAACAGGAAGATTGAATGTAAATTTAAAAATGTTTAAATCATTTTCAATCGAAAACGTGTCCCAATGTCAGTTTTTTTGGTTTTTTTTTTTTAACTATTTGTGTTATTGTATTATAACTATGGTCACATATATTGCTGTGGTTTTATTCCATTTTTTAAAAACCTTACAGCGGCACAGAGTTGACACCTCTATTCCGCCGTAAAACCTTCTTACTTAATAATGTTATATTAACAGATTCAAGCCAAGGACAAGTAAATGGATATTGGATAGGTGGGTCTGATATGGAGGTGGAAGGCATCATGGCTGTGGATGAAAAGTAGAGAGCGAATACAATTTCATGATTGGAGAGCTGGTGAGCCTAATAATTCGGGGAACGAGGATTGTCTGCATATTAACGGAAAAGGTTATTTTCATTGGATGGATGACCAGTGCTCTTACAAGATGTATTTTATTTGTGAAAAATCGTAAGTATAAAAAGATTTTGACTTTAGCAAATCTTTTATTAAAATAGTTTTTATTTCAATTTTGAAACACAGTTCCAACTTGCAAAAGGTACATTTTATAGTCAAGGTTAAATTTAAGAAAAAAAATGTAGTGTAAAAGTTTATATAGAGCTTCAAACTTCGTAGACATTAATTGATGAGTAATTTGAATTGAAATAATGTTTATGACTGCGTAAGATAACTTTTTGTAAAATGTTTGAAAGGAATTTTATTATGATGTTTTTCAATTGTGTTAATATCAATTTAAATGTCATGAAATAATCAACGGGAAACACAATTTAAATATTAAAGGATGACTCAAAAACGTAGCACATCTAAACATGGAATGGAAAATCAAAGCAAAATTTCATTTTTATTTTAATACAATCATGATAAAATGATAAAATTAAGCTCTCTCTCTCTCTCTCTCTCTCTCTCTCTCTCTCTCTCTCTCTCTCTCTCTCCGAATATTGGATACGCGTAATGAAGAGGCATTTAGAGGGACTTGTTAGTTTAATATCATATTGTTTTGCAATAATTTCGAAAATTTTTATAAAATCTGATGCATATTAAACAACAGTTTTAGATATTCTTGGGTATTTCTTTTAAATTTGTACATTGACCTTTGACCTAATGAATGAATACAAGCTGTTGTATAATAAATTGCACGAAAAATTTATATATTTTATATTTTTGGTATTGGGTTTTTCCCCATGTATATTTGTTATCGAGGCCACGCAATAAACAGATAAGTTTATTAGAAGCTTTTTTAATCACGATTGAGGGGTCATTTTATTTTGTAATCGGCAGATAACAATTGTGTTGTTCTGCAATCAGCCTCTTGCGTTCGATACTAGTTAAAGTCTTGGGAAAAGTAAATGCATTTTATCATATTTGTAATGGTTTTTTTTTTCAGGAATTTGCCTGAGCTAACTGAAATAATAGGATAACCGGATCATCACAAAAGAATCCGTATTTTTTAAATGACAATTTTGAACGAAAAATAAAATAAAAACCACATATTTTTCAGAGCTTTCTTCAAAAGAATAGTCGATTTTAAAGAAAAAAGAGTTAACTGGAAGATCGTAGTGCAAGGATTTTATCTTTAACAGTGTCAAAAAATCATTGATAAAACCGAGCCACATACATTAAGCCTTGGTATAATTTCTAAAATACCCTAAATGATTTTGTCTTAAAAATACTACCAGAAATACTGTATATATTTTCTTTATAACGGTTTATGTCTCGCTCGATGATATAGATCTAAACTTTCAATTCTATCTAAACGAAAGTTGGGTGTTGAAGTTGTTACATGGAACTCTACTTAGATCTGTGTATCAATACGCAATACTGAACCACAAATCATGTGTTTACAGTGAAAAAAAATATGAAAGTTAAATGTGATACAGACAATCGTAATTTAAAAACAAAAGGAGTGGAGATTTACATACTGGTCAAGATTCCTTTATATATGTCGCGGCAGTCATTTTTTGAATGGTGGAGAAAAACCAAAGTGTCTGAAGAAAATTAACGACCTTTGGAAAGCGAACTGACAAGCTTTCTCACACTAAGATCTGGTCGAGTCGAGCGGGATATACGAACAAAGGCGATGAGGGGCATGTGTTACGTTAGCCTACATCACTCGGTCATAAAAGCCTATCAAAACAAGAGAAAATTAATATTAAATTTTCTCAAAGTTCACTTCGGAAGGAAGTCAGAGCCTGACGTAAAACGGTAATTAAAATGTCATCCTTGTAAGTACTAAGTATATGAACCAACGGCAAAACGTGATTGGAAAAAGTATTGCTTACTCTGAACAAGAAACACATTGGAAAAGTTGTAAATTTGAAATCAATAAAAGAGTAAAAAAAAACTGTGAACAATTTTAAAACCCCTCGCCTGATTTAAGAATACTTTCTTGCCTTCGACTCTGAGTTTTACATCATCATAATTTCAATTCAAAGCCTTTTTTGGTTTTGATAAACATAAGTTATAAAAGGGAATGGGAATAGACAAATGAGTGGAAAACGGTCAGTAGGTGTAACACGTTTATAATGCATGTTACAATTGAAGTACATTATAATCACAATTTATGCCAAATCGTGATAAAAAAAACTGTCTTATCTCTACGTAAGCCGTATATACAAACAAATTAGGTTATACTTACGACTTAGAATCTCGTAATTACTACTTAGAATCTCGTAATAACTTTATTTATTTTTTAATTTTTTAAATTTTATTTTAATTTTTATTATTATTTTCTGTGCATGTGACATGTTACGGCTTCTTTATCTTTTTAATGTGAAGTTGGTTTTTTTTTCTTATCTCGGTCAAAAAGTAAATGTTATAAAGAAAACTTCTATTTCCAGGACAGCATTGGTAGTACTAGTGATTTTGAATCTTAGTATTGATAAATAAAGTAGGACGACAACATTTTTGTTTAAATTCGCCGTATTGACAATGAGATGCAACATATGCGTTATGTCTACCTTTTGTTTTTTTTCGATTAAATTTGTCCACAAGTTTGAGAAAACAACAGAATTCAAACTTTATGATATTTTCAAATTGTTAACTATTATGAGTAGGTGTGTAATCATAGTTATTTTCAAAAGGGTTCTCAGTGCCAATCTGTGGGAAAGAGCAGCGGCTGAGCAAACAGCTACGGTTTTTAAACGCATTTTAAACGCTTTCGGGCATGTCTTGCTATCATTAGTATAATTTATTGCAATTGATAACTAGGGTACATGTTTAGCAAAACAAATTTCATTCATCGTATTTCATCTTGGTTTATTGCTTAACTTACTTTATTTTCAAGAATCAATCAGTGTAAAATTTTTAGGATGATTAGGTTTTTCTAACAGGTATTGTTTAACGCAATACAGTTAATTGACAGTTTATAATCAGCGATTTTAAGCCATGGTGAGCCAGTTTTTCTTGGTTGTATTCTTATTTTCAATTGTTCATGTTTCGTTTTCGTAAAAGCATTAGCCATTACAATTCTTGAACAGCTACAAAACATTGACCATTTTAAAATGAACGTCATCCCTTGAGGTGAAAAATATTCAAACTTTATTTGTAAGATATCATGTACGTCTGCTGTCACCTTGTACGTCTGCTGTCCTATTGTAGGAACAAAGCGACATCGAGAAATAAAGAAACTTTTTTCTATATGCGAGAGAATATTTTAAAAGAAGGGGATATTTCATTCCATTTCAAACTTCATTCTCCTAATTTACACGCGCTTGTGGATCACAGTGCCTCTCACCGCCTAAGTTCGAATACCACGTGACGGGCAGATCAATATCGTTAATAAATATATTAAACAGTAATGGACTCAAACTATCTCCTTGTTTTACGCCTTTTGATGTATCAATAGTTTTACGAATTGTATTATCTTTCAGGAAACAGAATTTAGTCTTGGAATACATATTGTGAATAATTTCATAAAACTCCACATTGAATCAAATTCCTTGCAAAAATCTACAAAGGAACAATAAGGGTTTTTTTTTTTTTTTTTTTTTTTTTTTTTTTTTTAATCATTGTTTTAATTGTGTATATATGATCTGTAGTTCTATAATCTGGTCTAAATCCTGCTTGATAATTACTGAAATAATTTTTATCATTAAGATATTTATATAAACGATCTTGTAACAGAGAGCAGAATAATTTTCCAAGTGAACTACCCATACTTATTCCCCTGTAATAATCACAATTAGATCTATCAACTTCCTTATGTATAACAGATAATAGAATGATAAATTCCAACAACCTGGAAATTCACCCTTAACGAGTATGAAATTAAATAGTTTTGTTAATGGAAAAACTTTTGTCATTTCACTTCCTGAAGGTCGGTGGTTTCCCGGGTATTCTAGTACCCATGATAGACTGTCAATTACCATCGTATACTTTATAAAAGTGAATTTATGTTTTTGGAAAAAAAAACTATAACCACGTTCATGAATAGATAAAACCCGTGATCGCAGCGGTATTTTACAATAGAGTCATGTATTCAATGCAAGCCATAAAGTTCTTGGGGAAATTCTCAGTCAGAACAACTTCAAAATTTGCTGATGTTGTCTAGATATAAGGGAAATAAACTCGACTTGCAGGATGTTATCTATTTCCAAATATAAATACAATTAAAATATATTTTTTTTAATTCATTATCAGTTTTCACCATGATCATACTTTATATTGATAAGAGTCAAAATTTCAAGTTAAAAAAGTAGCAATTTAATATAAAGTTATTTTATATTTGAAAATATCATGATAAACCTTATGATGCGAAATTTATAAAAATAACAGAGAAAATTTGGAACTTTCAATAATTATTATGTAATTCTGGATTTTATAATCTGGTCCTTCATAATTCTATATACATAATACAGCGTATAAGACATGGTCAACCTGCGCATGCTTCAGTGGACCATATACGCTGTATATAATTTTATGTTTATGTAGTTTGAATATACTGAAAATCGTATAAAAAACCTTTTGGAACTGACTGATAACGTGGTTGTACCTAGGAGTAAATACCAACACAGACCTACGCAGCCAGATATCTAAAAAATATCCAACTGCAGCTCACCTGGCACTAGCTTTAGAATTCATAAACACACAGTACAACCAGAGAAATTTAATTTATACGGATGGCTCCAAGGACCCGGTTTCTGGGAAAACTAGTTTTAGTGTGTACCCTACTAATTTAGACAAAATCTATGCAGCTAGAACCTCAGACCACCTGTCAATTTATACCACGGAAATGATAGCCATCAGAGAGGCATTACTGTTAAGCCGCGAAAACCAAATAGCGGATCCAGTTGTCCTCACTGACTCCCTATCATCCATCCAATCTATAAATACAGGTCGGCCCAGCAGGCCAGAAATCCTACATCAGATTCGGTATCTGGCGACTAAACTAAACGCCACCATCGCCTGGATCCCCTCTCATATTGGGATCCGTGGTAACGACGTCGCAGACCAAGCGGCCAAGCTGGTGCTAACCAAACCCGCCCCCAATTTTATAGTAAAATTAGCTTCCACTGAGCTTTATTCACTCATAAACAAAGCAATGGGGAGAATGGGCGCAAACTCTTAGCACCTCAGCTAGCCAATGGAGACGCGACCTTGAGATCAAACCCTCCAAGCAAACTGTTCTCTTTCACCCGGTCCGCGGCCTGGACCGCGCAATCACAAGACTCCGCATGGGTGTAACCATGCTACATGGTTACACTCATAGCCAACATATTAAGAAATGCGGTCCGGCCTTCAGCTACTGCGGCCAACCCGAGACAATTGAGCACGTTCTGCTGCTATGCCCTGAATTTCTCGAAGAAAGACGGGAGCTAGCCAACCAAATAGGGCACCAAAATCTCACAATAAAGGGGCTCCTCAACCCACCCGCCAGATACTGAACCTTAATCTACCAACAGCTAGGAAACTACGTATCCCAAATCCGGTACTCCAGTAAGGTCTGGCCTCCCAGTACATTCCTTCTTTTACTAACAATTATTTCAAAATGTTCATAGTAATTCCCCGTTCTAGTAAAATCTGTCTTTTTAAATGGCTCCTACCACAGTAGTAGGCACAGATGTTAGTTGACACACACCTCCAAGCCATGAGGTGACGGCCTACTACTCTAAAATAACAAATCTTGGACTCTATCGCACACAACCTGATAGTGGGGGCGCTAGCATGTAGATCCGATGTGCGACGGATCGACATTATCAGGTCTACCAAATTCACCCTAAAATAAAAACAGAAACGGCGAATTATTATCAACTATCAGTAAATAATACTCTTTCTATCCCTTTCCAGGCGCAATATCTTACCTACTGCAAGCGGGGCCGCGGCCATAGTTATAACTAAGCGGCAGTAGGTTCCACTCACAATCTATTCAAAATACTAAAAAGAATACTAACACATTTACTTATCCATGGGTACACTGAAACATCCATGGATAACTAAATACTTAGTTAAGGTAACTAGTTAAGGCACCCGAAAACACACAGACACGCACACAACTGCAAAAATGGCGAGTACAAAGCTGAGCAGATGTATCCCACTCCGAGGTGTATGCAAGCACGAAATAGAGAGGATGAGACCGGGGGACAGTGACCGTCAAAAGTCGCTGATCTCCCATAATACTTCTTACCCCAGTACAGATGCTGAATGAAAGTCCAAACTTTTATATGTCAACCTACGGAATGAAAGGATGAAAGGAATAAGCGAAAATGAAAAAAACAAAAAAACAACAATGTGGCGTCAACTCTGGTAATCTTAAACCATCGCATGCTGGTTGTCTTGTCTTATATGTGTTCATTTATTGTTATTTCATGTATTAATAATCCTGTTTTATTTCAGATGGCCCGCTATATCCTATCGGCGCTCCTGCTCGCCAACTCATAAACCGTCCTTTACGGTACCCACCCCCTTTTTCTACTTCTTTCTGTACCCGTGCAGTACCGGACAAGATACAAGTATCTAAGAATAAAACGAAAATAACTGGTGCTGCACGGTGATACCAATAAATAAATAAACTGTACTATACAGTATTTCCGCTCTACTGTTGATAGTTCTGTGAGTATGTGTCAGAATGTGTCAGAATGTGCTTTAATGTGTTAGTGTGAAGTGTGCGTCTCGCCTAAGACGTTGAGCCGGAGGTCCCGTGTACCCGACAGCCTAACGGGGCAGGATATAGATCCCCTATGTTTAACGAAAACAGAGTAGGCGTTTACGTCGGCATAGGGCCCCTTCACTTATATCATCTAAATTAAAACATCCATGCTTTTGATCCCCCATTATTAAAGATCCCCTTTTGGAATAGGCTTCAAATAACCCCACCCCCTTTATTTTTATTTTTATATTTTTTTCTCTTTGCGTGCTCTCGCGCCTGGTTAGGGATACCCTATTGTTACATCGGGGTGCTTCACTTACAGCTGGGCGCCCCCTCTTCCTATGCACTTTCCTGCTCTGCTGCTGTCCTGTCATCTTCGTTTATCAAGGAGTATAACGACCAAATAATCAAAAATCATAAAAATTATAATAAAGTTAAACAGTCTGCACAATGGCCGCAAGGTCCCATGTAGACTCTAAACTCGCTTAATTTGTGTGTGTGACTGATAACGTCCAGTCTAGCGATTTGGTGGGAATGTTTGTCGAAAATAATAAATCTTATAGTTTCTTTAAGTTTCTCATGTACATATTGTTTATGTAATTGTTCTTCAATTTTTTTTCAATTTACAACGTATACAAGAAATAATAATAATAATAACAATAATAATAATGATGATGAGAGAGATATATATATATTATTGCTTAGATGACACAGATGTAATTCTTTTTACCAGTTCATTTATATAAAAATAATTCATTTATATAATTTCTCTTTCAAATACGAAATACCTAAAATACAAACTCTTACTTTGAGTAAAACATAGAACTGAAACAAAAAACTCCAAACCTCTCTCTCTCTCTCTCTCTCTCTCTCTCTCTCTCTCTCTCTCTCTCTCTCTCTCTCTCTCAAATGGACATGTCTAAATACTTATCTAACTCTTTACATAATTAATTAGCAAATGCAAATAAGATGTTAGAATTTGTTGATTGTAGATATATTCCATTAGAAATTTTCCTGTCTTATCTCTGTCACCTTATAAGAAGCAATTAATGATGCTTACTCAACTACTTAATTAACACCCGGGGATTATACTTAATCCCAGTGAACACTAAGTTTTGGTGAACGGTTTTGTTTAAAGCCATAGATTTAAATAAGACGAAACAACACTATGTAGAGATCTTACAAAAAGAAGTAATGGTCTTATATTCATTAATTGCAATTTTATGAAATCTCGGAAAAAGAGTCCGTTTAAATATAATCTAAACAATTTTCATGATTTTTTTTTTCAATGAGTGCCCCTCTCTAGGTCAAATCCATTAGTAATTGATAATCTAAAATATTAAATATTGCCTTTTATACATGTATTAAAATTTCATCAATATTTTTACACTACTGTATGTTTTTCATCCATTTTTCATTCATTCATTCATTCATTCATTCATTCATTCATTCATTCATTTATTTATTTATTTATTTATTCGGATTTTATGCTTCTTAGTACGAAAAAACCCAAATATCTTAAACTGGTACGTGAATATTCTGATGATTATGAGTTAGTTAAATATCCCCTTGCAATTTTTCATTCCTAGTCTCCTTATCCATAACCTCAGACTTTTCCATCAGTTACTTAATCCAATTAACAGGGCCTTTAATCACTGCATACGGAGGTTACCTTACGGATAAAGGCTCAAGCTTCACAGGTAACAGTGTGTATCAACTAGGGACAAACCAGTAGTTAAGAGCTTCTCTTTTTTTTTTTTTTTTTTTTTTTTTTTTTTTAATTTTGTATATGACAGAGAATCATTGTGAAATAAACCAATAAACCAACAACAACACAAGGAAAAAAAAAAAAACTTTGAAAATTATTAGACTTTATTTTATTGTATAATAAACCAATACTTCTTACGATGAAAATTTCCTAAAAATCGACCAAGGAATATAGTCTAACACTTGACTACTTGATAAGTACTGTATAAAAGACTCAAGGGGACACAGGTGACTAGTGTCAGTACGAGTTAACTCCCTTAAACCGAAACTATTGTTGGTATTGTTTCATTTCAAATAATTTGGTTTCATTCAAAGCTTGCGATGCTTCAATGAAATTTATCTGATCATTGACCGATTTTCTGCATGAATCCAAATCCCCCTGGTCGTCATGGCCGACTGACTGACTAGATACTTACCTGTTTACATTTAGCGGTTTTTTGTTGTTTTTTTTTTCAGATCATATCAAGTAAAAATCGAGTATTTTGATGACAATCAAAATTATAATTAATAAGTGATCAAAAACCGAATAAAATAAAACAAAAAATCTGAAACAAACACTAAATTGTATTAACAAAATTAAATACAACATGGTTCGAATTCTGTCACTTCCGTTCCATTTTCAAGTTGTAAATTATTATCACTGACAGATATGAGTTCAGGAAGTTTTGGATCTCTTTCTTGAAGGAAAAAAAACATGATAGAAAACGCCTGGATACTGCCAAAGAAACCAGGATTAAAATGGTTTTGTGCAAGCCGGATTGCAGTCGCTTTGGTTGGCACTTACAGCAAAATTTGGATGGGTTAGTAACATGTTGCCTAGAGTTAACACATCGGTCATATCTTTAATGATAACCTGGTGGTCACTTTTGCGATATCCCCATGTCACAATGATGCATGTATGCTCTTTTGATTTAGTGAATGTCTCAACGATTAAAAAAAGCCAACAGAAATTTGTAAAAGGAAAACTGAAACAAAATATTTTGTAGGTAAGGAAAAAAGCCTACCAATTTGTATATGAACCCAGCAAAAATGTACCCACACTTTGTCAAAATTGGCATGTACCTTCAAAAGTAATATCTACTTAAACGCATAGAATGATTAATTCTACTAGAGACAAAAATAAATAAATAAAAATAAACAGTCTTAAGACATTTAAATAGCCATTAATTCACAAGTCATTGCAAATACACTGCAAGTAAAAAAAAAACTGATGGAATAATACAGCGTTTCTCAAATACAGTGTTCCGGACGAAGTGTCACGTGACTTTCAACAACATGTGACTGAAGTTTGGGCACTTTTTTACTGCCTTGTCTATAAACATATAAACAATGAACTGCTAGGTCTCGTTTTTGATGATAAATTGAAAAGTTTTCCACCAGAAATGTTATTTTAGATTCTTTTATGGTTTTCAATCATATAGACGATTAAAAAACATTAAAAATTTATTTTATTCCATTAAAAATTCGCCAGAAACAGCTGTTGTGATGATTGCACAGTGAATCTGCGTGACCATAATTCAAGATTTTCATCATTTAAAAGATTCATTTTTGTATAATATAAGATAAAATAATTCAAATAAAATTAGAATCAAGCAGCCTAAAGGTACTTAAAGAGGTATATTCTATTTTATGTTCCCTAGTAAAGAGGCTTCTCATTATTGCTCCCGACTAAAATAACCAAAAAATCTTTATAAACTCTAATTTAGATCTTGAGATGTGATTTAATTTATTCATTAAAACAATTAAATTATTTGATACAGGTATAAACTCAAAATTATATGTAAATAGTTAAAATTACGACCCTTTCCTATCACCATGCAGTCAATCATTGTTGACATTTTTGTTATGCCCTAAATTTGAGGCTGGTCACATGATTCAGGTCACTACTAAAATCTGAATTGGCAAGGAATGAGTACATCTGTGAAACGACGTATTAAGAAACCATGAGACTATCCAATAAAAACAGACTGATGAGAGACACTCTGTTTGTAACTGTGAATTATGCTAATTTTTAACAGAAAAAAAAACCAAACATTATGTATCACTTCAGCCTTGGTATTGCTGGTATAATCCACTGTATATCTGCTCAGAGTAATTCATTTTGATTTTGGGCATTTTGCATATTTTAAACAAAGGTAAATGGCGGATTTGCAAGGACTGTTTCATCAGCTGGAAAGGTTATTGTCTTGGTTTTTTGGAATTTTGATGGTATTCTGACGGTGTCTTCCTACTTAGCCAACATTTTGAAATTTTTCATTCCCACTTAGCCAACATTCTTAAATAAACAATTAAGATCTCACATGGAAAGTTTTTGCTATAGTCTTTTTCAGGATACTTTTTATTTTCAAAATAATTATAAATATCAGATTTTATATTCTTAAAGATAATTCTTAAATTATTATCTTGTTAATTATAAATTAATTATAAATATAGATATCAGATTTTATGTATTTTTTTTTTTTAAGATAATTCTTAAATTATTATCTTGTTAATTATAAATTAATTATAAATATAAATTTTTAAATTTTAAAATTTGAATAAATAAATAAATAAATAAATAAATAAAAACCAAATAAATAAATAGATAATTTAATATATAAGAATCACACTCCAAAGTCCAAAATTTCAAAATGTTGGCTAAGTGGGTATGAACCATTCTGACAGTAGATTATCATAATTCAATGGCAAATACTGTGTACCACTTTTGGGGCAGTTACAAGAAAATACTCAAATCAAGTGCCACACAAAAGCATAAAGTGTGTGCTGTTTCACCAGTACAATGCCCCTAACACAAGTCTATCATTAACATGGCTGCCATTAATGATTGTGGCTTTATTTGATTGAGGATCCATCTTATTCATCTGAGGACACCCCCATCAGATTTTTCTTCTATTTTCAAAACCAAAGACTGCCATTTCCAATATCAGTTTTTGATATCTGGCATAGAATACCGCATTTAAATTCAGACAGAAATTTACAGACAGGCAGATTTGCCTACATTAAAATGAAGATTTACACAGTCTGTCAAACAGACTTCTGATTTATTAGACTCTGATTGGTTTAAATGTGTTTTGTTGCCTTTACATTTTTAAATTATCTTAATTGTTATATATATTTTTAATTTCTATATGAGACATATAATGGTTTATTTCTTAAAGAAAAAAAAACCATTTGTAATTATACATTAACTTTAATTTTTAAATCTTTTAGGGTGGCTTAATAAATGTAGAATTTACAATAAAGAATGTATGACGAAAGCTATACATGAGAGAGACAAGGATGTGGGATTGATAACTGTTAGTAATCATATTAGCTGTATGGACGATCCATTGATGTGGGGCAAGTATTATTACCGGTAGCTCATCCTGAGCTAAAGGCTCAGTTACACTTGGTTCTTTGTTCTTTGTCCATCACATTGTCTGTCATGTGTTTTGTATCTGTAAAATTTGAACATTTGTAACAGTCCTGGACAGACAAATCTATAAAACAGTTGAATCTCGTTATCTCAAACTCCACAGGAAAATGCAAAAAGTTCAACTTATCTGGAGTTCGCAATAAAGAATGTTAAATAATGGCAAAGAAAGGGAAATAACTTGTACACACCTATCAAAAGTCACTTCCGGTTTATCAATTTTATCATATGTCAGAAAATGGGAAGTTTTTTGTTACATAGTTCAACATAAAAAAAGATACTATGAATCATTGATATGGTAGTCGGTGTGAGAGGCTAATATCAATAAAATTCTTAGTATTTATTGATTCCTCTATATCTATTTCAAAACGAGAGAAGCATGTTGTTTTATAAAATTTTCTATATTTACTCAAAATCTGTCAATAACTGATTGCACTATATTGTATTTTAATCTACCAACAAACAGTGGAGTCCACTAAGGTCCCCATACCGGTTTCTCTTTGTACACTTTAATCACCCCAAGCTTCTGATTGTTTTGAGTAATGTTCACATCACACAACCACGATGTCATCAAGCCTGGCAGTAATTAAAACCCTGATAATCTTCTTGATGGTTTGATTGTTTATGCAACAGATAATCATTAACAGATTACGGAAAGACTTTTCTACATGAATTTTAATGCAATTAAATTTTAACACCTTTATATCTTTGCAACTTGAAAAATAAGTTATTCTTCTAAAATTTAAAATTTACCATCACACACACACTCTCTCTCTCTTTCTCTCTATCACACACACACACACACACACACACACACACACACACACACACACACACACACACCAGCTAACTGAAATTGAACTTGTTATATTTATTTTCAGGACCATTAATGACTTGGAGTGATTTACTTCGGTCTAGGAGGATACGCTGGATCTTGGCAGCAGACGATATATGCTTTACCAAAAAGGCTCATGCTTTACTTTTCACTCTTGGTAAAGTATTACCAGTTTGTAGAGGAGATGGAGTCTATCAACAGCCTGTAGATTTTATGATTAACCAATTAAACAAAGGAGGAATAGTCCACATGTTCCCTGAAGGTACATGTTACATTGTATAACGTTGTTGCTATGGCTTATTTTGTAAAGATGATTTTGGAGCTGAAACTTTACCAAGAGAAAACCTTACTTAGCAAATATGATCAGTTCTCTGTCTGTTGTCAAGTTACAGGTTACAGTTATTTTCCTATGGTATTGAATCAGAATTGCCTTGAATGGTCTTCTTAACAAAATTCAGGTTACAAATGTTTTTAATAAAGAGGTTATTTTGCACTGAAGTATGAAGTGATGGAACCTTAAAACACTGATCTTAACAGACATAAGATGGTCCCTGTAGAAAATTTTATTGTATTAAGTGGATTTCTTTAATGATTGATTGACAACCATGATAACTGCGAATGTTAGTATAAGCCTATCACTCATTGAAGCATTTCTAATATTATGAATTCATGTTTCAATGGTTTTTTGCTTTTGAAATACAGACTGTACCTTGGATATAATGGCCATTGTTTGACATATTGAAATAACCTAAGATAAATGAAGAATTAATTTAATTAGCATCTCTGTCGTAATTTTCAGGTAAAATCAATCTGGATAAAATAGAGTTAAGGTTGAAATGGGGTAAGTGATAATTATTGTTGAAAGTTAAGGTTGAAATGGGGTAGGTAATAATTATTGTTTAGAATTAAGGTTGAAATGGGGTAAGTGATAATTATTGTTGAATGTTAAGGTTGAAATGGGGTAAGTGATAATTATTGTTGAGAGTTAGGTTGAAATGGGGAAGGTAATAATTATTGTTAAGAGTTAAGGTTGAAATGGGGAAGGTAATTATTATTGTTGAGAGTTAAGGTTGAAATGGGGTAGGTAATAATTATTGTTGAGAGTTAAGGTTGAAATGGGGTAGGTAATAATTATTGTTGAGAGTTAAGGTTGAAATGAGGTAAGTATTAATTATTGTTAAGTCGGTCTACATACATGTAAATATTTTGAGTTGTTATTATTATAGGTAATTAGGTAATAATTATTGTTGAGAGTTAAGGTTGAAGTAATGATTATTGTTGAGAGTTAAGGTTGAAATGGGGTAGGTAATAATTATTTTTGAGAGTTAAGGTTGAAGTAATGATAATTGTTGAGAGTTAAGGTTGAAATGAGGTAAGTATTAATTATTGTTAAGTCGGTCTACTTACATGTAAATATTTTGAGTTGGTTTTGTCAAGTTAATTTCTTTGTCTCAATTTAATCACACACACACACACACATACACACACACACTTATTACCAATAAAGCAGTGATGGTTACCTATTACACTTTAAAAGAAAGACAAAAGAAAAGTTCTCCTACAATGAAGGGCTTTACAAAACAACAACAACACAGTTACATAGATTATCTGTATACCGTAGTCAGAATGTAACCAGACTGAATTTGGATTTCAGTTTGAATTTAAATTCGACAAAAAATATACTATAGGTAAAATATAATCACTGAATTTGTGATTGTTACAATTTAATTTATTGAATTGATTTCAGGTGTTGGAAGAATGATTGCAGATTGTAAAAAGATACCAATGGTTGTTCCCTTTTGGATTGTAGGTAAGTTATTATAATTATTTACGCAACTGTGTAAAGCACAGGAGGGGTTAAATGATTCTCCAGAATAGTGTTGGTTCAGTGTATTTGATCATGTGGTTATCAAGTTTTTTGTTTGTTTGATGGACAATTATTTCAAGTATCAAAGTAGCATGTTAAAGCACTTGGAGTACAGATGAGCTACCCTCTGTAAGGACAAAACTTACAGTTTTACATCTCAGCTATACAGTACTAATGGGAAAATTATTTAATTAGAAAGATTTTTTTTTTGCTGTTTTTGGGAGGTGACCTTAAAATGACCCAAAAAATAAAAAAAATAAAAAAAGAAAAGAAAAAAAATTATAGATTTTATATTATTAGGGTTCTTGAGACTATAGTTTCTTTAGTTTTGTAAAATTTGTTTGATAATTAGGTAACATGTTTTTGCATTTAATTTTAAAAGAAAATAAAAACTAGATGTTTAAGCATCATTGGTCCATTTTACCAAATTTTACTGTAAATTGGCTATTTTGAAAAGTTTTAGATTTATTTGAAAACAATAAACACAATAAACTTAGAAAAAGGTTCAATGGTAAGATTTTAAATAATTTGTATTAGAGTTGAAATTAATCTGTTGAAAAAAAGGGATTTTCTTGTAGTTTGAAACTGATTATAGTTTCATTGAAATTGAAAAATCCATTTGGGAGTAATGATACCGTGAATAGGTTATATCTGGTCTATCTTTTATGGGATTCAGTCGTTCATGGGAGTATATAGATCAAGATGACCAACGCATGTCCTTTTGGGCCTCATTTATTAGTGCTAAATACATGTTTTATATAATTATTTTTGCCTATATTTTAGGTATTGATGATGTTTTACCCAACAGGAGACCATACATTCCTCTGATAAACAAGGTTTGTTGATTACATTATTTACCTTCATGGAATTAGTTTGCTGAGTCAAGTTATGTTAATTTCCCTAATTGTTAGTAGATACTATGAAAAAGGCTGCTGTATTACAATTTTTGCCAATGCATCAGATTAATGATAGAAATTTATTACAATACTAATTAATATTTATAATTATTTAATCCATGTCAAATGTCAGCTTTTTACAAACAATGTTGTGTCACAGTAAAAAACAAATACGTAGGTTACAAAATGTGTACTCAGAACAAAGAGTAAAGAAGTTGGAAGATAAATTTCAGTTTCTTGGTATTCATATTTATTTCAGAAGTTTTATTAACTTGAAATTAAAATTCAGTTTGTTACCTGCAGCTGCCATCTGCTTTTCGGATCAGGAAAATTAATACAATGTTATACATGTATAAACTAAGAAAATGTGAATATTCTGGAATATGGTTTAAAAGAAACTAATTATGATATGTTTGCAATGAAATCTTTATTTTAAAGCTGCACTTTTTGAAAAATATCTTTTCTTTTCGCAGGTTTTAAATACATGTACTTGATTTCATTTATGAAAACAGTTTACCTGTGCATGTCAGTACATATGACACATGTCTGGACTTCACTGTTATTTTTTGTACCAGTATATACATGTTATACTAATTTGCCACATTTATATTTACAGAAAGTGACTTTTCTTATTGGAGAGCCAATGGAATTCAGTAAAGATTTAAAAATGCTTAAAGAATTAGCAAAAACTCCGGTAAGTATAAACCAACTGTTTAGTACTATGATGGGAAACCAGCAAGGTACTATCAGAACTGGTGCAGTTAGCAAATTGACAGAATAGAGTTGAGTTGAGTTGGGCAGTGGTGTTTCATGCCCCTAGTCAAGAATCTCACTTTTATTGAGACAGTCACTTCTGGGATGGTTGAGGAAACTCAGGTGCTTGGAGAAAACCATCAACCTTTGCCAAGCAAACTGACAGACTTTCTTACACTAGGATTGACAGAATGGGGCAATGTGAATTTAAATGTCTTGCTAAAAATATACTGGTATGGGTACCTAGCATTTTTTACCCTGAAATTGTTAGGTCTTTAGTTCCAACACTCAGCCTGTGTGTGTGTTTGTTGGTTATTGTTTGTTAGGTGCTGGATGCAAAATAAAAGATATGATTCATTTTGAAAAAAAAGTTCATTTTATAAGTCAGAATGTATAGATTATAAAAGACATTTATTTAACCAAAGAATTAATCTTTTCCATTACTTTTGATTTTGAGTCAAAGTTTATAGTCCATTTAAATCTTTCCTAAAACTGTTAAGTAGATATTGATGAAACTTGTACATAATTATATCTTGATGAAGGCTTTATGATTTACACACATTTAGAGATTCTATTCCCTTAGGAATTTAAAAAAGGGAAAATAGTGAGTTTTTGAAAAATCTTATGAAAAATTATAAGTACTTTACCTTCACTATTACATATGTACCTTTAGCATCCTTAAGGCATATAGTGTCTAATTTGCACAAACCTAATCTGTAGGCTCTGAAATGGAAAATTTGTACACAAGCCTATTTAAATAATGAAAAATATGAAATATTAAATCATATCTGACATGGGTATACATGTATACTTGTTCATTAGCTACATGTATACCATATTTTAGGCATAGCATCCTTAAGACAAGTAGTACAGCATTGACTGTGTTTCCCAAATTAGTAAAATAAAAGTCATCTAAATAATTTATTAAGTTATATCATAAAGATTTTATCTTTAACGCTGTAGGGCAGATAGTATTTTAATTTCAAATAATTCATCCGTTGGTCTAAACTGTGAACCTGTAGAGTGGCCTCTATAATAATTGAAAGATTGGTTTTGTTGAGGATAAAAAACATAAACCTTGGATATTTCATATCTAGCATCCTCTTTTTGGTTCACAGAAGGTGCACATTTTTAACTTTTTTTAACATAATATTAAGTGTGTGGCTCTAAAATTGAGAAACAATAGAGGTTCTCTTTTAAACTATTGAAAAAAAAAACTTTACTTGCTATATCAAGTATCCAAAAAGGGGTGCTATAATAGGGTTGAAAAACTGTCCATTTAAATACTGCAGTAGATATTAATCATATCATTCAAGTGAGCATTAAGGCTCATGGGCCTTTTGTAATGTAAGCATTTTAAATTGTATTAATTTTATTTTTCAGAGAGAGATAAGAAAACACTTAACGGACAAAATACAAGTAGAATTTTCAAAATTAAGAGAAAAAGCAGAACAATTACACTATGGACAGAACGAAACATACAGTTGATGATTGCCTTATTTTTAGGATGTTTAGTTTGTTTGGACACATATTTAATATGAATATTTCAGGAATTTTTTGTGATATAATGTTTATATATACTAAGTTGTCAGGATCTGATGTGAACTTCAATGACTTTTAATATTTACATGTAATATATTTCTATATTTGACCATTAGTCTGTTTTTGTGTTAAAAAATTGAAAAAAAAAATCAAGATCCTGCATTTACAGGTTTATATTAATATTGAATATTTTAGAGGAAACTTTTAAAAGTTCTTTTTTTTTTTTTTTTTTTTTAAAAACCAATTATTATAACACAAGATATATAAATATTTTTTTTTTTCAGTTTTGTTTGTCTTGGGGAGTAAAAATTGAAAGTTAATTATATATCTTGACTGAGAATTATCTTATTTGAGGAGAAAAAATTAAGAAATAAAGTTTAATACATTTTTGTTTCTCGCATTTATTTTGATAATTGATGTTGAGAAATGGGAAAATGTTAATCTGCTTCTTTAGGGAATGAATATGTTAAGAAGATGTTTTATACAATAATTCACTGGTTATGCTGATACATGTTACATAAAACCAAAAAGCTAATGTTATCATTATAGGTCTTTGTGAATATAACATTTCTTTTGGAGTAGATTGAAGTTTTTGGTTTTTGGCCCGATCCTAAATCCAAGATGGCCATTGTTACTATAAATAGAAAAAAAAGGGAAATGGCCATAACATATTTATTTGTTGATCAATGTAGTTAAAATTTGGTATATGAACTATGGCCATTTAATATATTTAACAGACTTTTTCTGTAACTTTTTTCATTGCCTTGTGCCTTGTTATTGGCAAATGAAACAAAATTAAATCAAATTTGATGTGGGACATCCTTAGGAGGGCTTTTTTTTTTTTTTTGCCATGTTTGGCCTGCCAGTTGAGCAGCACAGGCCCTCTTGGGCCTTTGTTTATTTATTTAATACTTATACTGAGGCTACATTATTTTATTGAGTGTAGATCAAATTCAACAAGTTACCAGACTTAGATGCATAACTAACCCCTTTACATTGGTTAGTTAGTTATAATGTTGTTTATCATCTCATCAACAGTTTTTCAGTTTTTTTTCAGTAAGAGCAAGTTTATCAATCTCTAAAAATTAATTCAAGAACAATTTCTGTTAGCCTGAGATGTCTGGGTTTATGGTCTGTCTTGTACTAGCATGTACTCAGGGTGAATAAGGCCAGCCTTGTCTATCAAGTCATTTGGAGTGGTTTTTAGCTCACCATCTCTGTCCGTCGTGCGCCGTGCGTAAACTTTTTACATTTTAATCTTCTCCTCCAAAACCACCAGGCCAAATTTATTGAAACTTGGTAACCATCATGCCTGGGTGAAGCCCTTTCAGATTTGCACAAATGAAGGAGTTATGTACCCTTGGGGCCCCATAAGGGGAAAGAGTGAAAAACTTTAAAAAAACTTCTCCTCTGAATCTACAAGAGATATGCCTTAGTTTTTTTCATTTATAACATCCTTAGGTCGTCTATTTTCAGATTTGCACAAATGATAGCCATGGGGCCAAAAATGGGGAAATTATAAGGCACTGAGTGGGGAAATTGCTAGAAATTATATATTTGTCACTATATCTTCAGAACTATCAACTTTTTGTATAGGCATGTATATTAGAATATTGTAGGTATTGACATGACAATCATTTTGATATATAGTTCAAGGTCATACGTTGAAAGGTCAAGGTCACAGCTGCAAAAGAAGACTTAAATTGCCAATTATTTTGAAAACTATTAATTTTTTGTATAGGCATGTATATTAGAATATTGTAGGTATTGCATCAACGATCATTTTGATATATGGTTCAAGGTCTAATGTTGAAAGGTCAAGGTCACAGCTGCAGAAGAAGACTTAAATTGCTAATTATCTTGAAAACTATTAATTTTTTGTATAGGCATGTATATTTGAATATTGTAGGTATTGCAACAACTATCATTTTGATATATGGTTCAAGGTCAAATGTTGAAAGGTCAAGGTCACAACTGCAGAAGAAGACTTAAATTGCTAATTATCTTGAAAACTATTAACTTTTTGTATAGGCATGTATACTAGAATATTGTAGGTATTGAAATGAGAAACATTTTGATATATGGTTCAAGGTCATATGTTCAAAGGTCAAGGTCACAGCTGCAGAAGATGACTTGAATTGCTAATTATCTTGAAAACTATTAAGTTTTTGTATAGGCATGTATATTGGACTATTGTAGGTATTGACATGAGAAACATTTTGATATATGGTTCAAGGTCATATATGAAAGGTCAAGGTCACAGCTGCAACAGAAGACTTAAATTGCTAATTAGCTTGAAAACTATTAATTTTTTGTATAGGCATGTATATTTGAATATTGTAGGTATTGCAACAATGATCATTTTGATATATGGTTCAAGGTCATACGTTGAAAGGTCAAGGTCACAGCTGCAACAGAAGACTTAAATTGCTAATTATCTTGAAAACTATTAACTTATTGTATAGGCATGTATATTCGACTGTTGTAGGTGTTGACATGACGATTATTTTGATATTTGGTTCAAGGTCATATGTTGAAAGTTCAAGGTCACAGCTGCAAAAAAAGACTGAACTTGCTAATTATCTTGAAAACTATTAACTTTTTGTATAAGCATATATAGTGGAATATTGTAGGTTTTGCAACAACGATGATTTTGATATATGGTTCAAGGTCATATGTTGAAAGGTCAAGGTCACAGCTGCAACAGAAGACTTAAATTGCTTATTATCTTGAAAACTATTGAGTTTTTGTATAGGCATGTATATTAGAATATTGTAGGTATTGACATGATGATCATTTTGATATATGGGTCAAGGTTATATGTTGAAAGGTCAAGATCACAGCTGCAGAAAATGACTTAAATTGCTAATTATCTTGAAAACTATTACTTTTTTGTATAGGCATGTATATTAGAATATTGTAGGTATTGACATGACGGTCATTTTGATATAGGGTTCAAGGTTATATGTTGAAAGGTCAAGGTCATATCAACATAGGAATACTAAATTATTAATTATCTTGAAAGCTATTAATTTCATGCATAGTCATGTATATTAGAATATTGTAGGTATTGACATGACAATCATATATGGTTTGAAGTCATATATGTTCAAAGGTCAAGGACATAGCTGCATAATTATACTGAAATTGATTAATGATTGCACTACAGTTACTTCATGCATATTTTATAAGGTACTTATAAATGAAAAGTTAGTGGATATATTTCTGATTAAGTTTTGTGGGAGTTCTTAACTTGAGAAAACTTGTAAAGTTTCTGTACTTAATATATTGTCTATTGCACTTTGCAAACAATATTAGACATATCTTCAGGTGAGGGTTAAGGCCCATGGGCCTCTTGTTTATTAATGTGCTAGCCAACTGAATCAGTATGCAACAGACATGCAACTTCCAGGAACCCCACTCATTTACCCTGGCACATAGTAAACTAGTTGCTACTCAGCAGGGCTCTGGAAAACTTTGACTGGGGTGTCGGACATTTTTTCAAAGCAACCGTACCACCGATGCTGTGTAAAGCAAAGAAAAAAAAAAAAACCTACCACCGATGTTGTTATTGACGATGTTTTTAAAAAGATTTTAATTTTTAATAACAAATAGATTTTAAAAAGGATTTAACTACTACATAGAGGTTATTTAGGTACATGTGGTCGGGCTCATGTGTCCACATAGTGTCGATTTTTGTACTGTCAACGTTGACAACACAAGGTTTGATGGCCATCTTTGTTTATTGACAATCTTGCGTTTTCGTTTTTCCGAAGTTACATGAACTTTACTGAACCTCTTTGATTGTATTTAGACTTTTTAAAATTATTTATTTATAACTAAACAGTTTGCAAAAACCATACGATGCGTGTTGTAGTCTTATTTGACATCCCCTGTGGAACCTCTTTGATAATAAGACCTTCAAGGATCAACCCTGGTAATCAGCTGTTTATGGCTTCCGTCTGTCAAGCGATGTGATTACTTAATAAACAACTTAACAACAAAATTAATGAGGGTTCGGACGATGAAACAAAAGGAACAGATTGAGACCATGGATTCTAACTGATTATTAAACAAAAGTCCAATTATTATATCTGTAGTATTTATTGAAAACGGTTGATGTAGTATTTATTGAAAACGGTTGACAGGTGATAGCAAACAATACTTGAGTAAAATAATGACCGACAAACATATTTATTTTTATGTCCGATTAACTGAATTCTATTATTAACTAAAAATGTCCGACAAGTGATTTTTCACATTGGACAAAAATATTTTTTGTCGGACATGTCCGGCAAATATGACCATTTCCGGACCCCTGCTACTCAGTCATAATACCAAGCACCAGATGATGAAGCAGTATCTCAAATTTTAAGTTATATGGATGGCCTGATTAGGGGTTGGACCCCAACCCCTTGCTTTTAAGGTAGAAGGTCTATCACTAATCCACCAGGATCCAAATTTATTAAATGGATATTATTTACAAGATTGAGGTATTGTTATAATTGGATTAACATTGTTATGCATCAAATTAAAGATCTAAGCAGAATTACAAAAATTGTCATCTAGGAATCATTAACCAATCAGTATTCTTATTAATATATTTAGTTAATTTAATTTTATTGCTTAAATTTTGTCACATATCAAATTCAACCCTTAAGCACTACAGGGTTTCATCAAAATCCAAATAAAAATTATAGGAGTTATTATCCACAGATTGGTCATCAACCAATTAGATTGCAGTGAACTGTGATAATGCTCAAATTTTGTTGCACATCAATTTTAAATGAGGTTTCTCAATAATAAACAAATAGATTAAGTTTCATCAAAATCCAATCAAGAATTATCATTTAGAAGTCTTTAAGAATTTTAGTATACTTACTAACTTTTTGAAGATTTGTCAAGTTCTGAAATTAATTTTGATATTTAATTGATAAAAGTACAGGTAATTTTTGGCAAAATCCAATTAATATTAAAGAAAATGCATAAACCATTAACCTACCAGATTGTCATATGCTTATTAATTATATGCAGAATTTGCTATGCATTAATTTTAAAATGAGCATTTTAACAACAAAAATGCTGAACAACCAACCAGCAACATTAATATTGGTTTTTAAATGTTGCTGAACTAACATAAAAATCTTATGCATATAATTGGACTCATGAGAGAGGTTAAGAGCCTAAATGGGTATGTGTATGCATATGTAAAGGTATAGTTACATGTATACAGTATATACATGTGCATGTAAAATAAGCATGCAAGATCTTTACAAAGGGGGAATGTAACAAGAGAACATTTTTAACCAATCAAAATCAACATAATCTTCTGATCCAAATTAAATAAAAATGGCGTATCCCAAGTTAAACTTGTGGCGGCTTTATCAAAAGACGAGATCTTGCTATTAACAATTAAAAATGGGTTATGTGCACTATGTTTTTAATGACTGTCTCTACACCAATGATTTTACAAATTCTTAATGCAAAAAATTTATTCCATTGAAAAACAAGATATATATCTTCTATCAGCCTCAAGAATTCCAAACAAAATTAACTTTGCAGGAACAACACTGAGTGCAATTGAATAATTATGCATTTTATTAAGAAGATAAGCATATGCAAATAGATTAGATGACATTTCTTTTATTTTCGAGTGTTGCTTTTATTTTCATATAAAATAAACAAAAGTTGCATGGATGTTGTCAGAATTCAACATATATTCAATTTGTGTACTTATTGACCTTTGACCTCCATTTTAAGTTGCACTTCTGATGCAGATGCCAGCATTGCATCCACTCTCACATCTATCCGGAGCATAAACTGAATTGATTTAGCATAGGTGCCAACTTCTACTCAAAAAATGCCATAAACACAACAATAAGCATCTTTTTAATATGTGTGAATGGCTGGCTAATTGGATTGCAGTCTTCTTAATTATCAACAGATTTTGTCATGCATTAAACCAAAACCATTTTCATAAATAACTTAATTACATGTAGTTTCATAAAAATCTGACAAATATCATGGGATTTAGCTGGAAACTATGATTTTATAACTTAACAGATTAAAATATTCTAAAAGTAAGATAAAGCAAAGTAAGTAATCCTAAGTGAACCATTCAAATTGGAAGTTATGATCCACAAAGATAACATTATGCTAAATTCATTTGAAAAAAGTCCATCATGTCACCATTGATAGTTCACAGCAGCTGGTGAAAGATCCTGATAAACTTCAGATCTGGACAGTCATGTGAAATAAACTAGGATTCTGCAGCTTAAAACTCTTTATTTCAACCTTTAAAAAAAACCACCTATAACCAAAAAAGGTTGAAATAAAGAGTTTAAGCTGCAGAATCCTAATACTTGGTTCTCACATTAATTGAAAAAAATAATAATATCTAGAAATATGCAGATTCCTGTCCCCAGACACCTATGAAATAAACAGTAACTGGTAACTATATGAACACATTTCTACTAGCAAAAAGCAATTTAATCAAGTGTACACATATAGCAATATTTGACTTCTCGAGGACATTTGACAGAGTTCCTCACCTAAAAAGAGAGAGGGGGGGGGGTGGAGGGAGAAAAAGAAGAAAGAAGAAGCATAACATCTTTCCTTTTGTGTAGATTATTGGGTAGCCCAGTTAGTGCCAGTTTCACCACCTCACTCGTACGGTAATTTCACAAAGGTCACGGATAAACAGTTCAGATTACTGCCAAAACCATCAAAAGAAATCACATATTTGTACGTTCTATCACACAGTACACATTAAAATAGTTGCCTATGCCGCACGATATTGTTAGAAGTAACAAAACATGTTTACTGATAGCACAAGGGACGTGTATAAGTAGATTATATACGTCAATGATGACACAGAATACAACAACCTTTTTAAGTTTTTTATTTGTGTTCAGTCACAAACACACAAAAACGAATGTCCTTGACGTCTAGCATTGTTAGACTAGATTTTAAATCAAACATACAATTTTATAACAACATGACTGCCTGAAACTGAGAGTTTACTATTACCATGTCTCTCATTTCTTGGTTGCATTGAGAAGAAAAAACCTTTCAGTCAGAGTGAAACTAGGAGGGAAAACCAGAAAGGGACCCAGTACACTAAATCTAGACAGGTTGCCGTGTTATTACTGTAGTTCAACACATATGGAGGCTTAGCAACGTTCTTGACTTATGGCTATCTCAAGGTAAAGTTTCCAGTTAGTAAACAAGTATGATGCACTGAATGCAACATGTAAGATTCAATAAGAAGCCATGTTTTTTTTTAAAAAAAAAGTATTTTGTATTTGCAAGGACGGTAGGCCTAAAAAAATCACGTATTTTTCTTGCTGTGTTTTAAATATAATCCCACCTTTTTTGGATCACCTTTAGCCGGTATTTGCGGCGTAAATATTTCTTGATAAATTCGGTCACATTTTACAGTGGTAATGTTACATAAATGGTGCTTCTGTACTTTTTCGTCATGAGGGGTGTAATACACATACAATATTATATCAAGCTCTAAATTTAGTCCAGCCAGAATATAGAAAAGCTCTTCTACTTGCAAACCTATGTATCTAGATCTATCTAAATTTGGATAAGATCTTGCCCTTTTGCCTGCACTTGTCCTTTTGCCTGTACTGGTTTTTATAGGTATTTTGATGCTGAGTTATGATTGAAATTGCATTGAATATTCTTTGGCAAAACCAAATTGTTAAAAGGATTTTGATCCTACATTGATGCAAGTCTTACTCAAGTTATTATATATATATATATATATATATATAGCTACATTTTTCTTTCACATCTTTCAGATTCTCAGAATAGAGATGGCATCAGAAGATAAAAGAAGCAGTGATAGTGACAATGAAGATCAAGACAATGTGGTAGATATTTTATCATTTTCAGGTCCCAAGTCTTTAGACCCATCAGGCCAGTGACATACTCTTTGGAGAAGTGGATTCCTTCATGGATGAGTGGACTATAGCTAAGCACATGAGTAATGATCACTGTGCCTCTCAACCTGAAGTTCAAATCCTATTTTGGACAAGTCCTAGTGTAACAAATTTTGTCAGTTCACTTGCAGACGGTTAGCAGTTTTTTCTTGGCACTCTGGTTTTCTATACCATCTCTAATCTGACCATGTCACTATAATAGCAAGAATCTTAACTGGGATGTAAAACTTCATTACTTCTTTTCTCTTGTTATAATTTGTCCATGGCATGAAGTGACAGAGAACAATACACTCCTGGGATAGGAGCTCAGTCTTCTCAAAGAAAACCCCAGCAGCTTTTCTGCTTGAATCATTTCATTTATCAGCTGGGTGAACTTGAGCTATGTGAAACCAAATTTTTGCTCAAAATCATAATATGTAATTCCAATATAGCTTGATGTTCACAGTTAATGAACTTTTAGCTGTGATGTTAACTGCTCTAGTTCATGCAACTCTGTGATAAACTTGCCCCTGCGATAGTTCAGTTGGTAGAGTGCTCGCTCTGTAAGTGGAAAGTCGTGGGTTCGAACCCTGGCCGGGTCTGACCTAAGACTTGAACGTGGGTAGTGACTGTTCTTTCGCCAAGCACTCGGCATTACGAAATGAAAGTCACGGTTCTTTCAGATGGGAACTTAAAATAAACAAGGTACCGTGTCATTGCAGGCATGGCACGATAAAGAACCCTGCTGTATAATGCCATCAGTGCAATGCACAGGCAAAATTTCTGCACTTTCACCTATAGCTGGCAACGTCTTGATATAAGTGAAATATTCTTGACTGGGACGTTAAACACCATTACTCAACTCAACTCTATGATAAACTTAAAGAATTAATGAATTTACAAGATTTTTAAAAAAATGTTCAGAATAGACATGCGGAAAAACAAAATCTTACATAGTTAATATCTTAAAATTAACATGGATACACAGTAATAAAAAAATAAAATCTTCATAACTTTATAAAGAGCATGGTATGATTTAAAATATATATATATACATAGATTAGGAAAATATCATTTTGTTAAACATTTACTTTATCATCATCTCAAAATATTCATTTTTTGAAATATTTCTTTTATGTTCGATGTAGGTAAAACCAAAAAGTATTTTATTTCCAAAAAGAGGCTCAGTATTGGAGGAAGCAAAGAGAAAGGGGAGAGAAGCTTTAAGGAAACAAAAGGAAGAAGAAAAGAAAAAACAGCTGGAGCAGCAGCAACAGCAACGACAACAGAATGAGGATGAAGATGACAGTGATGTTGATTATTTGTTTAACCAACTAACTAAAATGGTATAACATCTTTATTTTACTCATTTTTACAATATACAAAATTTTATATCACCAACATTAGCTATCATCTCTAGTTAATTGGGCTCTTGGTAATTTTTTGCGACCTTTGACTATTGCCTTTTGTCTTGCTCTGCAATTTTTTAATTTTGTAAATTTTAAATTTCAGTTTTAAAAAAAATTTCCTATTTTCTCTAACATTTGTCACAACATATTGTCCATTGACATCTGCTTTAAGCTTGACCCATTCTTACATGAATGAAGTAGAACTATGGTGTTTTATATGTTTCAGTTTTAGTGAGGCAGTTCTGGGTAGATTGATTTTCTTTTTGTCATTTTTGAAATATCTGTTGTAATCTTTTGCATTTTTTACAGACATTTTCAAATAAACCAGATCTGATAGAAGGGTGAGTATAATTTAAAATTTTGTGTAATTTTACAAATATGTCAGAATGGCATGTACAGTTTGAGAAATAGATGGAATAAGTGTGCAATATATATTATGTATGAGAGAGAGAGAGAGAGAGAGAGAGATTTACTATCATTTCATATAGGAGTGAGGAACATTTGGAATAACAATAATCAGCTGAAGGTAATATATTCTATGATTGTGTACTGATTCTTATTATTTGGTTTCTATATTGCAAACAGTTTATTATATTTTAGTATTCAGAAAAATATTATGACTTTTTAAATTTTATCCTTTTAAATTACCCTAGTTCTATATGGCTTCTAGTTGCTTTTGGTAAAGTGTACCTTGTGCACTACAAGTATTTGAGACTGATTGAATGAACATTTCCAATCAAACTAAAAATGGTAAGGTTTTTGAGCTGTATTTTTATGACACATTCTACTTCTGTTGAGTTCTTTTTTTAGAAACATTTCTTTATCTTGTAAATGATACCTTTAATGCAAACTTAGGCAATGGTATAAATGCATTTCTGATTTCAGCACTGGTTTGATTTATGATGAAAAACAGACTGCACATAAACATTTATGGGATCCAAATTTTCCAGAAAGACCTGAGAGGATAACTGAACCATTTAAACGATGTTATGAACTTGGTCTGGTTGACAGATGTGTTAGAATACCAGTAAGTTATGCAGAAATTATGACATGATCAATGTTATTACCCTATCTTGTAACATTGTCCATTGACTTTTTGATTCCATAAAATTTTTTGGTTAAAGGAAATTGGTCCCATTGTTTCTATGTTAACATTTTGATTACTTACTTGACAATTAATGGTGTACATGTATATAAAAAGGTAATGTTTGTATTAAAAATAAATTTAGCATTTCATCTAAATTAAACACAGTTTTTGTACTTTGTTGATTGACTGTGTATTTGTCATTTTCAAATTTTTCAAAAGGTCAAAAGTTGTACTACTTTGGCAATGAATTGAATGATATTTAAAAATACTCCATGAATTAATGGGGGTCCTTTAGATGAGACCTTAAAAACCGATGTCCCATGTCACAACAGGCATGGCACTTTAAAGAACCCTCCCTGCACATTGCCCTAAGCACACGGCAAAGGTCAAAATTTCCTTCACTTCGACTATAGCTAGTGACTACTTGATATAAGTGAAATATTCTTCACTGGAAGGTAAAACTCCATTAAATCAATCAATCAATCAATCCATGAATCAATGCTTTTCATTCGGCATGATACAAAATGATTATGTGTTTTCAGATTATGCTCAGATTGTTATTGGACAAAGTTTCAACCAGTCACATCAAGTGTCTCATAAACATGTTATGATTGTAATCATTTGTAATGAGGTCAGTGATTGGATATTTTAGGTCCAGTATGGTACAGAAGATCAGGTGCTATTACAACATGCTCAGGAATTACTGGATAAAATTAAATCTACTACAACAATGTCTAAAGAAGAATTGGCTAAAATAACTCAACAATATGATTCTGTGTACTTCAATAATGTAAGTATACATGTAGTAAATCCTGTTTATAATACCTATTTATTTTGTTTACCTTCCTTTTTGTCCCATAGTCTCTTTTTTCATGTTTTTCTTTATGATGCTCCATTTTCTTAAAAACCCTCTTTATTATGCCAAAATCTGACCGATCAGAAGGTAGCCATATTTTGCTGTAACATAATTTTTTAATCTGTTTGATGAAGTTTTCTACTGTAGTTTTAATATTTATGGAGTTTTCAAGTTTATATTTTGACTTTCTGATCATGATCTACATAGTTGAGTTGGTGATAGTAATAGAGTTCTGTGCCCAAGTCAAGATACTTTCTTTTATGTCTGGTGCATTGTATCTTTTTCATTGTTTCCGCTGGATAATACACGTACCATTTTGCTTCAGAACCATTGAGCAAATTTCAAAAACATATCTGAAAATTGATTATAAGTTATATATACATGTATATTGTTTGAATACAAAATCACAAAAAGTTTTTGATGCAAATCCATATCAGTTTTCTACTAAATGATTGGATCCAAATTATGTAAAATTACTGTAATTTTACTGATTTTAGCGTGTATGTTTAGTGTGTACGTATTAGTACATTCATACGACTTATTCGCATGGATTTAAATTAGCACAAAACAACTTTTAAAAAACAGACTAAATTATACATGTTTTAACAGTGTAGTTGAATTCGTGCTACTGTCCTAGCACAAAAATCACTAAAGTTAATACACCGCTAAAATTAGTTTGTTTACAGTATAACTTTTTTGTTTGTTTTTCAGTCCACTTATGAATGTGCTCTATTAAGTCTTGGTTCAGTGGTGGAATTAATGGAACAGATATTGAAGAAAACTGTAAGTGTATTTTAGCTCACTTATATCAAATAAAAAGTGTTTCAAAAAATCAAATATGTTTACCTTTGAGGTAAGCATTCACATGTACATGTTTATTTTAGTGTCATTCAATGTGCTTGTATGAGTTTTTCTGTAATTTTGCTGCAAATTGTTTTGATGTTGAAATTTAATACTATTTGTGTGCTTAGGAAAATAAATATATAAATATATATAAACATGCTAATGTAAAATAAAATAGTCACAATTTTCTCAACTTTTAAGTAAAGTAAAAAATACTACATCTAGAGGAAGCTGTGAAAACCTGTGTATACCGGAAAATTTAATCAGAAAACAGGACTGGTAATACATGTATTTTGAATGATTAACATATTTTTATTTTAGATCAGAAATGGACTTGCATTTGTAAGGTAATATATTTTCATATCTTTGTTTATTCAACCCTTTTATTTCCTAAAATAAATCTATCCTATTTCCACAGTGTTATAGTTTAGTTTTTGTTTGTCTCATAGTTTGTGAAAAACTCCTTTACCAAGAGTAGTCTCCCTTTTATCAAAATAACAATCATATTAAAACATTAATTGCAATTTGTTTTATTTGGTTTATGTACATGTATATATGTAAAATGGAAATCTCTGTTAATTAACTTAAAAGAATAAATATCTTTAATTGACAAAAAATAAAATAATGTTTATTTTTTTTTTTATTACAGACCACCTGGCCATCATGCTATGAATAATGAATTCTGTGGATACTGTTTCTTTAATAATGTTGCCATAGCAGCAAAACATGCAGTTGATGATTTAGGTCTTAAAAGGTACAGTAAGAAACTTGAACTCCTTTTTACTAGAAAATGTTAATGGGTTTTGTTGAAATATCTTTTTTATTATGCTGTTCTGATTATTTTGACAGTAATTTTGCAAAAAAAAAATTTCAATTCTGACTTTATCATTAAGTCATAATGTTACTACAGGTAAGTTCATTTTGATTTGATGGTGATCAGTTTTGTTGCACAGAATTGGAATAAGATTCACATTTCAAGTTTGTATACAATTGAATTTTTATGTATAAAAGATGAATTTTTATTCCTTGTTATATAGAGTTTGACCTCAAAATGAGGTGAAACTACTCACTGTGTTGCTCAAGAAGATATGTGTAGCCACCTGTATGTTTTTTCACTGGATTCTGATCAAAATATATCTAAAACAAATTTGCTGATAGTAAGACAAAATATCATTTTAGAACAGTGTTGAGTAATTTTGTTTCAAGCCCCAGGCATGATTGTCATAATTATATCAAGGCAGTCAGTTCTGAGATGACCAGTGTAGAAACCCAGAGTACCCTGGCAGAGGAGGCATGTAGATTGTAGAAACTATTGCTACTATTAATAAAGATACTATTTGGGGTAGCCCAGTTTTTTGTTCCTTGTTAAATGTTTCTTATTATGTTGTAAATATTTTATAATTACAGAGTATTGATAGTGGACTTTGATGTGCACCATGGTCAGGCGACACAGTATATGTTTTACAATGATCCAAGGTACACAAAATACTCTATTTATTATATTCACTAGTTTGCAAATAAATTATTTCATAAATACAATAAAAAGAAATTCAATAACTTGAACTTATTTTATCCAACACCATTGATATCTTGAGGTTATGCTTTTTTTGCAAAGTTTATGATCTATATTATTGTTTCAAATTTACAAATTTGAAATCCTGAATTACTTGGTAATCAAAACCAAAGACAATTTTGGCACAGTTATTGAAAGTTTTACTGTAAAGAAAATTATGTTTGTATAGAGTTGATGGATTGGAGTTTTAGTGTTTTACAACACCTCAGTCAAGATTCTTTCACTTATATCAAGACATTCAGTTCTGAGACAGTGGAGGAAATCCAAAGTGCCCAGGGAAAACCTCCTACCTTTGGCAAGCAGACTAAACAAACTCTCTTACACTAGGATCTACCTTAGTGAGATTCGAACCTACACAGTAAAAGGCAATTTGATGAATATGCAAGCAATTTACCTGTAGTCTGCTCAGCCACCAAGGCCCCAATTATGTATAGAGAGGCATCATTTATCTTATACTTCTAAATAAGCTGCATGTGATTTTTAAACAGAAAGCCATTAACTTTGTTGCAAAATTGATAAATACTACATTAAAATTTGATTTTTGTTTAATTGTCCATAATTACTTTTGAAGCATCAGTTGATCTGGACATAGCAGATGTCAAAGGTCAAGGTCATTATGATTAAGTGCATTATTGCATTACAAATTTTGAATTATTTTAGTCTGTTTGGCTGGTAAGTCAGATACAATGCTACTTAAAAATATTTAATATTTTGGTTTTTTTTTTAACATTTTAGAGTGTTGTATTTCTCCATTCATCGATATGAATATGGAGAGTTTTGGCCAAATTTACGAGAATCTGACTATGATTTTATTGGAGAAGGTGATGGAAAGGGTTATAATATAAATGTTCCATTAAATAAGGTAAGTAAAGATTGTTTTTTTAGCTTTGGTTTTGTTATATCTCAACGCAAACACATTCCACATTTTCCTTTTGAAAAAAGGTTGGTTTATAACCTAATCACTTTACTAGCTCACACAGTCAGTATGCTGCAGACAATTGCAAGGATACCTGCACTCCCCAGTTATATTATCCTGATACTGGATGAACCAGTCAATAAGCTCCCCTCTCAATGCTAAGTACCAGGGGGAAAAGCAGTATTTCAAAACTTAAAGTCTAGCATATGTCCTGGCAGGGGTTTGAAATTACATCCTTTTCCTCTGGAGGTGACCACTGTACCTCTAAGCCACCAAGTGCAACTACAAGGTTGACCATAAAACATGTGAATGTACACTCCCACATTTCATGCATACTCAAACTTGTTCTTATATAAGTCTTTAGAGGTTAATAAATTTGCTCTTGTTGTGAATAGCTGAAAAATTGCTGATGTGACATTTAACAACATAACAACCAACTAACAACAACAATCCAGCATATGCATTAACTACGGTAAGTACATTTAAACACACACATGTGAAGACACAGATTCAAGACAATTTACACAAATAAGTACATTGTATATATACTTTGATCTTTATTTACCAGACAAGTTTTAAAAAAAAGTTTATTCAGAGAAAAATTCATTATCAGAAATTGTATTTTATACAATCAAGTTATGATAAAAGTTTGTTTTTATTGATTAATTAGCACATCACTGTCTGAAATTGTTATTTATAAACTTTTAATAGACAGGAATGAAGGACAGTGACTACCTAGCTATATTTCATCAGATTCCTTTTACCTGTAGCACATCAGGTAAGAATACAATTATTATTTTTATTTTATTCACTAATTAATTAACGTCTACCAAAAATACATGATAAGAATAATTCACAGTAGGTTTTATTTTATTGGAGATGGAGATCTTGTTGGTCTAAAGTGCTGACTCATGGTTCACAGTGCTCTATCAGCTACTTTGGAAGAAAAGAGCAAGAAAAAAAATTTGTCAGTTGGTTTGCTTGTGATCAGTGGATTTTTAGCTCACCTGAGCTGAAAGCTCAGATGAGATATTGCTATCCATCTTCGTCCGTCGTGCATTGTCCGTCGTCCGGTCGTGCGTAAACTTTTTACATTTTAAAAAAGTTCTTAACTTGAGAAAACTTTTAAAGTTTCTGTACATAATATATTGTCTATTGCACTTTGCAAACAATATTGGACATATCTTCAGGTGAGCGTTAAGGCCCATGGGCCTCTTGTTCCCTGGGTAGTAGGGTTTCTTCCAATATGTTAGAACTGACTTTATCAATAGAAGTGAAAGAATCTTGTCTGAGGCATAAAACCACTTCACTCTGTCAGAGTTATTATAAGCTTTAAAAAATTTTTACATTATGTGTATTATTCTTTGCATCACCTGTCCATTAATACTACTGGCTAAAAGTCAGTTAATAAAAACATCTTTATAATTCACCTAAAACAAAGATGGATGTTACGAATTTAGGCCTATTACCAACTAGAAAAAACTCCCCAACCAGTTTACTATATAATCTATGTTTTATTAAATTGCTTTTTACGAATTGGTCTATAACGAAAAATTGCTTGTTCTGTATTTGTCTAAAAAGTCCATATTTCTTCATTTTCAACGGTGTTCTTTTTATACAGGTTTAATTGTACGTTGCTAAAATGTTTCAATTATTTAGTTGTCTAGAAAAAAAAGTCTTTTTGCAGTTACGTAACTTCAGATTTTCCCATCTAAGTCATAAAAAGGCTTAAGTCAATTTGTTTATATATGTTTAACAATGACTATTTTTAATTACACATGTTCCAGTTTAACCCAGAGATAGTTCTGGTGTCAGCAGGTTATGACCAGGCTCTGGGATGTTTTGAGGTACAGATATATACATGTATATTTTTATGATGCACTTACAGAACTTTGCATACAATTCATATTTTTTTTATTGTATTGTATGTGTTATTACTAGAGATGAAATGATTCATTGTGGTACAAATATATCACAGTTTTTTTACTCAAGATACAGTACAGCACAATTATCCTAAAAAAATACTACACTTTATTTATGCCCCTGATTAATTCCTTTCATAATGCATTTAGATTGTTGAAGAACAACTAGACCATCTTTCTCTGGTACCATATTAATGCTAATGCTTATCTGGTAAATTTGAGTTCTTTTTTTTTTTTTTTTTAGAAATAATTGATAGAAAATAATTTATTGCAAAGACTTATTTACTCAAAAAATTAGTAAAATGCTGAAGTTTCAAATTCTTTCAAAATCTGCTTCTTGAGTGGCTGTTTGTATCATATAAAAATATTTCAAATAATGGCCTTTAATTGTGATGCTGTATGTATTGTATCATGAGGTAGCGTGTGAAAGCATTAAGTTTGTTGGGGTTTACTGCTTTCTTTTTGAATGGCTTTATTCATATCAAAACTGAATTCTATTGTTTTCTTTTTCAATAAAACTTTAAACCAAAAATGTTGCATATGATAGTAAATTTAAAGTTCATATCTACTTTTCATTTTGGTTCACACTGGAGGCCCCAAATGCTAAATGCTTTCATTGTATTCTTGATGCTTTTTTTCTTAATAGTGTTGTGAAGGCTGACCATTAAATTTGTGTACATAACCTATCATTAACTCATAATTTTTCTTTCACAGCTGTTTCACAAAGAAGCTGTGGACAAGGAATTGTTTTTTTCATTATTTTTTTTTTTAAAATGGATAAAATGAGAATGACAGCTATTATTTTGGAGATTCCCTTTTGATCTTAGAATATTCTTGTCATTTTATTTAAAAACAATGGCTCATGCAATTACTTACATGTATGTTAAAAAAAACTTAGATAGGAAAGATACACATTCAGAAAAAAACTCATTGAAAATTGTTCGCTCAGCCTTCATAGATTTGGCTTTGGTTGTGTTTTCATTCAACCGTATCTTTAGAATTGCATTAGATGAGGCCAAGAAAAAAATATTGTGGTTCTGCTTCCCTAACAACCCTAATCTAATTTTTGAGGGCATATCCTGAAGTTTTTTTAATGCCAGGTATTGAATATCCACAGTTAAGTATTAAATGTTGCTATATAGAGCTAATATAAAACAGAAATTCTTACCTTGTCTATTTTGTGGAAAGGTGAAAGCAGAAACACATTTTTTCCTTGGCCTTATCAATCTTCTCATGGCATTCAAAGAAACTTGTTAAACTTGATTAAGAGTTTACCAGAGTATGATTTGCTATATTATTTGCATGCTTGTTACTCACATTGTGTTACACTTTATATTTTAATCTAACAGTTTAATCCTGAATTAGTTATTGTATCTGCTGGCTATGACTCTGCTTTTGGAGATCTTAAGGTACATGATCTTAATTATTATTTATAAAACTTCTTTATAATGGGGTTTACCATTGTACCTTATCACCAATAAAGAGACCTTAGTAGCCAAGTAATCTGAAGTACACACTTACATATCACACCGGCTTTCACTGCATAGGTTCAAATCTTACTTGGGAATGGTGTGAGAAAGTTTGTCAGTTTGCTTGCTGAAGGTTTGTTGTTTTCTGCGGGTACTTCTGTTCCCCCACCATCCCAAAATTAATTGTCAATATGAGTGGAAGAATTTTTTACTGGGGTGTTTGAAACCATTATTTAATTCACCTCACATGATCAGCACCTCTTGGTGTTTGTGCAGAACAATAATTAAAAAATGTTTTGCAAAAAATCCCAGAATAATGATGTTTTTATCAGAAACTCTCAACTCTTGCAAGTCCATTTTCATTGGACATAACAGTTCTGCACAGATGTATTGGGATTGCATGTGGTATGCTGGCAAACTCCATTGCTTTATAATTATAATAAATACTTTATAATTACATGTACAATTTGGCATTTTGTGTTATATGCTTGTGAAATGTATAGAAGTGTTTGCATGTGTGCATCGTAGTTTCATGTTTTCTATATATATTGGAAATTTGAATACTTGATCGAGATACATAAAGTTTTTGGTTTGAATTGTTATGACCACACATTCATCTTAACTTATCCATGAACACATTGGTTGATTTATACTGTGTCAAACCCCCTAACAGTTTCAGCTTGCTATCATTATCAGTTATAGGTATGGCAGTTATCATGATTATTTTGTTAATAATTGCTATTTTTATCTGGTGCAGACTCTCATACATTTTCATTCAAATCAGTCTCTTTCTAAATGGCTACACATGAGTATTAAAACA
This sequence comes from Tegillarca granosa, assembly GCA_029721355.1. NCBI lineage: Eukaryota > Metazoa > Mollusca > Bivalvia > Arcoida > Arcidae > Tegillarca > Tegillarca granosa. Next base: position 21,535,481 of record CM056599.1, on the reverse strand, counting down.
AAAGTTTGGATTAATATGATATAGCGTGTACTTTGTCATTCAGTGCACTTGCTTCTAAATGCTATATCAGACTCAAATTTAAAATTAATTGTGCAGTTTATACATAATACGTAATATGTTTTTCAAGTTTCAGTTTTTCTCTTACAAACATTGGTTAAAAGTTGTTAAAGCATAAAATATTAGATTTTTAAAAAAAATTATTTAAAAACATAATTAATACTTCTATGTCCTTTATTAATCAATTATCTCCAAAGTTCTGTTTAGAGATATTATTTCGGATTATTATAGCGGCCAAGTTGTCTAATCAATCACACTACCTTGGTTGAACACTCGCAGATTCTTGTAATATTTTATCATAAATTCATGTTACATGCTACAAAATTTTTTAATTAAATGCAAAGATATATTTACTCACTTTTGTCTTAACAGGGAGAGATGGAAGTTACCCCAGTGGCCTATTCACATTTTATACACAAAATATCATCACTTGCTCAAGGTAGAGTCTGTGTTGCCTTAGAGGTAATTATATGTTATAAATTTGTCTAAGGACCATGTTGTATCTTATTATTGTAGTGGTATAAAGGGCTTGGTTAAACCTCTCCAATCACTGTTTAAATCCACTCTTGTAAATTCTATAGTTTGAAAAGTTTGTCAGTGGCAGAAGTCTCATGATTATCTCTTGATAAAACCAGAAATGTACATTTTTGTACTTTTTAATGTACATGCCAATGTATGCCTTAAAACTATTTATTTATATTAATAAAATTAAAAAATAGATCTCAACACTTAGAGAAACAGCAACTTGAAGTTTTATTTTTTCGACATGTTTTGGAGTCTATGACTCTGTCATCAGGACCTATTTTTAATTTTTTTTTTAGATTTTTTTTTTAGATTTTTTTAAATTCTCCCTAGAACTCTACTGAATACTTGGGGTATCCATTGGGGAAACACTACCAAAAGTCATAACATCAAGATGTTGGTTGATTCTCTTTTTAACTTTTTTACATAAAATTTATATGGTTTATTTAACTCATTTCATCAAGTAATAACCACTATTGATTTTGAGGGATTCTTGAAACAGGAGAACAGTTTTAGTAGAACCTGGATTCAAAGCCACACGCTGCTTCTTCAAGTAAAGGAGCCTCTGTGGTTGAGTGGTCTAAAGCATGCAATTATGGATCACAGTGCATCTGGCCACCTACATTGAATCCCATTTTGGCAGATTCTACTATTATGAAGTTAGTCAGTTTGCTTGCCAATTTTTTTTTAAGGTACGCCAGTTTCCTCCACCATCCCACAAATGACTGTCTTTATATGAGTGAAAGATTTTTAACTCAAGCACTAAACACATTTTTCTAATCTACTCCCTTTCTTAGTCAGATTTTGGCATTATGTAATTATTTAGATTCACCTTTTTTTTAAATAATTTACAGGGAGGATATTGTATAAAGTCTTTATCAGAAGGTGTGGCTCTTACTCTAAGATCTTTGTTAGGTGATCCATGCCCACCTCTACCACCCTTGGAAGAACCTTCAGACAGGTATTTTTCAGTATATAAAGTATTTATCCAAAGTTGTGCTTCTTACTCTTTGTTCTTGTCTAGAAATCCATGCTTGTCTCCACCACATACAGAAGAACCTTCAGACAGGTATTTTTAAAGTTAAGTCATGGCCAAGTGTCTCTGAATTCTTAGGGATGGAATTCCACTGTGGCAGCTCAGAGTCTGATAAAGTTTGTCGATTTGCTTGCGGAAGGCTTTGGGTTTTCTCCAGGCAATCTGGTTTTCTCAGTCATACCAGAACTTAAATACAGTCAAACCTGTCTATAAAGGACACCCATGGGATTCAGTAAAAGTGGTCTTTATAGACAGGTGGCTTTTATATACAAGTTCAAATAATATAGACAAGGAGCAACTGGGATAGAATTTTATTGGCCTTTGTAAGCAGGGGATCCTTATAGAGAGGTGGCCTTTAAGGCAGGTTTGACTGTACTGTCATAGTGTAAGTTAAGAAATCACTAAAAACACCATTGATCCTTTTCACTCCAGGAAAATGAGACCTATTCTTTATAAAAAAGAAATACTCTAAATATTTTTGGTTGTCAAAAATGCAAATAGAAATACTCTTGTTGACATTCAAAAATAAAAAAATCCTATAAGAAAATGATTTATTGACTGAAATCCCAATATTTCTAATAATATTTGTACTAAAAGGAAAAAAAAACAGCTACAAGTAATTGATTCTTGTCCTGATTGTATTTTTAGTGTTACAGAATCCATATTGAATGTCATCAAAGTTTTACAAGATTATTGGTCATGTTTTCAATATCAGGAAATCCTAGAAGAAGGAGAAATTTGTCAGTTTGAAGGAGTTGATACCATGCCACCAAAGTAAGAACTTGATTATATCTTTTCATTTTGTTACCTAGTAATGTGCCGCCAGTTAATGACATTATTAGTTACATGGTGAGTTTGTGACCTAATATGTTTATACAGGGTCAGTGAAATCCAAATTGGGCAAGGGTTTTGCCCTTGGCCAGATAATGGTTTTACTGACCCTGTATAAACCATAATAGTCCACCAACTCACCCTGTAAGGATTATATCCTACCAGTCACCCTGAAGAACCAAAGTAAATGTATGCCTAGTGACATAACACTCTGTTCATGGAGTGAGAGAAGTTTTGAATCAAAAATATGTGTTCACTATCAAGCTGTTGCCATTGATGTTGGTCAAGGGAAATAACTCTTGATACTGACTAGATATGGAATCATGCTGTTGATATGGTCTATATAAGGTCAGCATGTGATCAGGATTGCCCAATGAAATTGACAGAAAAAAGAGGTATGATATATTCTCTAGTCTGTGCATTATTTAGCAATATGATTTGAGTTAATCTTGATGATTAATCAAGTGGTTTGATATACATTTCATAATTTGTCAGACTGTTACTGAGAAGAAAATTTAAAGGACAAAAATCATATATGAGTTTTTAAATGTTAAATATTCAGTCATTTCAGTTTGCCTGTACTTGTAAAACCATAGTGTTCTATCAGATCAGAGTCAGTGTTATGTAAAGACATTTTGAAAAATTTTCAAAGAAATTCTAATTTACTCAATTAAAGTTTTTGAAAAGTATAACTTTGTCCCCACCAATGCCATCTTTTCTCTTTACAAAACACAGACCATTTATATCGATAATGAAACCTATAAATAATCCTAAATATTGTCAGTTTTTATACAAAGACATCTAAGAACATGGATTTAGCATTTTCCATGTTTGTATGTACATTTATATTCCGAAAACTTTTTTTCACTTCATAACTTTTGAATGGGTGTCACATATGATATTAACACCAGATGGTACCAAATTTGCTAAATGGGAGGCCATGGGGAAGGTCACAGGATGCTATAACTTAACACAAAGACATTTCTATCATATTTGCACCATACTCTTTTTGGAAGTTTTGCATAATTCTGTGCATTTGAGATAAAATATTTTCCAAAACTTATAGAAACAAAAATTTTCACAATGTTAGCAAGGATTTTATGATAAATGGAAATTCCAATCCATTATACTTTTATACATAGAAAATAAATGTTATAAGAAATAATATGTTAGGCCAATTCAATTTAAATAGTAAATTCTTATCCAGGTTGGACAAAATTTTGGGGGTGGGTAGGAAGGCTTTATTATTTATTTATTTTTTTTTCATACATGTGTTTTAGGTAGGAAATGAAAATAAAATGACTTGGGGTGACACAGTTTTGGTGGGGCCGGCATGGATGAGAATCTACCAATTTAGTTGAATTGGCATATGGAAAAAACTGGTCACAATCAGATCCCCAATCTAATTGTGCACACCAGTATTTTTTATTAAATTTGTTGGTAAATTTCAGGATTTCTTCAAGCTTTCTTTATTATTTGTCAACACTTTTGTTTTGAAGAACATTTTTTTTCTTTGTTAACAGAAATGGTGTTGTTTTTACAACCCCCGAGAACAAACCTAAGGAATATCCATTAGAGGATTTTGTTTATAGTGAAAAAGTACGGGAAATCTACATAGACAATGGTAATAACTTTGATCCAATCATTGATGCTCTAATAGCGGAGACCTCACTTTCAACACCACCAAACAGGTAAGTTATGTTGATTGATGGTGTTTACAAATGTTTAATTTTTCATAAAAAAATATGTCATAGATGTATTCTGTTGTAGTTGTAATTTCATTGTTTAAATTATGTATAAATCATAGAAATACATGCATGTACATTAAAATTTCATCCATCAGCTCCATTTGTTTAGTCAGATTTTGGCTCTTATGAAGGTGTTTTGGTTAGGGAGATTTCTTTTTCTCAAGAAAAACATTAAAAAAAATTAATTTTTGGTCATTAAAGTATCATAGATATAGTGGTAAAAAGTTAAGTGGCAAAGTTATCAAAAGGCATTATAATGAGATTTCACTGTAATTTGTATTAATATTACTGACTGCTAAAATAGAGAAAGCTAGAGGTCATATAACTAGGGAATACCAGGCTTCTCTTTTTTATTTGCTGTTTGCTGTGTACTGACAATAAATACAATTTGTTGAAGTTTCTTTTCTGTATAAGAGTTACCCCCCTTTTATAAGATAACAGTAAATTTGAGTTTCAAAAATATATTTCTACTTGCGGAAGTTTTGTTATGAAGACAAAAGAGTTGTTACTAATGTTTAGTGATAGGTATAAGAAAGCATTATTAACAATGGTTTGACAGCACATATGCCTGATTAAATGCCAAGTTATCCTTGACACTGATCATCCATGTACAAAATACCAAGTCATCGTTGACTCTGAGGTTCATTCATGTACAAAATGCCAAGTCATCCTTGAAACTGAGGTTCATCCATGTACAAAATGCAAAGTCATCCTTGAAACTGGGGTTCATCCATGTACCAAATGCCAAGTCTTCCTTGAAACTGAGATTCATCCATGTACAAAATGCCAAGTTATCCTTGACAATGAGGTTCATCCATGTACAAAATGCCAAGTCATCCTTGAAACTGAGGTTCATCCATGTACAAAATGCCAAGTCATCCTTGACACTGGGGTTCATCCATGTACCAAATGCCAAGTCTTCCATGAAACTGAGATTCATCCCTGTACAAAATGCCAAGTTATCCTTGACAATGAGGTTCATCCATGTACAAAATGCCAAGTTGTCCTTGAAACTGACATTCATCCATGTACAAAATGCCAAGTTATCCTTGACAGTGAGGTTCATCCATGTACCAAATGCCAAGTTATCCTTGACAAGGAGGTTCATCCATGTACAAAATGCTGAGTCATCCTTGACACTGAAGTTCATCCATGTACAAAATGCCAAGTCATCCTTGACACTGAGGTTCATCCATGTACAAAATGCCAAGTCATCCTTTGCACTGAGTTTCATCCATTTACAAAATTCCAAGACATCCTTGACACTGAGGTTCATCCATGTAGCACAGGATAGTCCCTAATGTTTCCATGGAACTTTTGTTTTGTTTGTTTGTGATTCTTGAAAGGCATTACGGGTATCAAGTGGTAGGTACAGTGGTTGTTGAAGCCAACAGGATTTATCATTACAACATCACCATTCTATGAAATTACTAGAAATCATCAGAAAATGTGATTCTTGAAAGGTATTATGGGATTCATTGGGTAGGTAGGTTGTTAAAGCCAACAGGATTTATCATAACAGCAGTCATCAGCTAGGTCACTAATATTATAAAAAATCATTTTGAAAGAGTTTTTATAAAATTTACAACACTTAGTATTTTTGAAAATATTCTTTTTATTTGCAGAACTTGTCTAGCATATGATGATGCAATGAGAGCTCACAAGAACAAATTCATGTATGGGTAAGTAGTCTTTGTTTTCTCTTAGCTTACATAATCTATGCTATGGAGCCAAGTTGAGTAATGGTATTTAATGTCCCAGTTAAGAATATTTCACTTATATCTACCAGCTATAAGTAAAAGTGTAGAAATTTTGCCTGTGCATTGTGCTGAAAACTTTTTTTTATCTGAGTGCAACCTGTTTCTATCAGCTAGAGGCCTTGGTGGCAAAGCATATTCACATATTTTCTTATACCAAATCACTTTAAATACTGCCTGTAGGTTCAAATTACCCACTAGGGCAGATACTAGCATGAAAAGCATTTCTGCAGTTTGCTTGCCAAAGGTCAGTGGTATTCCTTGGGCATTTCAGTTTCTTTAATCATTCTTAAACTTAAATGACTGCCTCAGTGGCTAAGTGTTACATGTCCACAACAATAATGGGAGATTGTGGGTTTTATTTTAAGACTTTATTGCCTGGTGTTTAGCATTAAGAGAACAGAGTATTGACTGGTTCACCTGGTGTCAGGGAAATAGATGGAGAGGGAATAGTTTGCTTGTTTGCGGTATAGTGACTCGGTGAACTAGCGCCTTACCAAAAAATTGTCCTATGAGTGTGCTAGTACAAGACAGACCAAACAGAACTCACACATCTGATGCACATAAAAACTTGTTTTTAGTTTCATCCTAAGAGATTAATAACTTGCTTCTTCCATCAGGATTAGCTGAAAAATTGCTGATGTGAGGTACAAGGCAGACCAAACCGCACATCCAATGCTCATACAAACTTGTTCTTAGTTTCATCCTTAGAGATTAATAACTTGCTTCCATCAGGATTAGCTGAAAAATTGCTGATGTGAGGTTAAACAATATAACAACCAGTTTTAACTGACACCAAAATATATTCAACATATATATCAATAGGATGCCGCGAAAAATTGAACCTTTGTATACCATACACTATTATCACCTTTTAGATTCTGAAATGTGTGATTTTAACATTGATGTTTGATGAATTTATAACTTTACAATTTATGCAAAGAAATAGTAAATTTTATTGGTGCTTCAACAAAGAATAATTTACATGAAAAATAACATGATATTGCAAATTAATCATATCAAACATATTTCCTATTTTCAAAAAAATTTTAAATACAATGTACCCCAAAAACTAGTATTCTTAGTATGTTCCATTATATGTACCACTTGAGAAAAACACATGGTTTATTTGTATACTGATTACATGTCTCTATTTAAAGGTATCATTAAGTTCGAAATATGGCAACATTTAGTTGAAAGTTTACAGATAAAATGAGGCTCTTTACTTTATGAGATCTATGAGCATATCGCTACTGAAGGGAATCTTCAGTAACTGTTATTAGTAACTGAAGTATCCCAGTATGTCAACTTTGACTAAAAAAATTCACAATTGAATTAAAATTCCAAATCTCTACTTGTTTAAGTTCCCAGTACATAAAATAGATTGAAAATGAATTATATAAATTTGTAGCAGAAAAATGTATACTTTGTAAGAAAATGGAGTGAACAATCGTTTTTCTCAACAAAACAGATTAAAGAAATTCATTTGTTTATTTATTTTTTTAAAAAAAAACATTCATTAATTTTCAACTGTTTGGCGTATGTTTTTAAATCTATCAAACTTTTCGGCCCTTAATGTCACTGATGAGGAATGATTTTCAGAAATGTGCACATCTGGCACATCAAAATTTAGCAGATATACAACATATATGATAGAAACAGTTAGTGCAAAAATTAAAATATAACAGAAAAATAGAACCAAAAAAACTGCATCTTTTGCTCACACATTTACATTACATACATTGTGATGTACGTAGCATTAATCATGGACACTGTTGATCATTTATAAATTATTGTGCAAAGTAATGTTATATAACTAATGATTTTGCGTTTAATTTTAAGATTCTTTGTACATTTCTGTTATTGTAGTTTTAAATTGAAATAGTCAACAATTTTTGAATAATTAAAAAACATATAATCAATTAAATAACCCTGAATTTGTTTTTTGTCAAAATATAAATCACATATAATGTTCTTTTTGTAATATTAGCAACATGTAAAAAAATAATAAGAACAGAATGCTCTTCCACACATATGGACACACAATTTACCATACACACATACTCATACATACATATACAATGTACATATTTACACATATTTATTCAGGCAGTGGTAGAAGACTGACTAATATGTAATGTTAAAGTGTCACTTTTTAGAAAAAAAACATAGCTTTTTCCTTTTTTTTTTTCCTTCAAAAATATTTTTTAAGTTTTTTATATACTGACTAACAGTAAATGATTTTAAATTTGTGTTAAAGAAATGTACCACTGATGTGCTGTCCTCCATCTTAACACATACTTGTACAATTCCTGCATTTTTTATGTTATTTTGAGTTTAAAATTCCAGAAGTCAGCAACCTGCATTAAATAAATGGCACCTAGATCAGTGTTGTGATTGGTTAATGTTTATTTCCATAGGAAACAGTGAAAGAATAACATACTACTAAATGATTGACACTTAGAACAGTGTCCTGATTGGCTTATGTTGATTTCCATAGAAAACAGTTTATGTCAATGTTCACATTCTGTCTGGCTTATGACCTATACTTATAGACAGTAATTTGGCTACCATTATCATTACACACCCACAGTTGTCCTGATTGGTCTATATTGATACCCCAGGGATACTCTATACCATGTAAATCTGTCAGTATGTAGTCTATAAATTGACCTTCCATGTCGACCTGGTGAATCTGGTGGTTATAACAATCACTGATCAGAATGTAACCATTCCTATCACAAGCAATACCATTGCAGCGATGGATGGGATAAACAACATCAAGGGCCGAGTCAGGATAACTAAAGCGAGGTGCTCCATCTTTGTCAATAACCACAACGCTTTTGTGTCCATCAACCACACATATGTCTTTGTTGATGTTTTCAGCAACTAACCTTGGATTGCTGAACAGAGGTTTTTGTCCTTTTCCTTGCTGTATTGTCTGTTTTATCTTCCCATCTGTTGTAAGTCTTAAAATTTTGTTTTGTTTTTCATCCCGAACTAGACATACTAATATGTCATTGTCTTCAGTGGTACACAAGCCATAAGTCTTGTAAGGTGATGTATCAGTAATATTTACAATTTTTCCATCGTCTGAATATTTCTTGATGTAATGACCATTCCACTGTGTTAGAAAGAGTTTTCTGTCTCTTGACACTGTCATTCCATAAAGTTCAAAATCTAATTTGACAGACTTTATAACTCTACCTTCAGTATCAATTAGTGCCACACTGTTGCCACCAGATCCAAATCCATGACCACACCAAATCGTGTTTTTATCCACATTGGATATACATGTGCCGTTCCTTGTTTTGAAGCTTGCTGTAACAGAGCTGTCTATTGATGTAAGTAGACTGGCATCCGGAACTGGTTTAGTGATCGTTTCTATTTCCTCTTCCTGAATGTTACCAAGATCAACTGGAACCCTTGGAACATTGTTGGCATTGAATGTTGGTGGATTGATCTTTTGATATGTTGGACATGCTTCTTGCTTGTAATGCTGCTTCATGTTTGATGCAAACTTCAGGAATAAGATTTCATAACTTTGATGTTGTATTTTTTCTTCACAATCTTGCTGTAAAGTTTTCATTTCAGACATTTTCTTTTGAATTTCTAATTCTTGCTTTCTTAAAATTTGTTTATCTTTGTTTTCAATATGATCCAGCTTTCTGATTAAGTTGTCGGCCATTTTGTCAATTTCATTTTTCCACTCATTGCGTTTCCTGTTGATTTGGTCCATAGCACCTCTAATTTGTGTTGAATAATGATTTTCATTTTGTTTTACTGAATCAAGGCACTCTTTTAGACTTGCTGAATACAGTGATATACCTTGTGTTATTTCCTTAAGTTCTGCCTTATATTTTTGAAGGACACCTTTCACTGGAGCTAGAATATGATTCTGATGTTCATTAGTTTTGCTATGACACACTGGTTCTTCACAGGTGCAGCAGTATTGATCAGCATGCTCTTTTCCATGCACATGACAGTGAAAGGTTATTTTTGGTTCTTGTATGGAGCCCTCAATATGCTTTACTTTATGGTGACGATTTTTCTTGTCTTGCAGATGTGTTGTCTTACACTGTAGACACATCTTCTTATCACAGTTGGTACAGAACCGCAAAGCATTTCTGTCAAAGTTGCACAGTTGGCATGTCATTACTTGCTCATTGAGTTTATCTAATGAATCTGTTGACATCCTAAAAATATAAATTTATTAATAATTTTTTATTTTTTAATACTGTATGAAAAATGTACAAGATTTTGTTTTTACTTTCAATCAGAATTTCAAAGTACATTAACAAATATATATGGCATTAAATATTTTATTCTTCGCTCATGTGCCTATGGCACATACACACCTTATAAGATCTGGGCATAGTGCATAGTGTATACATGCATTTATGCATGTATGTGGGCATCAATGTGTGTATTGTCAACTGCACCTATTTTTGTATTCATCCTCTGAAACTGTGTTGTGAATATCAATGACAGTAAGATTGGATGACTGTAATTTTGCATCAGCAACTAAAGTTAGTGTATGCATGAGATGTACAAGTATGTTGTATAGTCTGCCTGAACTAGCACACATGCAGGGCATAATTTTTGAGGTGCTGGCTCACTGATGTTTTTAGATTAATTCTTAGAGATAAAAAAAAAATCCTGGTTGCATTGTGAAAAATTGCTGATGTAACTTCAAACAACATTACAACCAACCAACCAATCACAAGACAGATGCTCAACCACTGAGCCACCAAGGAGGGGGGGAGGGGGGGGGGACTGACAGTAAAATCTGATATTAAGGGTTATTTAGGTTTTAGGGGAAATATAAGCCAAAATAATGATTTTGACATAAATTTGGGAAACATAAAAGTTTTTGTATAAGGCATGTATATTGGATCACCACATTATTTTTGGTGTTTAGTTCTGGGTCATGGGTTCATATGTAAAGGTCAGACAATTTTACAGTGTAATGCTGGTTTATTATATGGAAAACTATAAACTATTATGAAAGCATGTTTAATTTATTCTTTATAAAATATTGTTACAGTTAGAGTCAGTATGTTTTTGACAGTGAATTATGCCAAACATTCATACAAAATCCAATTAACTGGAATTCAGTTTGGTATATTTCACTTGCTTGAGTTTGGTCATAACTGAAAATCACTTTTGCCCATTGACGATTAACACAGAATATTTCTTTAGAAATAAAACTGTTACTGCTAATTTGATTTTACATGTCAAAAATGGCAATGTTTACACAGGAAGTTATGTTTTTGATGACATTTTATGTCATTTGCAAAAAAAAAAACCATAAAAACAAAACAAAACAGAATAAGAAAAATTAAAAAAATAAAAAATCCACCATTTGCCTTGTTTTTCAACATGTAAAATCTACATAGCTACAACTATTTACTGTGTGCAGAAATTTACCATGGTCATCAAGTGAATGAAAAATACCGAAGTTAATATATGTTAATTGGATTTCCTATGAAAATTAAGCATAATTGACTCAAATAGTAGTACATGTATTTATATAACAATTATGTTGTGATGTAGAAGGTCATGAGGTCAGAGCCACTAAATTTAAATACTTAAAATATTTTGTGTAGGCATTTATGTTGAAAACATGTTGAAAACATTACAAACTCATCTTAGAATAATAATTATCTCCCTTTGATTATAAATAATATTCACAATGAAAAAAGTACAAACTTTGCAATATTTGAAAACAGCAACTTTGATCTGTTTCTTGGTTCTTTTTAAATGGAAGATCGTGTATGATATTTGAACAATCTTAAGTTATATTCCCACTAGGGTAGATACAATTGAAAAAAAAGTTTGTCATTTGTTTGCTTAAGGTCTTTGGTTTTCTGTAGTAACTCAGGTTTCCTCCACCATCCCAGAACTGGATGCCTCTGTATAAGTTAAAGGATCTTGACTTAGGCAATGAACAATTTCTCCTCTCCACTCAATGATATTTGAGTGATACAACCCTCAGACATTTTGTTTTAAATAAAATGCCACATTGAAATTTTAGATATAATTCACCAGATTTAAGGTTGTTTTATTATTAACCACCCACTTGAAGCTTGAATTGAAATCACTGTGATGAAAAAATCTTTATTTAGTTTAGGTTTATTAAGTGATGATTCAGCGGATAGGGCCTGAGGCCACCTACAATCTTACTCACACCTATGTAATACATGTTTTCTGAACTGTTTTATACCACATCATTTCTCATGTTTATTTGTTATATTTTAGTGATTTGAGATTTAAAATGTTTATGTTAAACTTGTAAATTATACTAGTGTTATTTATTAAAACTTTGAATACATTGTCTTACACACAGCACATCATTAAAATACTGTACAAAGTGTGTGTGTGTGTGTGTGTGTGTGTGTGTGTGTGTGTGTGTGTGTGGAATAAGGGAAATGTACCATCAAATACCACACAAGTTCTTTGCATTGTGTGTGTGTGTGTGTGTGTGTGTGTGTGTGTGTGTGTGTGTGTGTGTGTGTGTGTGTTTGGGGGTGGGGTTGGCATGAGGAATATTATAATTGTAACCATCTTGTATGCTGCACTTAATGTCATTTTAAATGGTTAAAGTAAAAATTTGACCCCACATTTTATAATAGGTATAAAACAAATATATATACTATGGTAGTTAATATTTGGACCAGGTATAAACTTTATTTTGTAATACTAGTACAAGTAATGTAAAATTGCCCAGCATGTTTAATTAGTCATTTATTGGATTTGCTACACCTTTCTTCTGCATTAACTCCTGGCTTTCATACAAGTTACAGCATGCTATTCTTTTCTTTTATAGCCCTCAAAATTTTTTTTCTGGTCAAGGACACTCTCAAGGATACTTTAACCTTTTCTCATTAACAGGACTGATAGATTTGTTTATAGATTGGCTTATTGATGTTTTACAGTCCAATCAAGACTGTTGTACTTATATCGAGACAGTTCTGTATTGGTTGAGGAAACCAGAGTAACGGGAGAATACCATTGTGACCTTTGGCAAGTGAACTGACAGACTTTCTCACACAAGGATTGGTCCAATTGAAATTAAAACCTGTGTAGTGAGAGGCTCTGTGATTCATAAGCATGTACTTGGCTACCATGGTGCCTGTTTAAGAATAAAGATTTTGGATCTGAAATCTATTCGTTTTTGAAAAAAAAAAAATTATACAAATAATGCAAATAGAAGCTGTTTTTAGTGGTTGAAGGCTGTGGAACTTTTTTAAAATTTAAAACTGAATCAAAAAACCTAAAAATGATGGGAATGCCCATTAGTATACACCAGAAGGTTTGTTGGGTTTTTTTTTTGTTTTTTTTTATGTTGTTGTTGTTGTTGTTGTTTTGTTTTGCTCTTTTTACATAATATACATGTAGATAAAACTCCTCTGGAAAAGTTATTAGACAATTTCTGTTACTTATATAGAAATCTGGAATATTCAGACAAAATATGGATTTATAAGACAATTTTTACTGCACTAAGCATTAGATTGGTGGTTAAATTTTAGATGTTTTTTTAAAAAAAAAAAAAAAATGATATTGTGTCATGTCCTACTAACATGTATACGAGTAAATCTTCAAGGTTAGTGTCTGGCATTGTTACTAATTTAGTCATGATAAGAATTTTCTCAAGAGAACAAACTTTGCATTTAAATAAATAATGCATTTATTATTTGCATCAGATGACATCTTCATACATGTGACAGAAGTCGAGATAAGAGTGTATCTACATAAATACACGGTGATACTTTGATTTAAAAAAACAGGTTTTGAAATATTTATCGATGGCATATTAAAACACCTTGAAAATACAGTATCCTGTATAATTCTAGTGCAAATTGTACTCATTTATGACTTTTATCACAAAGTCATACCCTATATCATTTTCTTTTGATGTTTTAAATTTATCGTCAAAACAAAATAATGACATCTGCTGTAATCATGATGAAAAAAAAAATGTGTGCAAGCATATGGGTACTGGTAGCATTTTAAATTTTGTTCATTCTTACAACAAATCAAAAATGGTTTGTGCAGGCCCAGATGTATTCAAATAGAGAGAGAGAGAGAGAGAGAGAGAGAGAGAATGCTCATTCAAATAAAGGGAAACTTGATAGTATAAAGCAGTTATAAAAGGGAAAATATAATTTGAGAAATTATTTGAAACAGAGATATGAAAGGGAAGATGCTGTGACTTCAAGTCTTTAAGTACGACAAAAACAATGTGATGTTAGTTATATTGTTAACAGGGAAGGTAATGATGCTGTGAATGTATGTATTAGAAAAGAATTGTTGAATTGGGAAGAGAGCAGATTGTGAAAATTGTTCAGTCGAATATTAATGATGCTGAGGAAGAAACTAAAAAGAAAAGCAAGATACTTGTGACAAATAATTTTTAAAAAAAATTGGAGTGGTCTTATGAAGAGGCATGATAAAACATTCATACAAAAAAAACTAAGTACCCATGAATTATTTTAAGAAGCTGATATATGTCAGCACATTATTACAGATACATCTGAATTGTTTTCAGAAACTTTATAAAAAAAAAGCTCTGTGTGTCATTGTCACTAATGTTGAATGTGAGAAAAGCTGTAATACTTGAAATTCTATCAAAAACTACAGTAGTTTAGGAGTTTACTGTAGCATTAAAGACAAGCTCAATTAGTGTTTAATACTGGTAATTTAATCCCAATAGAGCTGTACTATAATGTAAAGCTAAGGATAAAGGAAAGGCTTGTGAGATTATGTCGAGCATATAAACCAAATGAGAAAGTTGGAATACCCTCATGTGGTGAAATATATTTGTGAATTTATGTATGAATATATTTATTCAAAATAAATTTACATGAGTATACACAATGTTGATTTGTAGATTTCAAAAACTACAACCTATGTGACAAGATTATTAGTTAGTTAATCCAGTCATTTGGTAGGGATTAAGAATATCAATTACAACATTTTGATCAAAAATATCTTTTCTTCAACTTTTAAAAAAAGTTCAGTATGTTCATGGTTTGTTTTGAATACTTGTGAATATACAAATGTTGTTGGGTTGATAATTGTGTATAGTTTGCTTCATGCATCATATAGTAATAAGATAACTATAATACTGCACACGTGCATTTCAACTATCTCTTGTCAAAATTACCCTTCACAACATGTCAATCAATTTCAGTTTCACTTCAGATGTAACTGTATTTATGTTAGTGTGTTAGTATTTATACTGGTTTATATACAATGGCTGTAGCAAAATAAAAATCATGCTGATTTGAATGAATGGCTGTAAAAAAATTGAAAATTTCTGTTTTGAAAAATGGCTGTGAAGAATTAAAAATTGAACAGATTTGAATTATTATATACCTTTGGAAAACTGTAAATTATACTGAATTGAATATTAGGCTGTAAAAATAGAAAGTTATCCTGGTAATAAATGGCTTTGAAAATTTAAAGAAAATTACAATGATTTGAAATATATGGCTTGGAAAAAAATAAAAATTACTCGGATTTGAAAAAAAATGGCTTTGATATATTGAAAAATTACACTGATTTGAATTACATTTAACAAGTTTTGAAAAATTGAAAATTTAGACTAATTTGAAAAAAAAAATGGCTTTGAAAAATTGAAAATTACGATTTGAATCAATGGCTTTAAACAGTTTGAATAAGTGGCTATAAAAACTGAAAATTACACTGAATTGTATTAATATTAACTTTGAAAAATTAAAACAGTTGCACTTAATTTATATAAATGCCAGGCTTTAAAAAATTAAAAAATGCTCTTTTCATTCTTTTTGATTCAGTATGGGTACTCTAGATTTTACAGAATACCCTTTAGAAAAAAGTAGGTAGTAATGACAGTCATATTATATCTAATTCTTATGTATAGCTCTGAGTGAATATCACTGACACATCTGTAAGTACACTGATCTTTAAATGTACTAAATCGTCATAAAAATTTCATAATTAAAAAAAATCATGGATAAAATTTTGCAAGTACTTACTTTGATATCAGTAGATATATGTGTAGTATTGTGGTATATATAAATATGAGAAATTATATTATGTTATAATTATCACATGTACACAGCTGACTGTGCATCTAACATAGCTAGTTCTTGTGGTTATATATATATAAGTAAAACACAATATTGTAGAGCAATATAGTCATACCTGTAACTTGTGATAACAAGATAAATAAGTAATTAATGTTGTAAATGATTATACACTGACGACTACACCAACAAGATTAAGATCTGGTTGTGTGTCTCCCCGCACGCTGTCTCTTGAACATGTGCACTGCTTTTAAAAATGTGTGTGTATCAGTATTATACTTGATATATAGTCCACAGTCGGGGTTTTTCACCTTGACTGGGTTATAACACGTATACTTTATTCTACCTTGAATAATGATCTTTGTTACTTGATCAGTGGATATAGACATAGGTCACAATACTTTAAAGGATATTGACACTTAACGATTGATCAGTTTCACCTGTATTTTAAAGAAAAATATACAAAATCATATGAAATTTAACAATTTATTTCCCTAACAAATTGTAGGATATAAATGAACAGACAGATTAAGTCATACTTCAACGATTAGTTTGACCTGTATTTTAGAGAAAAGTGTTAAAAATCATGTGAAATTTTAAAATTTTTAACTGAGCAAATTTTATGGTCAAATTATATACAAGTTAAATCACACTTTAATTTGTATTTTTTTCCCAAAATGATGTTTAAAAAAAATCTGTTTTCCAAAGCTAATTTTTTAACTTTCAAAATTTTTTATTGTTACATGAATAACTGCATGATTAAACTTAACCTAAAACCAAGATTTTGCCGTTATGTCTCAGGCCCATAGGCAGGTATTTTAGAAAGGGGGTGCGATTTTGAAGAATGTCGTCACACGCACCAATGACTCATATGCGGACCACAGGTGCGACTCACTAAGGGGATCTGGGGGTATGCCCCACCCCACCCGAACCCCCAGAAAACTTTTGAAAATGAAATGCAAAATGGTGCATTTCGGAGTATTTTAATGAACAATTAATAGTCAAATATGATGTATCTTAATGTTTGAAATTAATAATTGGCAAAATATTATATTGTTTTCAAAACGATGTTAACGGTTTAATTGTGGTAAATGATTTTTACCGAGGCTTTAACATTGCTTAATGGTTTTCAAAGGGGTGCCTTTGCACCCCTCTCACCCCCTCTGAATACAGGACTGTGTCTATAAGCACTTTACTAAATTCGCCTCTACTCTAGCTCTGATGGTACCACTATGGTAGCTCAGTTGGTAGAGTACTTGCTTGTGGGAAGTCAAGGGTTCAAACCCTGGCTGGGTCTTAACAAGATTTGAAAATATGTAGTGACTGCAATTCTTTCGCCAAGCACTTGGCATTTAGAAATGCAATTTACCAGATCCTTCAACTGATACTTAAAAAAAAAAAAAACAATGCCCCCTGTCACAGCAAGCATAGCACATTCAAGAACCCTCCCTGCACATTGCCCTAAGTGCACTCCAAAGCCAAATTTTTTGACACTTTACCTATAGCTGGTGTCATACTGATTAAAGTGAAATATTCTTGACTGGGATGTAAAACCCCATAATATCAATCTCTAGTTAAGTTTATAAGCAATTTACTTAATCTGCCTTTACTGTAGCTGTGATGGTAGAGTGCTGTTCTGTTTGTAGAACTGTAAGTGGGAGGTCATGGGTTCGAACCCCGACCTAGTCTGACCCAGGACTTTAAAGTATGTAGTGACAGTGTTCTTTCGCCAAACATTGGCATATAAAAATGAAGTCATGCTTCTTTCGGATGGGAACTTAAAATAAATGAGGTCCTATGTCACTGTAGGCATGGCACAATAAAGAACCCTGCTGTATAATGCCTTCAGTGCAACGCACAGGCAAAATTTCTGCACTTTCGCCTATAGCTGGGGATGTCGCGATACAATTGAAATATTCTTAACGTTAAACGCCATTTGTTAGCTTTACTCTGTTTGTAGAACATCAGAGGTTTCTAGCTACCTTGAAGTATAATCTTTGTTACTTTATCATCAGATAAAGGCATATTAGGTCACAATACTGTAAAGGATATTGACACTTAATGATTGAGTAGTTTGACCTGTATTTTAAAGAAAATTTACAAAATCATATAAAATTATAAAATTATTTCCAGTATAAATTTTAGGATATAATTGAACAAACAAATTAAAACATTTTAAATATTTTTTTTTTCTCAGTGATGTTGTAAACTACCTATCTTTCAAAGTTAAATTTTAATTTTACCTCGATCTTAAACCAAGAATTTCTAGGTATGTTTGATGTCCTTGTGCTAATTTTGCCCCTGCCATACTCAAATGGGAGAGTGTTGCTCTTTATGTAGAAATCCAGGGGTTCAGCCTGATCTAAGACTTGACATTAGGAAGTGTACTGCAAATTAAGGAAAAACTTTCTGTCACTTCACCCTATTAGCTGGTTATGTGCTGATATAAGCAACATATTCTTGACTCAGATATAAAACCCCAATGATTCATAAAATTATTGATTATCATCATACATAAGATTGACAAAGTTATATGTTTTAATTAAAACATGCTTAGTTATAAACAAGCCATAGTTTTAATCTTCCTGATGATCTCCCATAGTTGAGTATGATTTACGGCTATACTCGGCCTATTGATTATCACCTATACTTAACCTAACAAAAGTAATTGTTCTAATTAAAAACATACATATGGTCAAAAACAAGTCATACAGTTATAAACAAGTCATAATTATAACCTGTTTAAGAGTCAAACTAATTTTGGTACAATTCACAGCTATAATCAACCTCATGATCAGTAGCTACACTTTAATTTGGATAAAATTCTCATTGATTTTCACTGACTTTCTTCCAACTATACATAAATAAAAGTATGCCAATAACTTGATTGGTCCCTTCTGGTAAAAATCAACAAAAGAATAAATTTACTAATTTACTGTAGTTGAAGCTGTCTTATATTTTACTGATATTTTTGAATTTTTTTTTCATTTTTATATGCCCGTCAAAGACAGGGCGTATTATGGGATCACCCTTGGCGGGCGGGCGTCCGGGCGGGCGTCCGGGTGGGCGGATGGGCGGGCGGGCGTACTGATGACGGGTTTGTCCGGCCCATAACTCTGACATCTATGGTCAGAATGACTTGAAACTTGGTATGCTTACTTACCACGATGATGCGAAGTGCAGTGCTCAGGAACCGTAACTCTAGCTTCCTTAATTTTTGAGTTATTCCCCTTTGAATGCTGTTATTATGTTTTTCCGGATCATAACTTTGACATCTATGGTCAGAATGACTTGAAACTTGGTATGCTTACTTACCACGATGATGCCAAGTGCAGTGCACAGGAACCATAACTCTAGCTTCCTTAATTTTTGAGTTATTCCCCTTTGTGTGCTGCCAGAGTAGCGGCAGGTTTGTCTGGCCCATAACTCTGACATCTATGGTCAGAATGACTTGAAACTTGGTATGCTTACTTACCACGATGATCCGAAGTGCAGTGCTCAGGAACTGTAACTCTAGCTTCCTTAATTTATTCTACCAGGGAGCAGATACACATAGAGTTGTAGGCTGAAGAACTTGCTGTCTTTGAAACAACCCAGTATACTAGAGATTACCTCAATTTTGTGATGAAGGTTACAAGAACATGATGGTAAAATTATATAAATGGTGTGGCTGGTGGTAAGTCTATTTTGTTACTGAAAATAATACCAAAATCTCAATAATAACTATTGTTTTTTATTGTACTTGTTGACTTGTGCACTGCATTTTGTATCATTGTGATGAATAATTGAATTGACTTATTGATTATGAACAGCTCATATGAACTGTATAAGTCCCTTTACAGTTCATAATAAACAAAATATCCACATAAATGACTTGCAGATTTGACGGGCATATCATGCTCTGCCATGCGGAACTCTTGTTTTTTTTTATTATAGTCATCCAGAGGATCCAGATAGAATTACCTGTATTTATGATAAACATGTGGAGTGGGGACTTACGGACAGGTGTTTAAGAATACAGGTAAAACAGCTTAATCTGAACTTTTATCTTCTTCCTATTATATTGATGTTTGAAGCTCTGATATTTATTGATAATATATTGGTCAAGTTTGAAATTAAATACTTTTGATAAAAAATGTGATGAAGTTAATGACTTTATCAGTTTGGTCAAAAATAGCTACAAGATATTTTGTTTATTTATTGATATATTGTTTAATCATCATTTTTTATAGCCCAATTTTATTTGGGTTATGAAATCCACAAATTTTATTTTTTATTAATTTTATTTTGAAAATACATGCCTATGTATTGTTTTAGTTGAAAACATTTCATGAGTTTTGAATTATATACTTCTGTATAAGTACTTGTATCAATTTAGCATGATACTTCAGCGTAAAAACTTTGTTGCTTTAGCTTGTTACTTCAGTATTAGCATCTGTATCAATTAAGCTTATGACTTTAGTATTAGTACTTGTATCACTTTAGTTTGCTTCTTCAGTGTTAGTACTTGTATCACTTGAGCGTGTTACTTCAATACATGTATTAGTACTTGTATCACTTGAGCTAAATATTAGTACTTGTATCACTTGAGCATGTTACTTCAATATAAGTATTTGTATCACTTTATGTTTTGATTTCAGTATTAATTCTTTTTCAATTTAGTACATATTAGTATTTGTATCACTTGAGTTTAATATAAGTACTTGTCACTTGAGCATTTTACTTCAATATAAGTACTTGTATCACTTTAGGTTTTGATTTCAGTATTATTACTTTTTCACTTTAGTACATATTAGTACTTGTTTCACTTCAGCTAAATATATGTACTTGTATCACTTGAGCATGTTACTTTAATATCAGTACTTGTATCACTTGAGCATGTTACTTCAATATTAGTACTTGTATCACTTTAGGTTTTGATTTCAGTATTATTACTTTTTCACTTTAGTACATATTAGTACTTGTTTCACTTGAGCTAAATATATGTACTTGTATCACTTGAGCATGTTACTTCAATATTAATACTTGTATCACCTGAACTTGTTACTTTAGTATTAGTACTTGTATCACTTAAGGTTTTGATTTTAGTATTGATACTTTTTCACTTTAGTACATATTAGTACTTGTATCACTTGAGCTAAATATTAGTACTTGGTATCACTTGAGCTAAACATTAGTACTTGTATCACTTGAGCATGTTAGTTTAATATAAGTACTTGTATCACTTTGGTTTTGATTTCAGTATTAATACTTTTTCACTGTAGTACATATTAGTACTTGTATCACTTGAGCTTAATATTAGTACTTGTATCACTTAAGCATGTACTTCAATATTAGTACATGTACTTGTATCACTTTAGGTTTTGATTTCAGTATTAATACTTTTTCACTGTAGTACATATAAGTACTTGTATCATTTGAGCTTAATATTAGTACTTGTATCACTTAAGCATGTTACTTCAATATTAGTACATGTACTTGTATCACTTAGGTTTTGATTTTAGTATTAATATTTTTTCACTGTAGTACATATTAGTACTTGTATCACTTGAGCTTAATATTTGTACTTGTATCATTTGAGCTTAATATTCATACTTGTATCACTTGAGCTTAATATTAGTACTTGTATCACTTGAGCTTAATATTCGTACTTGTATCACTTGAGCTTAATATTAGTACTCCTATCACTTGAACATTTTACTTCAATATTAGTACTTGTACCACTTTAGGTTTTGATTTCAGTATTAATTTTTCACTTGAGCTTAATATTATTAATTGTTTCACTTGAGCTTAATATTAGTATTTGTATCACTTGAGTTTAATATTAGTACTTGTATCACTTGAGAGTGTTACTTTAATATTAGTACTTGTATCACTTTAGCGTTTGACTTAAGCTTTTGACTTCAGTATTATTAGTACTTGTTGTACTTTAGCTTGTTATTCCCGTATTGGTATCACTTAGCTTTTTAAATCATTAGTTTTTAATCTGCTAGAGGCATTTTATGGCATAAGTGGTTACCCATTGAATCCAGGTTTTCAGTGGTTTTTTTGCCTATATCTTTGGGTGCAGTTTTTTTCTTTTCTTTTTTTTTTTACTATGTCTTCTTATATTTAAAGCTTTTGTTGTGAGGTTCTCAGTTTTAATGTTTTCTTGAATTGCAAATTAAAGTGGTCTTCCTGTTGTAAAGTCTAAAGCATGATCAATTAATGGATTTTTTAGTTACTTTCAGTACTTCAATTAAAGTCATTTGGATTTTCAGTAGGATTGAAAATTCTCATCTTACTTTCATTTATTTTCAGTGTAGACTAGCTACAGAAGCTGAACTCCAACTTGTTCATAGGTAAGATACAATTCAGAAATTAAATTGCTTCAAATTTGTTGAATGGGCCAATCAATCAAAGAACGGTATTCAGGAATTCAAAGTACTGATACATGTATATAATTTTTCAAAAGCTCTTACCAATATATATATATCATACATTTAGTTATCATTTGGATACTGATACAGTATCTGATCGCCGTCTGCCATTGTTGTTTTTAGTAGCAAGAACTGGAAAGGAAATGGACTTGTCTACAATCCAGAAACTACTCTCCAGTGTCAGCGATGACCGACTTCATATCTTGTAGTCAGTTATTAGGATAATTGTGACAACACTAATATGTTTTGTTCATTTCAGTGCCACTTATGTGAATTTGATGGAATCAACTGCCTTAAAGAATCCACTCCAACTAAAAGAGATACAAAATACCTACAACTCTGTATATATGTGTGCTGTAAGTATCATTTCTTAATATTCAGCCCCTCTATTGAGCTTTAAATTTGAACTTTTCTGGTTTTTTATGTATATACTTGATTGGATGGATTGGATTGAATCATTCATGCCTCAGTCAAGATTGTTTCACTTATATTGAAGTAGTCATGCAGCTCAAGAATGGTGGAGGAAACCAGAGTGTCCTAAACATACCAACATTTGGCAAGTTAACTGATATATTTTAAACTGCTTTGAAATACATGTATATTTAATCAGTATTTAAAGACAACAGTTGATAAACATGTGGCCTTTATATAGAGGTAATCTTATAAAAACCTTTAAAAATCTTTATAAAAACCTGAAGCAAAGTGATCTTTAAAAGTTTTTTTGAATAGTTAGGTGGTCTTTAAATAGAAGTGGTTACTATAGCAGATTTTACTTTAAAAGGTAAAAATCTTTTATAGAGGATTGTGGAGAATTTTTTTATCTCAACATTGTATTTTCGCACAGTGAAAAAGGGGCAAAACTTCGGGGTGATTTTTTTTAAATGAATGTCTGTTCTTTGCTTTGCTGCTGTCTGTCAGTCCACCAGTCCTTTCATTTTCTTCGCAGAGGTTGCACATACTTAAATGAAATTTGGTATAAAGATTTATCAATAGAGGCCAGGTTCTGTTTTGGGTAAGATCGAACAATTTTTGACAGTTATCCCCTTGGACTAGAAAAATTCCATTTATTTGCAGCTTCCATTCATTTTCTTTGCAGAGATTGCACATACTGAAATAAAATTTGGTATATGGATTTATCATAAAAATATCTAGGTCAAGTTCTGTTTTGGGTACGATCAAGCAATTTTTGACAGAGTAATCCCCCTTGGACTTAGAAAAATTTCAATTATTTGCAGTTTGCGTTCATTTTTTTTGCAGAGGTTGTACATACTGAAATTAAATTTGGTATACAGATTTATCATAAAAATATCTAGGTCAGTTGTTGTTTTGGATACGAGCGAGCAATTTTTGACACAGTTATCCCCCTTGAACTTAGAAAAATTCCAACTGTTTGCTTTACGTTCATTATCTCTACAAAGGTTGATCAAATTAATTACTGATATAACATATATAATCAGTTTGGTTGAATATGGATATATTGATAATAATTTATAATTTAGAAGTACAGTCAAACCTGTCTGAAGGGCTATATGTTTGTGCAAACTTTTTAAGCTTAGACACATCATACTTCATAGATTTTTGCATTTCAGATAGTACTGGTAGATGACCCCTATTGATTTTAAATTCAAAAGGTCAATTTCATTTCAATGTACACTGCCGATAATGTATACTGCCCATAATAAAAGCTTGTGCACCCTATAATGTTTGTCCAAATAGGGGAAGGGTTTCACAAACATCTCTTGTTTTTTTTTTTTTTTTTTTTTTTTTTTTTTTTTATTTATTATTTTTTCATCATGAAGTGGAGCGGAGTAACAACTGTGTTTTTACCTCAATAAAGATTCTTTCTCTTTTTTGCACTGTGAAAAAGAAGCAGAACTTAGGGGCTTTTTATCCAAATGAATATCTTCTTTCTTTCATTCTTTTTCTTTTTCTTTTTTTTTTTATTATCATTTTTTTTTTTTTTTGGTCATGAAGTGGAGTGGAGTAACAACTGTATTTTTACCTCAATCAAGATTCTTTCTTTTTTACTGAGGCAGACAGTTATTGTATGATGGAGAAAACTAGGATACCTTTTTCCAAACAAAAAATTAAAATGGTGCTAATCTAATTAATGATGTTCCTGATGAACAATGTTACATTTGGTTCAATGATAAAAGCTCAAATAAATACAGAAATTACAGTATTTACCCAGCGAGATGCAGCATTTCGAATATAATATTAGAACATGCTCCAAGCTCATAAATACCATCGTAAAACACTGACCAACCGTTCAGAGGATTCCGTTTATTTACAGCTAAAAGAAATGAAATTTTAGAAAATGAATGTCACGGATCGTGGTTAGAAGATATCTATTTTTAAAAAAAAAGATTTTTAGAAAATCAAAAAAAATTCAGAAAATTGAAAAACTTGAAAACAGCTTTTATATAAGGAAAATCATAGTTAAGGAACTATTGTGAAATCAGGGTCTGGTTCTTAAGATATCTCCTTTTTAGCTCAACTGAGCACAAAGTGCTCATGTGAGCTATTGGTATCAATAAAGGCAGACCCTCCATTGTCCATCGTCCGTCTATCTGTCCGTCAACAATTGCTTCAAACCACTTCTTCTCAGAAACTTCTGGTCACATTTTGTTTAAACTTGGTCAAAAGCATCTATAGAACATTATCTTTCAGATTTGTGTTTTTGGTTGCCATAGCTACCAAATGTGGGTCACAATGACCTACATACTTAAAAACCTAAAAACATCTTCTTTTCCAAGAACACTTCACTGAGATAAAATCTGATGTGATATTTGGCATCTACGGCATCTTATATACCAAGTTTGTGAATTTCAATAATTTTTGTGAAAAATTAGGTTACGCATTTTTGCGTTTATTTTTTGTATATTGTAAAAAATACTTTTTAACAAAAATTACAATAATGAATAAATTTAGTTTAACTTTTTTTCCAAACATCATTTTCTTATGTGAAGAAACATATGTTTGACAATTTTCATGAAATTCTGTAAAATACAAGTCGCTTTTTTCAGCCTTTTTCATTTTCAATTCTAGCAACCCAAGGATGGAGGGTTCAAATCCCAGTGGGGCCACTTTTTTTTTTTTTTTTTTTTTAATTTCTGAATTTTATGACTTACAATGGTGCTTGGAAGAGATGTTAGGAATTTTTACTTTTTAGTGAATTATTATTTTTGAAATACATGTGATATTGATATGTAGATTTAGCTAAAACCTTGAATTTTTTTTTTGGTTTTGTTTTGTTTTACGAAATCATTGTTATGTGACATTATTTAAATTAATTAAACAATTTTTTAAAAATAATTTGCAGTTGAATTTTACAATTTTTTTTTAAGTATTTTAATTAATGTGTCAAGTCTGTAAAGTCTTAAATCCGAATCTGAAAATTGCTCATGTGAGCTTTTGTTATGGATAGGAACTCTGCCATCCATCCATACATCCATCAACAGACTTCTTCTCAGACACTACTGGTCACATTTCATTCATATTAGTCAATTGCACCTTTAAACCATTGCCATTCTCATTTGTGTTTCTGGTCGCTTTGGTTATCAAAAGTAGGTCACAGTGACCTATATAGCTAAAAACCAAAACAATAAAAATAATGTTATCTGAAACCCCTTCTATTGAGGCAACATATTATGACTTAACCAGGTATTATCAAGACATACCAGTTACATTTATACTCAGGTGAGCAAATTAGGGCCATCTTGGGCCTCTTGTTTTGTAATTATTTGTGACAATATTTAGTAAGTTTTTCAATAATCAGTATCATTCTTTTTTCTATTGTGAAAGTTTTAAAATTTTTATAAGACAATTTTCATCTTTGTACATGTACTAGTTTCTGTAGGACATGTCATCTTGAGGCTACATTATTGATTTAAACATTTTTTATTTTACTTTTTATTACAGGAATCATACTACTGTGCAAAAATGTCTTGTGGTTATGTTTTAAATGTAGTAGATAAAGTGTTATCAGGGGAGGTAAGAACATAATTTTGTTAAACATTATTTAATGAGAGCAATTGAAATCTCAAAATATTCTTTTCATGTGGTATGCATGGTGTACTTATTTTGTACAATTTTTCATAAGTCGATAACATTTATATGAATTTTACTAGTAGTTTGATTCATGTTTCAAATGGGCTTTTAGACTCCTTAGCAGAAAATTTACACCTTTGGACTACTAAAACCTTCCTTAAAAATTGTTGTTATGCTATTGAAAGTTATTTAATAACTGGTATTATTAGTCTTTGATCAGTACATTTTAAAGTCTACTGTTAAATAAAAAAAACTTAAAGTTGGAACTTCACAGAAATAATAAAGCATAGGTATAGTTACAGTTGTACTTTTTGTCATTTTCTATTGAACTGAAGTCCATTTGGTTCATTTTTGGGCATGATTTGGCCCCAAATGTCTATCATTAATGGTGTATCAAAATGATGTCTCATTACCATTAACACTTATTTCAATTTACTGTTACAAGTTATTATTTCTTTTTTTTAGGCTCAAAATGGTGTAGCAATAGTAAGGTAAGTCTGAAAACTGATCTAGCACCATCTACCCATGTAAGTAGTCTCACACCAGGATCCACCATAGTTTGGCAAAACAAAAAAAAACAAAACAAAAAAACAATGGTTGTATATATACATGTATTGAAAATAATTTGATAGAATAACAACCTTATATTCATAGTAATATTTTTTATGGTTTATCTTAGACCCAATAGTTTAAGAAAACTTCCAGGTTGGAAATTATTTTGTCAGTGACATATATCAAAGAATGGTTTAGCTGCAAAAATACTAATGTGGTTTTTAAACATAAACTCAACCATTCAATAAAGAATTGTTGTTGTAACAAATATTTTCCTGTGACAGTACATTCAGTACTTTGATTTCAGGCCTCCAGGACATCATGCGGAGTGTACAAAGGCTATGGGATTTTGTTTCTTTAACAACATTGCTATTGCTGCAAAATTTGCAAAAAGTAAATACAACGTTAAAAGGTATGATTGATATTTTTGCATTTTAACAATTTTACTGTCCTCAATATTTCATGAAACAGTCTCTGTCAAATATTATTAAGTTTGTTAGTGGTATCTTAAAGTCATATCTGTCAAGCCACATGCAAATCATGGTCACATGCTAATTAAGCTTTCACAAACACACACATTATCAAACTAGATAAAAAATAAAAAATAAAAAACTAAAACCATGAATCACTCATTGTGAGTACTATTTCAATGGTGGGTACTGAACTCTTTATCCAGCAATTAGGTATCTTATTGCATGTTTAGTTGATTCTGCTGCTATTGTTGTTGTTAATATCACAAATTGCAGAAGATTGCACAATTTTACACCATTGTTTCTAGTGATTGCTGACCTCTGTCTCTGGAGCCGGACATGCAGCTCTACACATGCATTTATCAAATTGTCAGGCACTTAACTTTAAAAACTCTTAACTCTATGTTAAGTGTGTATAATAAAGGTCAAGTTCAAGATTAAAAAGTCAAGTTATTAATTTTTACCCCATAGATGATCTTTGGGATGGAGGAAAATTGTCTCTAAGGAGATTGATTTAGTTTTAAATTGCCAGTATTATGAAAAAAGAGCAAATTTTAAAGTTTTAGGTTCAAGTAGCAGTAAATATCACTTTAAAGTAAAAAAACAACAACACAGAGCACTGAATTATTTATTTATTAAAAGAACATGTAGGAAAAAGTTTTGCACAAATGGAATTCCCCAGTGTACCACCATAGCTTTTGTGCGGGACAATTATTTCTATTGGCAATGGAATTGCATAAAGTGACGTTTTCCCGTAATAAAGACGTTTTTTCGGGAATGGTTGACATAATCGTTATCCATTTCATTCCGCACAAATGTTAAGAGGTATTGATCACGTGGTACACTGGCGTGTTCCATTGAATATATAACTCATTGGAATTCAAAAAGTGTTTTTGAGAAAATCATGGCAAGTACTCTAACACCTAACATTAATATCACTATATGTATATTTGATTTATATATTGATTATAAAGCTAGAAATGATTTATTATATTTTAGAATATTGATTCTTGATTGGGATGTTCACCATGGTAATGGAACACAAAATGCCTTTTATGAAGATCCAAGGTAAGATAACTCCTTTAATTATTTTAATGGTTTTTTTTTTTTTTTTTTTTTTTTTTTTTTTTTTTTTTTTTTTTTTTTTTTTTTTTTTTTGTGAATTGTGAAATTTTTGAAGATGTGTGGGTTGTTATTTCTTTTTTCTAATCACTTGTTTAGTTTGAAATGGATTGGATTGGAATAAAAGTGTTTTTAAAGATTCTTTTATTTTTGTCATTGCTTGGTGGAAGAAACTGAAATGTTTGGAGAAAACTATCAACCTTTAGCTGACTATCTGACAGTTTTTTTTACAAATTGGTCTGCCTGGGTGTGATACTTCTTAGTAAAAATAAACTACAGTAAATCCAGCAAGTTTAACCACCTATAAATAATGAATCATGAATAAAAACCTGTAACTTAATATTTCTATACCAGATATTTCATATGAATGGAACCTCTTTATAAAGACAATCTATAAAAGGTCCTATGTTTTTTGATCGGTTAAAGTCTTTGTGTGTGTACTCTTAAGACACGTACAGTTTATTATTGAAATTGTCAATCTCTAAGCAGTGCTTATATGTAACAGTATAGGTGGAAAAAAATACAGCATACAATATTGAATTAAAAATTAAAAGCTTCTTTTCTTAAACAGTGATTTTGTTATAGAAATGTAAAAGTTTTTCTCATGTTTTTTCTAGTGTTCTGTTGATTTCACTCCATCGATATGAACATGGATTTTTTTACCCTACATCTAATGATGGGAATTATGATAAAGTGGGAAGGGGTAAAGGAGAGGGATATAACATTAATATACCATGGAACAATGTAAGTTTATTCACTAGTAACATGACTAATAAGATAATATAAAAGATGACAAATAAAATGACAGATTTTTATCAATTTTGGTAAAATAGCTAAAATCTTATCCACTTGGTTGTTTTCTTTTTTATTAAATTAAAAACTAGATTATGATACTACTGTCATTAATTTTGATTTGAATAAATAAAAATTGTCCATTTAATGCAACAATGACAATAGCTACTTGTAGCAAAGTGAATGCAAGTGCCTCATTGAAGACTTTTTGATGACTATTATTCAATATTTCTTATGAAACTAGATACTGTAATTTAAGAAAATGTTGTGGTTCATTGAAGATTTTTCAATGACTGATTAAATGAACGCTGAATATGTTATGTTTAAAAATACTAAGTAATTTTGCTTGTTGCATTTCTAAGTTCAAATTTATTTTTAGATCATCATTCTTTTTTGCATATCAAACAATTTATGAACTTTAATGTAATTAAAATTTCATATTTACAGACAAAATAAATATCTCCAATCAACTGGACACGGTAAGCTATTTGGTTGGACTCAGTTATTATTATGCTCCATTAAACTCTTTAGAAACTTCTTTCCTTTTTTTCTCTCTCAAATTTTGAGTACTTTCAGTGCTTTGATTTATATTTCAGGGTTACATGGGTGATGCAGAATATATGGCTGCTTTTCAGCAAATAGTCATGCCTATAGCTTATGAAGTGAGTTTTATAAATCCCTTTTGAATGGTGATCAGAGAAATAGCAAAGTTGTCTAATCTCCCTGGATTGTAGATTTCACTTATTAGTAAAACAGGAAATCTATTGTTTTTATGAAATAGATGATTTTGTAAGTTTCTGCTAGGTCGACCTGAAATAGTTTCACAATATTGTTAATAAGTATGGAGTCACTGTATCCAAACTTGTACTGGATATATTTGACTTAACATAGTTTCTTGTTCCTTTCATTCTCAAATTCACTTTGCACGTGATGGGTGTAGCAGGTAAGACAGGAGGTGCCTACCCTTCCTGAGCACCCTGCCTCACTTCCTTGATGGAAGTTCACATGTACTATAACTAAATTTGCCAGTTTTCAAAGTTTTTACTTTGTTTTGGGGATTGTGATTTGGACATGGACTGGTATGTTTGTGTTTTATTAGATATACAGTAATCATGATTATTTTATTTTGCTATAGAGAAATACAAACCCTAGAAATAAATGTTTTACAGAAATGTATGGAAAGTAAAGAGTATAATATAACTTTAAATTGAATTTTTAAGTCATTGACATGTAGTACATGATCTTTCATGATAAATTAAGTCATTGTACTACTTAATGCCTGTTTGAAACCTGGCCCTGGTTTTACAATTAATCCTTAACTAAGATTTTCCTTAACTAAACATTAGCAAATTTAGTTGATCATTTTTTAAATAACAAATAAACATTTGTGTTATGTACTTGACCCGTGCCAAAACATAAAAGATAACCTGTATGCAAGTTGTGTATAGAAGTATTTCAGGTATTTGAGTATGCATGTAATATGTAGTAAATTTACTACAAGCACAGAAAAATAACAATAGTAAGAATTTGGAATGACAACCATGATAAAATTGTAAATGAACCAAAGAGAGAGCATGAAATATGAATTACAAAAAAATACACAGATAAAATAGATTTAAAGATACTGAACCTATAAATAATTGTGAATATAGGTAAAAGTCTTACATGGTGAGGGTTTACAGCATAGAGACACTAAAGTTCATGAAAAATGTCACCCAATATGGCATGTCCACATGGTCATCTAAAAAAAACAGCTTGGAGCAATGAAAAGCTTGATAATTACAGTCAGTGTCTTATAGATGCTTCAAAAGATCAAGTTCATGCAGGCAAAGAGAGATAACTCCAACCAAAATACAGTCAAACCTGTGGTAGCGGTCACTTGTGTAGAGCGGTCACCTGTCAGTAACGGTCAGTCTGAAACGGTCCCTAACGTTTTTACTATATAATGAACCTCTGTAAAGCGGTCACCTGTCTGACGCGGTCAGCGGTCACCCTAACGGCCGCCAAATCGGAAAAATTACCTATGTACAACGGTCACTAATCCCATTCTCGGGAACATTCTTTGGGGGGAAACAGCCATAAAATCCATTGAAAAAATGGTTAAACTCAAGACATAATGATAAAAACTAATAAAAATAATTTTATCGATCTATGTGTTCTATGGAAAACTTGTAAATCGGGAAATAAAGATGTCTTACATAGAAGTCAGGACAGTAGTCATTTTTGCCGATTTCTTCTCAAATTTATAAAATTAACACTTGACAATAATTAATCCATTAATTAGAAGCTTATAATAATATCCTCTGAAAGAGTGTTCATCAATTATCCACAATAAAGCCCTATATTAACGGTAACCTGTTACAGGTAAAGATTTAAACACTGTCAAAAAGTCGGCTATTCAAGGTGAAGTATTGATTTTTTTTATCACCTCTCAGTGGGGCTCACAAAGGGGTTAGGTTACCTGGACATGTATTACCGGTAAAAACAATTTTTTATATTTTATTAGTCCTCTTGTTTCTTAAATACAAGTTTTTTTCTTGTCAGTCAAAATTATTTTTGAAGTGAAAGTTGTCCAGATTTTTTTTTTTTTTATAAACAAAAAATTCCCCTTATTGGCAACCCTGTTGTCGGGACAACTTCTAGAAATGGGAGATGCAGATTATTAGCCTAGGGGTTTAGGTAGTGTAAGAATGGTACAAATGCCAATGCAGGGCTTTTTGAAGCTCACCTGATAAACTGGTTTTTTC
Organism: Tegillarca granosa; assembly: GCA_029721355.1. Classification (NCBI taxonomy): domain Eukaryota; kingdom Metazoa; phylum Mollusca; class Bivalvia; order Arcoida; family Arcidae; genus Tegillarca; species Tegillarca granosa. Next base: position 21,503,305 of record CM056599.1, on the reverse strand, counting down.
AGAAATATTTTGAAAAAGATATATGGATGCATAGAAAATTATATATTCAATAAATGACCAAAGCCAATAATTTTTCTTGCATTTTAAGAGTCCCTAAAATATTAAAATAAAAATAATTTTTCATTTTAATAATATACATTATACTGGTGTTTTGTGCATTCATTTTATAATTTTAAATTCGAGAAGTTATATGTCGAATGCAAATCAAGGGACATAACTGGTCTTTAGAATATCAACCCTGTCTGCAAAGGTCACCTGTCAACAAAGGCCACTTTTAGCCAGTCCCTCAAGTGGCCTTTGTAGACAGGTTTTACTGTATAGTGAAAAAACTAAAAAGTTAAACCTCTGCAAAATTGAGAACAATATGAATACAAAATGTGTAACATAATTTATGATAAACTAAATAAAGATGTTATAAACTTGAAGTTATCATCAAAATAACAACATAAATTTTTTAATGTATTAAAATTTAATCAAATCATTCAGATTTTTAAATCTATCAGATTTAAGTTATGAAAACATCTTAGTAAAGAAATAATTTTTAAACCGGGGCCTGTTACACAACATTTTTACACAATCAATAACTTTGAAGGTGTTAATCACAAAATTAATATAGTTTTTTGTTCTAAAATGGTCGGTTTTTATGTAAGATATATAGTTAAACCTTGTAACATTGCTTCTTGTAATATAACACCTTGTAACTTTTTACAGTTCACCTTCTGTGGTTTTATTTTCTCGGTATTCTAGTGACTTTTACCTCTCCAGAATCGATCCTTTCTACAAAATCCTGACTTTGGAGAAAACACCATTTGTCCAATCCAGTCCGTTTAAAATTAAAGCCATAATTAATACCTCTCAGTTCACATGCATTGCGTTTGTTTCACAGGCATTTTAAATGTAAATTGCGCTCACATGCTAAGTGTTCGCAAACACAAGCATAATCAATTATCCAGAAAATAAAAACTGACGACATATTAGTTTGTTCACACTTTCAGTGGCTGATACTAAACTTGTAGATCCGTCAATTATATACTGTATACGTAGAAACATTCACTGGTATAAACTTTCGCGGTTTTGGTATGGAGACCATTTTCGCTGGTATAAACGTTCGCAGTCACGCGGTGCCTTAACACTAGCATCTGACAAGGATATAAAATTTCATGGCGGATTTATTTTCGCGGTTAATAAGCAACCGCAAAAATAGTGAACATTAATACACAGCGAATATTTCTACGTATACAGTACCTTTCCGGTTACATTTTGGTTTCTGGTTGCATTTTTAAAGATTCCAACACTGTTGTTGATGTCTCATACTGCAGATTTTACACTGTTATTTTCATTTTTTCCGAGAGATATCTCATTGTTTGGGTTGTCACACACTTAGCTTTGAAAACTCTTGACAGCTCTGTATAAATAAATGCTCATAAGGAATGAAGGGTTTACTGTACATGGATTGGTATTATGTTTTTTTTATGCCATGTCTTGACTAATTCCGTTTATGCTTTACACTTTTTGTTTTGCAGTTTTCTCCAGAATTGGTGCTGGTATCTGCTGGTTTTGATGCTGCAATGGGAGATCCTCTGGTAAGATATTACATACATGTAGTTATTTTCAATACAACATGTTAAAACAAACTAAAACTCATTAGTAGAGATAAGTTTTGTTTTATTTATGGTTCAGTTTTCACAATTTTACATAATATATTAGTGTTTATGTTCCAAAAGGTATTTTGAATATTTGCATATAGATAAATCATATGTCTTACCATGGTTAGTTTCATATTTAGACCAAATTCTCCATCTTTATCAGTGTGATCAATCAGTCATTTATTTATTTATTTATTTATTTATTTATTTATTTATTTATTTATTTATCAAAAATTTCTTATGATAATACAGTCAATATCTGTCTCTCTATTTAATTTTAAGGGGATGTATCAGTTAACACCAGAAGGATATGGTCACATGACCCATATGCTGTCAACATTAGCCAATGGAAAAGTAGTTTTAGCTTTAGAAGTAAGTTTGATTTTTTTTATAGTTATGAACACACAAAAACTGGTAAATAATTTAAGTTTAGTTCCTTTTTAATCTTTGCATTTGCTAGCAGAACATGACATTGGAAATGATTTCTGTGTTAAGATGCAATGTCAAGTAATTTTGTCTGTATTCATAATTGAGGGGTCATTAGTTTAAGGCTTACCAAGGTGTCTTTGTGTTGATTCAATCTACCATAATGTTTATAAATGGATGGTTATTTGCAGATAGGCTAGAGGTTAACTTTGAAATGGAAAAGTTTCCACTTTCTCAGAGAGTAAAGTACATCCATTAACTTTATGCCATAGTTGGTTGTAATGTTGTTTAATAATGCATCTTTCATATTTCATCTGTTTGCAATGAGAGCAAATTGTGTTATCTCAAAGGGTTATTATGAGGGCAAGTTCATGTGTTTGTGAAATTTGTAAACGTGTTATAGTCTGTCTTGTATTGACAACTTTAACATGCTAGCTTGAGAGTTAGTATGCCAATAAGCATAACACTCCCCTAGTCAAGTTGTATGCCAATAAGCATAACACTCCCCTAGTCAAGTTGTATGCCAAAAAGCATGACACTCCCTCAGTCAAGTAGTATGGCAAAAAGCATGACACTCTTCCAGTCAAGGTTGTTTTTTTTTGTTTTTTTTTTAAATACACATGTAGGTTGACTGTCATTTATGTCATTTAGACATGTTAGAAACTATATCTATATTATATTATGTATCATATATTTATTTTTAATTATGCAGGGCGGTTATCATTTAGAGGCTATATCATATTGTATGTGCACCTGTACATCTGTATTACTTGGTGATGCCTGCCCACATTTACCATATGCTCAACCCAAAGACAGGTAAGCAGCTTTTAACTCACTTGTCAAAACCTTTACTGAAGCTTATTGCATAAAACAACATATTCATGGTCTCTTGCAACTCTTTGACTCTCAGCCTTTATTGGTATCATTACCAGTATCTACCTCTGTAAAATAAAATAAGAGATCACATATAATAATGTGTTGCTTTTATTACTAGGTAAGCCATAACAGATTTATGAGAAAGCAAGCAACACTATTTCATAATCTTTTATTTATTTTATTTATTTTAAACCTAAAAAAATAACTTTCAACATGACTCAACTGACAATTCTTCTTCTTTGTTGTTGTTTTTTATGAATTAGAAATAGTCAATATATTCCCAGTTACTCAACCTATTAAATATTTGAATTGAAAACTTTTTTCTGTGTTTCTGTGGTATGCTGCATTGTATTAAATTCAACTCTCAACTCTACTCTCCTTTGAACTCATCTCAACTCAACTCACAAGTCAATTTAAGTCAACTCAACTTAAAATTCACAATTCATAACTCAACTCCATTCATTTCATTTCAACACAACACAACCTAACAAAATGGTAGACAGAAAATGGTGATGTTAAGTAATTGTTATATAATCTTTGTATATGTGTATATTTCAGTGCTGTAGAATGTATAAATGATGTGTTAGATACTCTGAAAAAATATTGGAAAAGTTTAAAATTCAGAGGTAAGAAAAAAAAAATAATTACCTATTAAATGCAAAACTACATTACTTTACTTACTTTAAAGATTTTAGAGTTAAAATGTTTCCTTGATGTTGATTTTAATGCTGCTCTAAATCTCAGTTTACTAATGTATTTTCTTCTCCTTTCTGAGTTTGATTCTCTCTCTCTCTCTCTCTCTCTCTCTCAATAAGAAAATTGTTTTTGATTTTTTTAATGGATTAGAAAAAATTGATATATACCCATGTAATCAACCTATTAAGTACATGTATTTGAATTAAAAAACTTTTCTATGTGGTATGCTGGATTATATTAACTAATGACATCATATCATTCTAGAAAATCACATAATAAAATAAAATATTTAACATTTACAGTAGCCATACCGGACTTGTATCACAAGAAATCAGAAAAGGAAGTGAATAAAGTGACAGAGTCACTAAGTCAAGAGAAAACAGAAAGGTAAGTGCCTTATTATGAAGTTTACAAAGAGACAGATTTACTATATATTGATTATAAACTTGCAAAATGAAAAAGGTGGGGCTGAAAAATTTATTTATAAATCCCATCTAGCAAGAGAGAGAAAGAGAGAGAGAATACCATGTACCAGCTTGGTATTTTAAGAATTCAAAAGATCAATAAAAAAGCATCACAGACAAATGAAATTTGTTTAAATAACAAAAATAAAACACAAGAAAAAAGGATTATGCATTTTTAACATAACACAAGTAGTTCACTTCAATTTACATTATATCATATAGTGAAAAATGCATGTATTTTACTAGATACATATGCAAAAACCACATGTGTAGTTTTGTATTTATCACATACCCTACCAATATGAATACAAAGCGTTCTTTCTAACTTAATCATGCCAATAAATTCCCAATCAGCTTCTTTATATTGATTTATAATCTGATTGGAAAAAACTGTTATCTGACTGGAAAAACGTAAACACTGGATGTGATTAAAAACAACAGATAATTGTTCGTTTAAACCTCATTTGTTAACATTTTAATACTACACTCATTAACAAAGATTAAAACTTAAAAAACAAACATTGATTTATCAAAATTTGTTAACATCGTCTGGGATTCTCCCAACTTGACAAAATTCTCCCAACTGAATGATGGTGTCACATAGGAAAAGTTTTTACGTATTCATGATTTAATGTTATTGTTGTCGGAAAAGGGAATTCCCCTAAAAGTAGTTCCCAGCTACTATGGTGATACAAAATGTTGTATTGCACATGTGTGATACAGACCTTTGTATCACATAGCCAGAAAATGTAATGTATTGCTATAGAAAGATTCAATGGATATGTGATAAATTGTGAGTGACACACAGTTTTGTTTTAGAAGTGCACTTAAAAATAGGCTGCAAATATGGAATAATATGTATATATTTGAAGGTATAAAGAATAAGCCATAACTTAAATACTGTCACAAAGTTAGGCAGTTTGAGGATATGTGAAGTTTTTAGTTTAATAAGTTTATCAAGATTTATCTCCCTTTAACCTGAATAAATCACATAAGTACAGAATTGATCTTTAAGTCTGTGTATCATTACTTTAGTATGTCCAGTGTAGAAATAATGATTGTATATTTTTATACCAGCTGATCACCAAGCTGACCAGACAAAATCAGTTAATTAAGAGTTTATTCATCCTTGATGAAGTGATTGATGTTATAAGTGGCTTGACCAGACAATCAAATTGCTTAAATTCCCTTTTATCGAATTAACTTTATTATTTGACTGAGTGTTGTTTTTATGTTTAACCCCAGATTTAGGTCAAAGGTTATTTTGAGATCATGGTATATTGATGCTGGTTAAAGTGCAACAGGCACTTTAAATTAAAAAACTTTATTGATCATTAGTGCTGATTGGACGTGAGGCTGCTTAACTTGCATTGTAGAGTTGTTCACCTTTACCTAGTAGGCTTTGAATTGAACACCTTTCCTTACCTTTCACGGCTTAACTTTGATTTCTAGGCAAAAAGGTAACATCTTTTTGTTAAGGTTTCAAAACTAAAAAAAACAAAGAAAAAGAAAAGAAAAGAAAAAATTATTTCCTTTTTGGTCTCATTTGTGAGACTAGTTGACAAGTCACCATTAATGAGACTAGTTGTCAAGGATAAATTAAGACACATTTACACTTATGTTGTCAAGGTTTGAATAGAGATTTATTAAGACTAGTTTTCAGACAAAAATCAGATTGAAGACAGATTGAGTGATATGGTCTATTTTAGAATGAAAACACATTCAGGATAGTTAAGAACAGTTGTTGAGGTCAGAAATGTAGGACACATTGAGTTTAGTTGTCAATGCATAAATGAAACCATTTGGACAATTAGTCAAGGTTACAACGAAACACATTAAGAATAGTTGTTGAGGTCTGAAGCATAAAGGCACATTATGACTAACTTGCAAAGAACTGAAAGAAAACATATTGAGACTATTTGTCAAGTTCAGATGAAACAAGTTTTTACTTGTTGTCAAGGTCAAAATGGATGCACATGCAGAAAAGTTGACAAGATTTGAATGGACCATATTGAGAAAAGTTTTCAAAATCAGAATGAAGACAGATTGTCTAGTTGTCAATGAATAAATGAATGAAACCATTAATGTGGACATCTGAATGAAAAACAGGATCAGTTAATTTAACAAGATTTGATTGGGTATAGTTGAGACCAGGCCTCTAGAAACGGCACTTTTTCGGCAAAAAATGCAGGTTTGCAAGCAAAAACCACAGGGGCTTTGTGTCAGGATTTCGGTATTTTTGTTTTAAATATTATTCATTGGTGTTTTTATTACATGCGAGGTTGGTACTAGTTCATAACTTTGCTGGAATTCCATTTTTAACAAACTTCAAAAAATTCTGAAATATATAACATTAAATGTTATATATTTTATACATTTTTAATGTTATATATTTCGGAATTTTTTTAAGTTTGTTAAAAATGGATTTCAGGCAAAGTTACCGATATGTATGAACTAGTACCAACCTCGCATGCATTCATACATATCGGTAACTTTGCCTGAAATCCATTTTTAACAAACTTAAAAAAATTCCGAAATATATAACATTAAAAATGTATAAAATATATAACATTTAATGTTATATATTTCAGAATTTTTTGAAGTTTGTTAAAAATGGAATTCCAGCAAAGTTATGAACTAGTACCAACCTCGCATGTAATAAAAACGCCAATGAATAATCTTTAAAACAAAAATACCAAAATCCTGACACAAAGCCCTTGTGGCAAAAAAGCCAGTTGTGAAAACATCCAACCGGCGAAAAATAAATTATTACTGCACCCTTAATTATTGAGATGAATATCAATCACGTAACAGAACTATGGGCTTATACTCCGATACATGGATAATTATCTTAATCCCTTAATTACCTGTAATTATGTGATCAATATACAAGCATCGTTAGCCAGGACACGTGTTACTTGGCTTGAATGACCATGACAATACATTTGTATTGTTTATTATCACCAACTAATGAGACCAATGAGGGTCGAAACAGGCTTTAAATTTAATATTTTTTTTATCATAGCTGATTTAGAAAAAGAATAACAATTCACCCTATGCTAAGCCTCTCATTTGCATGCCATCGATGCTCGGAAAGTAACGAGGTTCGCCGGAAAATGACAAACAAAAGTATACATAGTACAGTTTGTTTTTTTGCTTTCAGACAAAAACCAGTCTTGATAGGCGATAGATTTATTGAATTCTTCTAAATAACCGAATTTTTTACTTAATAATTTATAACAACTTAAACAGTTTTATATCATATGATGTTGCTCTGATCATTGAAGGATAGATACCACGAAAAAGAAAATCAACCGGAAATGACGTAAGATTGCCATTTAGGTGTCTCTGATCTTTATTATATACAGTTGATGACTTGAAATGTTCATTATACATTAGGTTATAGATAATTATATTAATAAAGGCTTCCTATAACAGTAAACTATCAAATATTAAACAATTAAAGAAACTGACATTACAAACAGACGAAATCGCACAACGGTCGGGAAGGAGAGAGGGGGGGGGGGGGGGAGTTGTTACCAAGGACGCAAATATTGGCATTAAAAATCTTGTTTTACTGATTTTCTAAAATCGCAAGTTGACACTGCCGGCATTTCTGGAGCACTGGTTGAGACTAATTATCAAGATAAAATTGAAAACACATTGAGACATTCAAGATCAGAATGAAAATCCATTGAGATTAGATATCAAGGTTTGAATGAATATGAAGACATACATAAACTAGTTTTTAAGAATTTAAAGTGATGACAGATCCATACTTTGGTTAAGAATAATCTCTTTGATAGGGGTAATAATTGATGCCAGAATTTTTTTAGTAAAGCAATCTCTAACATCTGTAAACCATATTGTTTTATTTAATATAAAGATAAACTGTTAGGATAATTCTAGTAAACCATCAGTTTGTCAGTTAGTGAAAAGTTAATTGTTCTTAATGATCAACACATTGTCCTTATTAGCATGTTGTATAACAAACAGATTGTTGATTAGGTTACCATGAGGCAATACACATCTCTTTGATGTCATCCGTTTAGGCTAAATAAACAAATATATGTGGTTTTCTTTACCATCCCCTAAAAAAAGGATAGCTTAGTTTTATTTTTTTATATATTTAAATTTTTTTTTTTTTCATTAAGTTTTATTTTAACATTAACTAAGCGTGTCTCAAAAATTTTGATTCCATGGCTAAGTGGTCTGCAGCACACATGCTTAATTGGCCCAGTGGTCAGCATCACAACCTTATGAATCACAAGTCTTTCCGGACCACTGGTCCTTCATTGCCTGAGTGTCCTGCAGCTTGATCTTAGTGCTTTTTCACCACATAGGTTTGAATCTTACTTGAGCAGATCCTTGGGTGTGAAAGTTTGTAAATCTACTGTAAAAACATGTTGGAATTTTTTTTTTTATTTTTTTTTTTTTGCACTTTGTTGCACTTTGGCTTTTTCTAACATTCTTGAACTGACCACCACCATTTAAATAAAAGAGTCTTAACTAGGTCTTTCTCTTTCTACTCTTCAACCTTACTGTCACACATATCATAGTTAAAGATTCATATGATAGCACTGAAAAACAAATATAATTTTGAAAGGCCTCATGATGAAACAATAATGTTTATTTTATGTCATCATAATTTTTACTTCATTTCACTCAGAATGTTTTTTTTCACTTTAATTTTTTAATGCATAAAGATTTTTATATGAGAGAACTGAGAGATTTTCAAGATCAAAAGAGATTTCCCTGTCTGATTTTCAAATTGATTTTTAATGAATTGTGAAGATAAAAATGTGAAAAAAAATTTGATTGTTTTGATTTATATAAAAACAGAATAATATATGTTACAGTTGAACACATTTAATAGGATATACACATGCACTTTTTTTAATTACTATCTAAAGGGTGTTTTTTCTGGGATAAGATTTTTTATTTGTATTCTTAAAGTATTTTCCATTCGTGACTTGTAAATCAATTTTCTTTGTAAATTTAGAAGTGCAGTCAAGTATAGTGGAAAAAATTAGAATTTCAGATACATTTTAAAATTTTTATACGCCCGTCATATGACGGGACGTATTATGTTACGGTGCTGTCCGTCCGGGCGGGCGGGCGGGCGTCTGTTAACAATTTGTATTCCGTTCAATAGAGACCACAAACATTTATGGATTCAAATGAAATTTGGTATACAGCTTTACCATGGTAATACCTTGTGCAAGGTCGAATTACAACTTTTTCGGATTATTTTTGGAGGAGTTATGCCCCTTTTTTAACTTAGAAATTTTTGTATGTATGACCATGTGGTTTCCAATCATCAGAGCCTACAACTTTTTATGGATTCAAATGAAATTTGGTATACACATTTACGATGTTATTATCTGGTGCAAGTTCGAATTACAACTTTTTCAGATTATTTTTGGAGGAGTTATGCCCCTTTTTTAACTTAAAACACCTTTTTATCATACTGCACAGATCACGACAACAGTTCAAATTATAATTAAGCTTTATAGATATAAATTATTTCAGGTTGGTTAAAAAAAGGTTCTCAAAACATTTCAGACAAAAAATGTATTTGTTTCCTAAAATCTTCCTGCATGCAATGCTTAACACATGAAAACACTGCCATGACCTAACATTATATTTTAAACTTCTTCCTTCCTGGAAATGAATATGAATTATATAGCAGTCTACCACTATCCATTTAGCAATATATTTTTACATACATATATCCTAGTTGTACTTATACTTCTCAGTAAAGAATGGAACAATCTAGAGGATTAGTGATGAATTCATTCGGAACATCCTCTGGATGTGAAATGATAAAGGCAACAACTTTCTCCTTTTTAGCAGCATATATTTGCATCTTGGGGACCTTGAAAACTCCTCGATAGATTTTGCTAAAAATTTCTGAGGTTATGGAGTCTAATGCGATCTAGCTATCTAACTTGGTGAAATTTTTGGGAAAAATCGGTATCATACTTAATTTTGGGGTCAAACATGCAAAAAATGAATTTTTCCAAAAAACAATTACGTTTAACGCACTCCTGTTCAATAACAGTTCATTGTACGAAAAAGTCGTCCATTGACCGAAAAATGTTTAAGATCTGACGGAAAAGACGGTATTTTTAAATTTTTTCTATCTTTTACATAAAATCCACAATAACTGTTTAAGTCAGCGCTATCATCCAAAAACAATTTAACGTACCATTTTGAATTCGTACCCATATTAAAGTAACCAATTCTTTACCAAATTATTGGTAGGTTTGGCACTTATCCGTTAGGTCTGTGTCAAACTTTTGAGTGGCAAGTTCTGTGGATGAGCTCTACTGATAGAAATCCTCTAGATTGTTCCATTCTTTCCCGCGAAACCCCTAAAGGTGTCGCCACACTAGTAAATAGTACTACTCGATCAATATAACACGGGCGTATAATGCTACGCTCGGCGGTGCTCTTGTTATGAAAAATATGATATATGTTATAATACTTGGAATTATGACAACTAATATAGATAAATTATGTCTCAGAAAATTTGGAATTTAAAAGAAGCATATCTATAATCTTTGAAAGGTTGACACTACAGATAATTAAACAACATTCTGTTAAATTTCCAATACTTGATGGATGAAATTTTTTAACTAAATGTATATGTATCATATATACAAATTGATGAAGACAGCCAACAAAAAACTTTCATACAAATGTTTATCTTAAGTTTAGAATTGTTTATATAGCCAGTTAATGTGAAATCTTCAATGAACACTTAGTGTAATTTTTTTTAAGCTAGCTGTTTAAGAACTTAGTATTTTCTAATCTTAAAATATTTGTTAACTTTGAAATAACAGTCTGAAAATTGTTCACTACAAACTTTGTGTAATAAACAAGCTAGTGTCAGGGTTTCAAGCTTCAGAAAAAATGCAGACATGATCACAAAATGTACCAATAATTTAGTTAATCCAGCATTGCCAACAGATCGACTTTAAAACAATTACACACACTTCTACATTAAATCAATGTATTTTATGCTACCATTGCAGTATTTAAGATGTGATAATCATTATACACTTGTCATAGATGTCTGTGAGAGGATGTATCTTACTGCTAGATGTCATATCAATTACCAATGGTCGAAAACACGATACAGAACTCCATAGATTTGCTTGTTCTTCTTCTGATGATATAATCTACTTGATTAGGTTTTATTTGATTTAGCACATAAATACAGTCAAAATATCATATTTTACGTTCTGATAAGAACATTTTTCCTCTTGGTCAAATTTTAGATAAAATGAACCATGAAACATATTCTAGTTTATGTATTGGTCATTTTTAAGGTCAATGATTGTTAACCAATGCCTAGAGAAAACCGCTAATCTTCAGCAAGCTAACTAACAAACTTTCTCTCGCTAAATTGTGTTCATGAGTGGGATTCAAACCTAGGCAATGAGAGACAGGCTTTAAACAACTCAGCCACTAAAGGACCCTGAATAAGTATGAAATTGATTGTCAATCTAAATGTGAACAAATAGACATTCTGTTGATAGGGATTTTTAATTTCTTTTTTATACATTGAATAATCTAGATGATTTTTCACTTAATTTTGCTAGAACAAATAATCAGAGGCAATTCTAGTTTCACATAAAGTCAAAACTGTCTTTTTTCATTTATACAACAATACAAAGTAAATTACATTTAATGGGAAACAGCATGCAGGGCTGTCGTTCTGGCTATTTTGGGGCCGGAAGTTCGGCCCCATTCCCAATGCCGAATAACATACGTTTTTTCCCAAAAATATTGACGATTTCCCAATTGACAGCAGTGGTCCTGACATAAATACGTAAATAAGATCAAGTAATAAAAAATTAGAAGCAAGTCTATTTTAAGACCTGATAATGTATGAATAATCCCCATTCCGCCGAGCTGACGAGTGCGCAGTTATCTTTCCTAACCCGGATGCATGTGTTTATGACTGGTTCCCAATAAATACATATGTAATAAATAGTACAAAAGTATTTGCCCCGTCGCTTCCTATAAACCGAAAGTAGAAAAAAATGTTGCACAATTCAATTTACTACTAAAAGCTCAGCTTTTCCCAAAATGGTATAACGTGCCGCTAATTTTCCCAATTCCACGGGCCCCAGCCCCAGTACCAAAAAGGTGTGTGACACCCCTGTCATGTACCAAAATTGACTTTTTCTGTGGAATTTTTAATCAGTGCTTTAGAAATCAGTTACATTTGCTGGTCAATACATTCTTTATTTGCAAAGAGGGCTACAGTGGCAGAGAGGTTCCTCTTCAAACTTAGATTCTCTCAGCTGTTGGTTCAACCCCAGTCAACCACAAGTGAGGCCTTTACTGGGTGGCTTGGTACCAGTATAATGGGTTAAGTAGTCTTTGATGTTTATACATGTATTTCAAACATTTGGGGTTCAGATCCCATTCGGAACAGATCCTAGTGTGAGAAAGTTTGTCAATTTGCTTACCGACGTCGGTAGTTTTCTTCAGGCACTCCGGTTTCCTCCACCATCCCAGAACTGACTACCTGGAAATAAGTGAAAGAATCTTGACTTGAACATAAAACACCATTACTCCACTCCACTCAAACATTTGCTTCTGACTTAATTTAATTTTTTTAACAGAATTTTTTTCTTGTTTTTCTATAAATTGTTCTGTCTTCTAACTTGATATACTCTAGATAAGTAGCAAAAAAACAAAAACAAACAAACAAAAACAACAACAACAACAACAATGAAAAACCAATTGTTTCATTTCTGTTACATCTTTTTTGACTGACAATTAATTGTTGTATTAGTGTTCAATTTTTACATGATTTCTATGGCAACACAATTACACTGAAATTGACATTTAAGGTGTGTATAATGATGTAACAAATGAAAAAAAGATAAAATACATATAAAATTAATTAATTGTACATTAAGTTCTAAAACTTTGAAATTGGCTGTATTTTATAACAAATTAAATGGTAATTTGTGATTTGAACATGGACTTTTGTTTGTGTTTGATAATCATTGATTTATTGTAGAACATCTCATCTGTTTTATTTTTAACTAGTATAATTTAAAGTTAAGCTCTGCAGTTGTTTATATAAAAGTATATTGATAATGAATATAAAATAATTGTTGCAATAAAGTACACTAACAGGAGTGGAGTGGAGTAATGGTGTTTTACGCCCCAGTCAAGATTCTTTCACCTATTTCCAGGTGGTCAGTTCTGGAATGGTGGAGTAAACCATAGTGCTCAGAGAAAACCTTGGATCTGTACCGAGTGGGATTCAAACCCAGGCAGTAATCTGTAAGCGCACACTTTAATCCACTCGGCCACCAAGGTCTAAGTACACTAACAGGGATAATTGGCTAATTTAAGATATAGATACTAGAGGTGTATTGATATACATGTACTGGTAAAACAAGTTCAGCCAGGTTCCAAGTGATTACTGTGATACTGGTTTCGAAAATCATGATGCATTGTAATCGTCATCAGTTTTTATCCATCTTCGTCCGTCGTGCGTCGTCTGTCATGCGTAAACTTTTTACATTTTAATCTTCTCCTCCAAAACCACTGGGCTAAATTTAATGAAACTTGGTAACCATCATGCCGTGGTGAAGCCCTTTCAGATTTGCACAAATGAAGGAGTTATGTCCCCTTGGGGCCCCAAAAAGGGGGAAATAGTGAAAAACTTTAAAAATCTTCTCCTCTGAATCTACAACAGATATACCTTAGTTATTTCATTTATAACTTTCTTAGGTCATTTATTTTCAGATTTGCACAAATGGTAGCCATGGGGCTCAAAATGGGGAAATTGTAAGGCACTGAGTGGGGAAATTGCTAAAAATTATATATTTGTCACTTTAACTTGAAAACTATTAACTTTTTGTATAGGCATGTATATTAGAATATCATAGGTATTGACATGACAATCATTTTGATATATGTTTCAAGGTCATCTGCTGAAAGGTCAGGGTCACAGATTCAAAACAAGACATATTGCTAATTATCTTAAAAACTATTTACTTTTTGTAAAGGCATGTAAATTAGAATATTGTAGGTATTGCAACAACGATCATTTTGATATATGGTACAAGGTCATATGTTCAAAGGTCAAGGTCATCGCTGCAAAAGAAAACTTAAATTGCTAATTATCTTGAAAACTATTAACTTTTTGTATAGGCATGTATATAAGAATATTGTAGGTATTGACATGACTATCATTTTTATATATGGTACAAAGTCATATGTTGAAAGGTCAAGGTCACAGCTGCAAAAGAAAACTTAAATTGCTAATTATCTTGAAAACTATTAAGTTTTTGTATAGGCATGTATATTAGAATATTATAGGTATTGACATGATGATCATTTTGGTATATGGTTCAAGGTTATATGTTCAAAGGTCAAGGTCATATTAACATAGGAATACTAAAATTATTAATTATCTTGAAAACAATTAACTTTTAGTATAGACATGTATATTAGAATATTTTAGGTATTGACATGAGGATCATTTTGATACATGGGTCAAGGTCATATGATGAAAGGTCAAGGTCACAGCTGCAGATGATGACTTATATTGCTAATTATCTTGAAAACTATTAACTTTTTGTATTGGCATGTATAAGAATATTGTAGGTATTGACATGACTATCATTTTTATATATGGTACAAGGTCATATGTTGAAAGGTCAAGGTCACAGCTGCAAAAGAAAACTTAAATTGCTAATTATCTTGAAAACTATTAAGTTTTTGTATAGGCATGTATATTAGAATATTATAGGTATTGACATGATGATCATTTTGGTATATGGTTCAAGGTTATATGTTCAAAGGTCAAGATCATATTAACATAGGAATACTAAAATTATTAATTATCTTGAAAACAATTAACTTTTAGTATAGACATGTATATTAGAATATTTTAGGTATTGACATGAGGATCATTTTGATACATGGGTCAAGGTCATATGATGAAAGGTCAAGATCACAGCTGCAGAAGATGACTTAAATTGCTAATTATCTTGAAAACTATTAACTTTTTGTATTGGCATGTATATTAGAATATTGTAGGTATTGACATGGCGAACATTTTGATATATGGTTCAAGGTTATATGTTCAAAGGTCATGGTCATATCAACATAGGAATACTTAAATTATTAATTATCTTGAAAGCTTTTAATTTCATGCATAGGTATGTATATTAGAATATTGTAGGTATTGACATGACAATCATATATGGTTCGAGGTCATATATGTTCAAAGGTCAAGGACATAGCTGCATAAGTATACTGAAATTGATTAATGATATGGAAATTATTCATTGCACTACAGTTACTTCATGCATATTATATAAGCTACTTATAAATAAAATGTGAGTGGATATATTTCTGATTAAGTTTTGTGGGAGTTCTTAATTTGAGAAAACTTTTCAAGTTTCTGTTCTTTATATATTGTCTATTGCACTTTGCAAACAATATTAAACATATCTTCAGTTGAGCGTTAAGGCCCATGGACCTCTTGTTTTTTAATAACGTGCAAGTTCAGAAGCAGTTTCTACACTAATAGGCTCCCTACCAGATGACTGGCTAGCTGCACACTTGACAGATTTCACTCCATGTTATTTTTGAACTAAGAAACAACAGGGACTCTGGGTTTTTCTCTGGACAAACTGCCACATTTTTATAAATAGGAGTATGTCTACATGTACAGAATGACTAAGAGTAAATGCAAAGCCTAATTTACATAATTATTACTACTCATCATCTGTTGATCATAGTTATTGTGCAAATATGAACTGATTCTGCAATAAGTTGCCAAAGTCAATGTGTCTTGAATGCTTGAATTGGCATAGTATGACATCCAAGTTTGTGTCAGAGTTGAACATTATTCAAGTGTAGGCAATATTAGTCAGCCATAGCTATGAAGTTAAAAGAATTCACCCAGTTCAATTAAACCAAAGGCTGAAAACTGTTCATGGGTTTTATTTATGATAAGTAGTCCAAATATGCCAATTTTTAAAACATTTGTAGATTTTTTGTACTTTTTCAAATCGTTTTATTATAGATTAAATTATTTTTAGGATGTAAGGTGATATAATTCGGATTTTTTTTCCATTTTAATTTTATGTACGTGACCATATCATTCTCTTTTAGCAGAAACAGAAATGGACTCTTTGGACTGATCATAAGTGATAAAACTTATTGTTGATGTTTGTGTAGATTTATATAGCTTCTCATTGATTGAATGTGATTAAAAAAACATTTTTTTTCATTGATCGTTGATATGATTATATGAAGGGGATAGGCATAATATTCAACAATAATAACAATTAAACATTATCACAGACAGTTTCAGGGATTGTTAGTATTTGTCCGTTAGTGTTGTAAAATTTTAGAGACAGTATTATTTTAGCAGTTGAATTCTTCCACCAATTACGCTTAAATAAAACTGCCGCTACATGTATGTAAATACATATTGAACAACATCTTGATCTAAGTACAATTTTGTGAAGTACTCCCAATACAATTTTTGTTTATTAGTTGTTACACCTATAATAGAAGGTACATTACAATGTTTGTAAAGATTTACAAAAAACTGCACCAGAAATTATTGGTAACTTATGATATACACACACATATGAAGATTCTTAGGAATAAAAAAAAAAGGAAATAAAAAAACCCAAAAAACAGAACAAAACAAAACCAAAAAAACTGCACAAAAGATTATTTGACTAACAAATGCAATAAGTACAGCACAATGAGTCAGAGATATTGGTTAACAGCCAATGTATTTTATTTCTTTTTAAACTTATTTACCTTCTTTTATAAACTTGATGTTTGCACTCGTAGAGTATAATGCAAGATGTCAGGTGTTTTAATTGCTCATTATAATGAAAGAACTATAAACATAACATTTGTTTGGAAGTTTAAATTGATGAGCCAACATTTGATTGGAAGTTTAAATGGATGAGTCAACATTTGATTGGAAGTTTAAATTGATGAGCCAACATTTGATTGGAAGTTTAAATTGATGAGCCAACATTTGATTGGAAGTTTAAATTTATGAGCCAACATTTGATTGGACATTTATATTGATGAGCAATATGATCTTCTAATGTTTCATTTTTTGGCTTTTTTCATTGGTTGTCATTACCTAATAATTTCCATTTTTTATTGGAGATTTCCATTACATAATATTTTCCATCTTTTATTACAGTTTTCTTTTTCCTAATATTTTCCATCTTTGATTGGTTTCCATTACTTAATGTTGTCCATCTTTTTAATTGGTTTCCATTACTTAATATTTTTAATCTTAATTGGTTTCAATCACTTGATGTAATTGGTTTCCATTAACTAATGTTTTTCATTTTTGATTGGTTGAATAAGAAGAACATTCAAATTATGTGTATTTATATTTAGTTATTTGTTTGTTCAAATTGCTAACTAATATAAATATATGTACATTTGCAATTTTGTGAATAAAACTTGAGATACTATACTGGATAAGAAGATAAGACCCCTTCTTAAGAGTTGATAAAAAAAATCTGAATCCTTTCTAAAATAGTGTTTTACATCCAAATTAATTTTTTCGCTTAGGCATTTGATTTTTTATATTATTACTGTAAACGTGGTTATTTTCGCGAGTGGAAATTTTCGTGAAATCGGATACTTGACATGTCGCGTGGGGGGTAATTTTCGCGATCTTACCATTCTGATCTTGTGTGGCCACTATATGGATAACATGGCCAAAATTTTCACGAGGATGTAATTTTTGCGATTTTTTCAAATAGCAAAAATATAAAAAAAATTTCCACATTGCGAAAATTACTACATTTACAGTATTATTATTTGCTTTTTATAAAACTTAAACAGCCAGGATTTCATGAATCATTATATTTTAGTTTACTGGATAAATCCAGCTTAATCAACAAGTCATTACTTATGTATGCATGTTAGACAAAGTTGGAAAATTATAAAAAAATATCAGAAATAATTCAGAAACAAGATATTGTTAAACAAAAGTAATATTGTTGTATGTTACTTAGATGTTTTCCACATGTGCTGCAGTACAAATCTGTTTACACAAGATCAGACGTTTAGAGAAAAAAAAAAAATAATTCATTACATATTAAGAACCGTCTGATTGTTCCTAAAACCTTCATGAGTTGTGTCATCTGATCAACAAATCAAAGACAGAATTTTATATTGTTTTTAGGATATATATAAAGTTTGGCTTTTCATATAAATGATGATATTTATCTGCACAGATGTTTATTGTGGTTGTAACTGAGGTTTTGATTTAAACAATTACAAGCCTGATTACCGAGTACACTTTTTTTTGGAAATCATTACAATTTGTTTACATAAACATTACATTTATTAGGAATTGTTATCCAGATGTAATTTTTTATTTCTGAAGGAAATCGTGTCTTCTGTAGTCTTTGTATTTTGTCTGTTCATTTGGATGTTTACATTATCTTTTGATATATAAACAATTTATTTATATTGTATTATGCATAAAGGTTTTTGATATGTATTGAAGTACCAAAAGTTGTTCTTAAGCTCTGTCTTTAAAAGAAAAAATCCTATCTTCAAAGATTTCTTGGGGAAAAAAAAGAAATACGGAAAGAAGAAAAAAAAAACAACTACAAAGGTCTTGCTAAGAAAACTAAATTTACATAAGACCAGTTGAGATGGGCCTTGTCAGTTTTGTTGCAAAGCTGTGATAAAATCAAACTAGATAGGATTTGAATTTATGTTAGATAGTATCACCATAAAAATGAGAACTTGACACCATGTTTTTTCTCTGATATGATATTGCCAATAAACAAAATGATATCGTCAAAGAGTTGGAGTGGATTCATGGTGTTTAATGTACTGTTTTAGATTCCTTCACTTATATCTCAGAGGTGATAGTTCTCGAATGGTGGAGGAACCCTTAGCACCTGGAGAATGTTTTACGTTTGTTTGCTAAAGAAAAATTTTTTTCCAGGGCATTCCAGTTTCCACCACCATCCAAGAACTGACCATCTTGAATATAAATGAAAGAATCTTAACTGAGGTGCCATTACTCTACTCCACTCCACTCCACTCCACCCTGCTCTACTCCAATGTCAAGAAGGTGTTATTTAGCTTCAAACCTCATTGTTTCTATGTTTAAATATTACACATAATTTGAAAAGACATTATGTCATAGCATGCTTGTTTGATATGTAATTTGTCAACTGTGATGAAAGTGTGAATAATTTTCATCTAGTTCAAACAGATCCAAAACAATTACATTAGAATTTCAGGAAGTTTTCTTCTGGGAATGATAATAGTGAATTGACTCTTCATTTATCATGATAACAAATTGTTATCACCAGAAATTAAATGCAAATTTGTATAATTTTATTCAATTTTTTTTTAGCTATTTGTTATAAATTTAATCAAACAATGTAAATGAACTGTCAGCTTTTGAAATTTTCGATATTGAATCATGTTTTTTTTTCTTAAACAATACGTTTTACATCATGTGAAAGGTTTTAAAAAACATGCATGAAAATTAATCAATTTCATTAAGAAACTGCTATCCCCGAATCTAATGCTTTTGCTCCGAAATTGATTTTTGCTGTTATAAATGATCTGGAAAATATCTTGTCTCATTTAGAAAACAAAACCAGTTCTTAATTTCCGAGAAAAAGCAGATTGAACATTGGGACTTTAATGGCTTGGAATATTAAATAAAGACTTTACTTTACAGTATAATTGTTTCGTGTAATGTTCTTGTTTTATTATTCATAAAATATACACTTTTATTTTTATAGATATTTTATCTCTGCCGAGTTTACTTAATGGCCATGCTGTGTCATATTTATTCATCAGTTTCACATTTGAATAATCGTATCTTCATTAAAAAAGAGTTCTACTGATATATAACAAGAGAAAGTTCTAGATCTTTATTTGTTTTTTCTATGAATGCGCCATGATAAAATATATCTAAATAAGGATTATTTTTCCATATTCTCTTGTTTTATTATTTATCAATTGATGAACCATGAGCATTATGGATAACATCATATAATGTTGTTTCCTATGAGAATGAGTTTATTTTATCATTTGAGATAAGAAGTCTCATATCAAGATAATGCTTCTACAAGACATTTCAGAGTGAATTATTTGATCTTTATTTGCTTGTTTATTGTTCTGTTATTGCTCTGCAGAATTGTTATTTTCGAATAAACTATTTCTGGCAGATTCCTTCAGTATATATATCTTATAAGAAGACGATTGCTGGGTATTTTACTTCCACAAAGCAGACCATCACATTGCTTTTGTTCAAATTCCACTCTGGCAGATCCTTAATGTGAAAAAGTTTATCAGTTCACTTTCAAAGGTCATTGGTTTTATCCAGGCACTCTGTTTTTCTCACTATCACAGAGAGAATCACATTAATATAAGTAGAAGAAATTGGTTGAGGATTTCTTAAAATCCAGGCACTTTGGTTTTCTCACTATCTTAGAAAGAGTCATATCAATATAAGTAGAAGAAATCAATGTCAAACATCAGTATTTCCTTCCACTAAACAAGGAATTTTTCACAGGGAACCTATTTACTTGAACCAAAGGTAGATACAAGGATTTTCTTTTAATCAATTAAAATCATTTCTATCTGATCCATAGTAGCTACATCTTACATGTAGCATTCTTAGAATAATTAGTATAAAAGTTGCAAAAATGTTGACCATAGAGTCCCAAATGGGGAAACTATAGAGGAGCCCCCCCTGTTCCCCACCCCATAAAAATCACAAATGACTTATGCAAAGTAACTTCAAAGGGGCCTTTTAATTAATCAACAATATCTATTAAATAGTGCATGTGATCTTGGACATATACTACTTCAGACAGATAAGCGATGGTCTTCATTGACTAATGCTTAAACGAACAGCCTTTTTCTGAAAGCTTTTGTTTAGCTTCTGTTATTGGCAAAAAGCCAAATAATCATAGTAGTCAGTTTTTTAACTGTTGATTGTGATAATGAAATAACATTGATTTGCCACTAGCTCGAGCAGCAAGTTCATTAACTCATAGACGTTTTGTACTTGTTTTAATTTTCAATAACCTTTTACTTTTTCTTGATTGTAATACAAAGATGACAAATGATTTACAACTTACTCAAACAGCAAGTTGTTTTACTTTATAAAATAGCGTTGAATTTGTTTTTTATTTTCACTAAGCTTTTACTTTTTTTTAGCTATTGAGGAAATTTATTAACTAATAGATACTTCATCATGAATAGCCTATCCTTAAACATTTATCAATGCGACAAGAGATTTTGAGAAGTTTTAATCTAATATCTGTGCTTCGGATAATTAACTCCCCAACATCTATATTATGCTGTTAATCAGTTCTTCTTAAAAGACCATCCAGCGCTTTACTTTGGTCAATAAATATAAAAATTTTCAAATTAAAAAACTTGTATGATTTATACTAATTTCCATGGTGATGCTGTTATGGTTTGCGAACTTCATTAAATTGTGACATTGATTAATCTAGCATCACTGACATTGATATACTTGTAGTTAGTTACCTTGTTGCTTAGTGTAATTGTATTTTTAATAAAAACAGCTACATTACTGGTATTTATTGTAAAATGTTTCTGTGGCTTGTTACTAAGTTATGGCAAAATGGTCATATATATTGCATATATACATATATATGGTTAACCAGTTTTTTGGCTTATATTCATCGTATATCTGACCCATTGCTTGTATTTATTGTAAACCAGTCTCATGGCTTATGTGGAATTCAGCTCTTAAGTAACCGAAGAAACAATTTCATGGTTAGATGTATTGAGTTTAATTTGGGTATTGAAATGAATAAGAAAGTTTGATCGGTTCAAATACTGTATAAGTATTTATATTAGTGTGTATTATATTTGGTGCTCCCGAGGGTCTCAGACATTTAGTGTGTACCGGTATTAATATTGGTGCTTTCATTGTTGCCCCCTTAGACAGTTGAGCTAAAATTAATGTTGAAGTCTATTAATATTGGTGGAAATTACTTACACCAAAAGCGCCAGTAATAATACACAACCAAAAATATATACTGATGATTCTTGATAGAACTTGTCTATAAAGGCCACCTGTCTATACAACCTGACCACTTTGACTGCATCCTTTTAGTGGCCTTTATAGACGATTTCACTGTAATTGTAAAAATGTTTTTATTTACAATGTTACAAGTCAGGTTCCTTGTATTTATGGTAATAGGATTCCTTGGCTTGTATTTATGGTAGATTTGACCCGTACATTGTGTAAATATATATTGTACACTAGTAATGTCACTTGTATTTATTGCAAACCAGTTACATCACTCGAACATATGGTTAACCAGTCAGTTTGCTTGTATTTATTGTAAACCAGTCAGTTTGCTTGTATTTATTGTAAACCAGTCAGATTGCTTGTATTTATTGTAAACCAGTCACACAACTTGTATTTATGGTAAATTAGTCAAATCACTTGTATTTATGGTAAACAAGTAAAATCACTTGTATTTATGAGAAACTAGTCGAATAATTTGTATTTATGGGAAACTAGTCAAATCACCTGTATTTATGGTAAACTAGTCAATTTACTTGTATTTATGGGAAACTAGCCAAATCACTTGTATTTATGTTAAAGTAGTCAAATCACTTGTATTTATGGGAAACTAGTCATATCACTTGTATTTATGGGAAACTAGTCAAATCACTTGTATTTATGAGAAACTAGTCAAATCACTTGTATTAATGGTGAACTAGTCAAATCAATTGTATTTATGGGAAACTAGTCAAATCACTTGTATTTATGGGAAACTAGTCAAATCACTTGTATTTATGGAAAACTAGTCAAATTACTTGTATTTATGGGAAACTAGTCAAATCACTTGTATTGATGGTGAACTAGTCAAATCACTTGTATTGATGGGAAACTAGTCAAATCACTTGTATTTATGGGAAACTAGTCAAATCACTTGTATTTATGGAAAACTAGTCAAATCACTTGTATAAAGGGTAAACTAGTCAAATCACTTGTATTAATGGTGAACTAGTCAAATCACTTGTATTTATAGTAAACTAGTCAAATCACTTGTATTTATTGGAAACTAGTCAAATCACTTGTATTAATGGTAAACTAGTCAAATCACCTGTATTTATGGGAAACTAGTAAAATCACTTGTATTAATGACACTTGTCAATCACTTTTATTTATGGTATATCAGTCATACATTTTGTAATTATTGGAAACTCAGTCACATCACCAGGTTGTACGGCACACTTGAATTTATGGTAAACAAGTAAGTTTCCTTGTATTTATATTGTAAACCAGTCACAAAAATTGTATTTATGGTAAACCAGTCCCTTCACTTGAAGTTTTGGTTAACCATTCAGTTTGCTTTTATTTGTTGTAAACCAATCACTTCTTTTGTATTTATTTTAAACCAATCACATGACTTGTATTTATGTGAAAGCAGTCACATGAATAAGTCACATGGATAGTAGTTATGAAAAAAAATGTTTCCACGTTTTGTCTTAATTGTAAAACAGTTTCATGAATCTTAAAATTTCACATCTTGTGATACTATTGTTGATTAGATATTACCAAAATATTCTTTTAAGACCATAAAATCATTATTATTTAAATTTAAATAATTTAATAACTAATTTTTACGAACAGAGAGGAATCTCTGTGATGTATTGTCACATACATCGCAAGCATTTGGTAAGGAAATCGTAGATATCTTTAAAATGGGATAGGGATACAGGGTGACAGAGATGTTCATAGATGGGGGCAAGTAAACCCAAAACAGGGAAATGTTAAACAAAACATTTTTCCTAATGTCAGTGAAGAAATTCAATTTTTTTTTAAATTGGACGGGCTATGTCACTGCTATGTCAAATCCTTGGGCAATATATGTGGAATATAGTACGGTAGTTTGCGGGTGATAAGTACGTGCTGAGGGTAACCACACAATGATAAATGTATGTGGTATTGAAAATAAAATTTATACATGGATTCTGTGGAGAAACTTTTGGTGGAAAGGATACAATGCGGCGCAGCGGAAGAATACATGAACAGTTTATGTAAACAAAGACCTATTTTCGCAACATTTTCGCGGATATCCCATAATTTAAACGGTCTCTTTTGATTGGATGAATTATATGACGTGTCATTTCTTGGTAGCATGCGTTTTGGTGAGAAGAGTGAACCACAGTAAATAAAGCAATATTTTTTTAACATTACCTGAAGTTTGAGCGTGTAAGTAAAAGTATAGGTTGCAGAAAGTGCTGTAAAGAAATCATGTCTTACATGCACGATAGCAAATGTCATGTTTATAGGAATGTATTTGTTTTCATTCGTTTCCCTTCCCATCCCCTCCTCGAAGCCCCAACAAAATGACCTATATCTGATGTAGACATGTTTACATTTTAATTTTGTCTACGTAGCGTAAAAATGATATACACGATTTTGAGAGCAGCATTGTGAAATCGACCGGAAAAAGCTATTGCTGAGAGATTTCACGAGTTCCTGTCGATTGTGCAAGATGTACTCTAGAAGTTTACATGGAAAGCTTTAGGGTAAATCCTCGGTAGGTGGCTTGTATTTTGTATATCGTCGTCGGTCCTAAATTCACGATGGTCCTTGATTCGCGGCATAAACAGTTTTTTGCAACCATCATTTGTAGTTGTTTTGTCGCGCTACGGGACATTTCGGCCTATAACAATATCGGCCTATGACAATATCGGCCCATAATAAAATATATTCAAAATATTTAATACACCTAAATTTGGACAACTTTGTCATGACTTATGTCTTGGTTTTAATTTTATTTTTAAAAGAAATTATTATTTTTTATTTCATATTAGATCAACCTATAAATGATGCACACACTCCGTTCACAAATGTTTTAGTCAGAGTTACTCATGACTGTAAGACTCGTCAATTCTGATTGATCTAAACTAGTTCGTGCAGATAGCGTAGAAGAAAGACCGTTTGAATGTAACTTGTATGAATCTACAATTATGTAAAACACTAAAGTATCAGGATTTTTAAAGACAAAATATATTTACAAGAAAAGGATCTTTCTTTTCAATTCATTCTTATGGTTATTTTTCTTTACACACTACATGTAATTAAAGAAAGCATCGTATTAATACAAATATTAAATTAAGATTATAATTAAGATTATCTATTTTTTAAAAATTTTAAAGATTAAAACAAAGTATAGGTACACCTTCCTGTCTTTAAATTATTCATTTTAAAAAAAATGAGATATATATATAATCCATTATTTGAGTTTTAATAGATTAGTGGTAGACTTGATTAGAAATGATAATTTGAATTCTTGTATTGCTTTGAATAAACTTACTGAAATTTACATGTTTCAAAGCATAATAATACTAACACATGTTTATGCACAACAATGCAAATAAACGAAATGAGTAGCAATCTTTGATAAAGGCATTTATTTCATGGGCCGATTTGGCTATAGGCCGATATTGTCATGGTCCGTTTTTTATGGGCCGAAATGTCCCGGAACCGTTTTGTCGTTATTGAGAAATATAACTATTGATGACACCATAAAAACATCTTTCTGTTTGTGTAATTAATTAAAAATGTTATGTATGAACGTTTTTGTCTTTTCTTGGAGAAATGCTTAGAATGTGAAAGGACCTTGCTTCAGCACAGACTCTTCTGAATGTGGTAATTTGCCAACACTAATACAAAAAAATATAATGGACACTTTTCCAGTCATGAATTCTTACTCCCCTTCCATATGGTGTTTTACAACCTTGCTCGCATAAGAATGGAATGGGATAAGACAGATTGTAATACTACCTACACTCACTTTCAAAGCCTCTTGCGTTTCCATGCTCTCTGTTCGTACGGCACCTCCGGTGCTTTGATTCTTAAGTAGATTTAGATATTTATTGAATTAATAAAGGGTTATAAGACATGTGATATATTGAGGGAATACTTTTGATATCAATTTATAAATGTGGAAATATTAATAAAATATAGATTTTTTTCCATATTTTATACTTTAGGTTATTTTGGGTATTTTTTTTATTATCATATGAAGATATTTATCATTTAGTAAATTTCCTTTGTTGAAGATTCCCAAAGAAAGATCGAGACAGTATTAAATTCAATATTTGAAGGAAAATATTAATCGTTTTAAAGGCAATTTTGTATTCTGGTAGCAAAAAATCTGTTAGATTTAAAAAGATTCAGACAGAAGGATCAATTTAAACTGATGATATAGACTCAACTAGATGATTATAACTTGTAAAAGAGATAGAGTGAGATTCCACCAACAATTTGAAAAAATAATAGTATTGCAGACATAAAATATATAGGGTTAAAACTGAACCAGGATTTTTTTTTTTTTTTTTTTTTTTAATGTAGGTTGTTAATATTTTAAAAGCATTCATTTTGTTGGAGATTTTAAACACGATACCAGTAAAAGTAATCCATTTCAAGTAAAAGTAATCAATTTCAAGCAATATTCCATACCAGAGACTTTATATCTAGTATAACTCAAATATCAATTTCTCAAATGTCATAGATAACTTCAAAATTATTATTTTGCTGTCAGAAATTTTCTATATCATCTTTCAAATTTGATAACACCAAACTCGAAAAAAAATTGAAGTCATTATGGAAGTCTGATTCACAATAGGTTGTAAACATTTTGATGTATTTATTTTCAAGCTTAAATCAACATACCCAGGTGTGGATTTGCCATGGAATCCATGGAATTTCCATGGATTTTTCGTACGTGGAAAGTGTGGAGTATTGGAACCATATGTACGTGGAAATTCTATGGACAATGTATGTGGCAAATCCATGGACATTTTGGAGCATTGGAACCGTATGTGTGTGGAAATTCCATGGACATGTACATGTAAATTCCATGGACATGTACGTGGCAATTCTGTGGATATGTACATGGTAAATCCATGGACATGTACGTGGCAAATCTGTGGACATGTATGTGGCAAATCCATGGTCAATGTTCATGGAAATCCATGTACATTGTACATGGAAAATAAGTCTCAAATTTTTAAAAAGTGATCCATCCAGATGAAGTATTATTGACAGCATCAAGAAAAAATGGCTATTCTGTGAGTCAGCAAATTTTGCTGAAATTATGAAATGACATATTTGTTGAAAGCTGAAATGTCTAAAAATGCTGGTCATACTAGGCAGCCATCTTTTTAGCTCAACTGGCTATAGCCAGCTGAGCTTATGGCATGGTTTTGCGTGCATCCGTGCGTTGGTGCATCCGTGCGTCCATGCGTGCGTGCGTAAACTTTAATCTTCTCCTCTGAAACCACTGGGCCAATTGGAACCAAATTTGGTGTGGAAGGTCCCTAGGTGGGGTAGACCAAAGTTTGTACCAGGCGACCCCGCCCGACATCCAAGATGGCCGCTGTTACTATAAATAGCAAAAACACATAAATAGCCATTGCTGAGTCATTTTTTAACCATTTTTGTTCAAATTTGAAATGTAGAGAGTAGATAGCGGGGCATTCAACATATGTAACGGGTTTTTATGAGAAATTTTTCGTTGACCCAATTTTTACGAATTATGCAAATGAGGTTTAATATTTAATCAATTCTTTGAAAATCTTCTCCTCTGAAACCACTGGGCCAATTGGAACCAAATTTGGTGTGAAAGGTCCCTAGGTGGGGTAGACTAAAGTTTGTACCAGGCGACCCAGCCCGACATCCAAGATGGCCGCTGTTACTATAAATAGCAAAAACACATAAATGGCCATTGCTGAGTCATTTTTTAACCATTTTTGTTCAAATTTGAAATGTAGAGAGTAGATAGCAGGGCATTCAACAAATTTAAAGGGTTTTTATGAGAACTTTTTCGTTGACCCAATTCTCAAAAATTATGCTTAAGGTGTAATATTTAGAGAAATCTTTGAAAATCTTCTCCTCTGAAACCACTGGGCCAATTGGAATGAAATTTTGTGTGGAAGGTCCAAATGTCAGCCTGACTAAAGGTGGTACCAGGCAACCCGGCCTGACATCCAAGATGGCCGTCATAACTAAAAATAGAAAAAAAAAAAGACCATTGTTGATCTTTTTTTCCACCAATTGAGCTCAAATTTTAAATATAGAAAGTATACTGTATGGGATTCAAAATATATAATATTCTTTCTGAGAAAATTTTTATTGACCCAATTTTCAAGAAATATGCAAATTAGGTGTAATATTTAGTAAAAATCTTTTCCTCTAAAATCACTGGGCAAATTGGAACCAAACTTCTTGTGGAAGGTTCCTACATCTGCCTAAAAAAAGTTTGAACCAGTCTGAGATGCCTGTTGTTACTAGATATATATATATATATATATATATATATATATATATATATATATATATATATATATATATATATATATATATAGCCATTGTGGATCCATTCTAAGCTCAACTGGCTAAACCCAGCTGAGTTTATGGCATAGTGAAGCATGCCTGCATGTGTGTGTTGCAAAGTAGGCTTCATTGAAGCAAAAATGGTCATAAGCTCAATTTATTTCCCATCTTAAGCTGATGAACCAATTATGATAACCACATCACATTGTCTTAAAGGCACCACAGTGGCTGTGTGGTCTTAAACATTCGATGTTACAAATCACAGCACCTTTCACCCCTGACATTGTGCATTAATGCCAAGTGGGCTAGCACTTCATCTTTGAAAGTTTGTCAGTTAACTTGCTGCTTGGTCGTGGTTTTCTCCTATAATCCAGTGTCCTCCATCATTTCCAAAATTGACAGTCTCCATATAAGTGAAATATTCTTGAGTTGAACGTTAAACAGCATTTCAATCAAAAACAAACATTGTCTTACATATGCAGCCAGTTGAGCATCACAGGCCCTATTGGGCCTCTTGTTTTCTTGTTATTGTCTAGAAGAACCTCCTATATAGCTAATTGAAAGAACAAAGCACTTGAATTGCTGACCTAGACACTTGAGAAAAATGCCATGGAAATCCATGGAATTTCCAAATACAGAGTTTGTTGAAAATGCTGAGCCTGAAACTTTGTATATTTTGTTAAACTTTCATTGACAGACAAAAAATTGCCACAAAAATCCATGTACATGTCCACAGTAATTCCATGGAAAGTGTTTACATGTCTATGGTCAAAAAGATGGCAAATTTATTTTTCTATGGACATGTACACACTTTCCATGGATTTTTGTGGCATTTCTGTGGAAATCCATGGACATGGACATATGTCCATGGAATTTCTACAGCCGGGTTAATTATAATTGAGGAATGGTAATTTCAGCTTAAAAATGCTCTCAAACTGTTGCATAATGCCACAGTGAGCTATCACTAGCAGATCATAAATACAGACTGAAACCTGTAATGTAAAAAAGATTGTTTTCAATCACTTTTTCACATTAGAATCACTGTATGTACATGTAATTGTAATTGAATTTATGAATGATTGTGTGTGTATATTTGTGTGTATATGTGTGTGTATATATATACATGTATATATATATATATATATATATATATATATATATATATATATATATATATATATATATATTATGCTATAAAGTGACACTTGATGTGACATTGGACAAAGTTTCTCACTAATATTGAAAGAAGTTGAGAAATTAGAGTGCAATAAAAACCCATAACTTCTATGCAAAGGGACTGTCACACTTATTCAGGACAAGTCCCTTTTTTTTTTTTTTTTTTTTTTTTTTTTTTTTTTTCTGAATAATTATGACACACATAACATTATTTTTTCTTTAAAAAGCATCTGAACTAGTTTGAAACTGGTCAGGCTTTAAGTAAGTAAAAAACAAGCTTTTTTACCAATTCAAACACCAGTTAATGACATATTATTGTTTTGGCATTCCAAGTATTCTTCAGTAATTAATTATGATAACATTGACTGATCAGTTCTACGGATAAGCCCTAAATCACCAAAAAATCGCCTTCGTAGTGTTATGTAATTAATAAGAAAAATAATTATTGAGTTGTCCAAGCCATCAATTAATAATCAGTGAAGATCTAAATTTTTACCTGAAGAAATTTAATTTTAACTTTAATTTCAAATTTTCAATTATTTTGAAAAAGGATCATTGAAGAATTGACACTAACAATGTTACAAAACTCATTTCTTCATGTCTTGTGTTAAATGCTAATTTTCAACTAAAAAGACTGGCTTTGATCCCCCATGATTACATCTAGTTACTGAGGTTGTTTGTTTTGGTATTCACTATGCAACAAGCATTACTGCTTGCCTAAATAAGGTTATGAAATTTAAAAGTATGCTTTATATCATTCAGGTTCATGCAAAAATCTGAGATATTGTAGTTGTCCATTTTTAATAAAAAATTTGATAAATAAAAACATCAATAAACACAAAGATAAATTTATAACAAATTACAACATTTACACATCTGTAGCGCGGACTGAATGCTGTTGTCGCTTAAGAGGACTTTTCTCGCAGTCCCCAACTAAAAACCTACGATATGCTGTACGAAAATTATTGTCCATCACAGTATAAACTACGGGATTTAAACAGTAGGATAACCAGCCTAACATTGTAGTCCATATGTGAAAGACTGGGCGCTGGAAATCCTTATCATAGACATTCATAATAAAATACGGAAATGTACCACAGAAAAATATCGCAAAAATACATAACATCATGGCAGAAAGTCGTAATGCTTTTGTTTGTGGTGCATTTCGCTGCCATTGACTGACTCGTTTTGAACTTCCATAAGCAACACAACCTATTCTAGCATAACAAAACACAATAAAAACGCATGGCACAATAAAACCTAATGTTACAGTTACAATTCTGTTGGAATGATCACCTATAGTATTGTTGAATGTACAAGCTAATATGGCTGACTGGAAGTAAAATGACCCCCATATTCCAATTGATGGAGGTAAGGTAAAACACAGTGGTAATGTCCATCCAATGATAATCGTAATTATCAAGGGTTTGGTTTTTGATATTTTGTTATAATTAGCAAGATGAACTATATTTAGATAGCGATAAAATGCAATAATAGCCAGATGGACCATTATTACTCCGACAAGTGTATAACGAATCCCCGCAGCTGCAGAACAAAATTGTTTGGAAACCATATTCTCCTGGTTATGAAATATCACTGCTTGTAATGATAGAATTAACGAACAGTAGAGAAATCCGCCCATACTCAAACTGCCAATCAGAACACAGTTGACATTGCTACGGAGATTAGAAAAACAAATTGCTAACACTGTAATTAGATTTCCAAAACTTCCGATTAAGCAGAGAACAATGACGATTACTTCTAATGCCAGGACTGTCATCCGCTGTTCACACCACCATTCCTTGCAAGTGAAGTTATTAGTCGTAGATTCATTCATAGTTGTGTGCTTCACTTCTGAAATGAAATATAAGATGAAGTTTTAGCATAAACTATGGTATATGTACATGCATTTTTTTTCTTTTTTAAATCCTCCATAGCAGCTCTGGATATAGATGGCAAAAACTTGAAAAGTTGGAATGATAAAGTTTACAATATACATTATTTTCCTTACCTTTCAAAGAAAGATCATCATTCTTGTCATAATTCTCTTAGAGTATTGGCCCATATGAAATTCTTGTTTTTATTATAAATTCTCTAAAACTCTTTGTCATAAGTTGATAAAACTTAATGGAAAATCTATTCATCTATGGCTAAGAGATGTGAATATTATTGAATATTTTTGAAAATCGCTAAAATATTTACTGGCAGGAAATACTTATTACTCTGACTTTGTTTAATAAAACAGCTTTACATTGAAATGTATATTGTTAATTCTATTTAGCCTGACACCAGTTTCCAAATTCTTTCTTTGGTAAGATTTTCCCTTACTTACCAATTTGAAATCTGAAAAATTACATTTTTTTAAGATATATAAGAATTTAAATTCTCATTTTGAAGATAGCCTCAAGATTAAATATCTGCATTTACTTTTTTCCAAGAATGGTTATCTATACAGTTTTATAAAAAGTTGCAAAATTTTTATAAATTTATTTTTAAAGGGAAACCCACCACTTTGGTAGCTCAGTTGGTAGATTGCTTGCTTTGTAAGTGGAAGGTTATGGGTTCAAACCCCAACCAAGTCTGACCCAAGACTTTAAAGTCGGTAGTGACTGTTCTTTCACCAAGCACTTGGCAGTACAAACTGAAAGTCATGGTTCTTTCTGATGGAAACTTAAAATGAACGAGGTCCCATATCATGGTATGCATGGCACATTATAAAGAACCTTGCTGTATAATGCCATCAGCACAACATACAGGCAAAATTTCTGCACTTTCGCCTGTAGCTGATGATGTCTTGATATAAGTGAAATATTCTTGACTGGGATGTAAAACACCATTACTCAACTCAACTCTAAAAGGGAAATCTGGGGTAAGGTTTAAACTGGGACCTGATACTTCAGTGTTTTTAGTTTCTCAAGGTTACATTTATCTCATTTATATAATTATAAAATCTGAACATGCCTATTTAATTCACGAGGTATTCCAAAGGACACTATCATGATGTAACGTTAAAACATTTCAGTGACTGACACATTTACAAACATCTAGACTGATAAGATTTTCAAAGTTTTACAAACATTTTTGTGATGTCAGTGTCTAATTGTAAAGGGCGCCTGTTTTCAGACTGTTAAATAAGGTTTATTTTTTATTTAACTATTTACAAATAAACTGTATGCTAGTTGTCCTGAAGGTAGAAAAAGTTCATTAATGTTTAATAAGCTTTCCATCCTTTCTACATCTGGACAGTTTTAATATGGACAAGAAGAAATAAACACCCTCCATTGTACAAGATAATGTACATGTAAGATCGATCCTACTCCAACTCCAGTGTTTAAATTAGGTGGTAAACCTTACATCAGAAATTGATTGGATTTACTTTAATGGATTCTTAATTTATCATTCTTTTAGCAAGACTATTAACTATGATTTTGTAAGGTTTTAAGTTGCAAGTATGATATTCACATGTCTCCTTATAATACTAGATACAATATTGGTCATACAAATCTGGTGTATTCTATTAAAGTATTGAGTTATAAATTTATTTCCCCTTTTAATTTCATAGCTCCTTCCTCCACCAAAGTTCAAATCTAAGTTAGAAAGTTTCTAGCAAACAGGTTGGCCAAAAATCTTTTAATTTTTAAAAAATGGACATTTCATTTCCAAAACCTGTAACTTGATCTTAAGTTAAATAATTTAATAGATGAGGTGTGTGTGTGTGTGTGTGTTTGTGTGTGTGTGTGTGTGTGTGTAATACCAGAGACCCCCACCCCATCCCAACTTACCCCAAGATTTTAGTCCTTGTTTCATCTTTCTGTATTTTTACTCACTCTTATGCATTATTTTAGTTGTTCGTTTAATTATGATAAAGAAAATGACATCATATATCAGTAAGTATCTAATATATCTATATTGATTACCTTTAACGAGTCATTATATATATGTTGTTCTTTCTTTTTACAATTGTTTCTGTTTATTTGATACAACAGGTAATTTTCTCCATCTTAATTGGATATCTGTCGTAATTTTCTAAACAAGCCATCTCATGTTGTAAGGATCAAATAATCTGAAATTGTTGAAACTTTTCCCACCTTTTACTTGCCTAAAAAAAAAGAAATAATTATGGTCAGCATTAGAGGTATATCCGTCAATCCTATCCAATTTTCCGAGCACTTATACATTGATCCAGCATTAAATGAATTCATACATATTCTCTTTGTTATAAAGACTCTGTTTTTCCTTGTGTTAAAGATGCTGTAAAGATGTTGTAATTGACATCTCCAGTTCTCACGAATAGTAGTTTTAGCATGGTCATTGAGATATATTGGCGATTAATCTCATGAGAGTAATAAGCATATGTATCAATCAAGTCTGGGAAATTATGTTTGATATATATATATATATATATATATATATATATATATATATATATATATATATATATATATATATATATATACATGTGTGTGTGTGTGTGTGTGTGTGTGTGTGTGTGTGTGTGTGTGTGTGTGTAAAGTGTCTGTTTGTCTATGTATTTTGTATATGTATTTCAGAAGAGTCATCTATACTTCCAGGGCATATGGTACAGGTTCTTAAAAAATAAGTAAAATTAATATCTTAATAAATATTTTGTTAATTATAAAGGCTAATATTTGACCATATGGTCGATTCTTTTTTAGGATCTTAGTTGCAAGCTTAAGTTTTGTTGTTGTTTTTTTTGCACATATTTAACTTGGGTGAGCTAAACACTCTAGTAGCTCAGTGGTAAAGAGAGCATCATTCTCAAGATTGGGAGGTCTTGAATCAGACCCTGGCCTGGCCATGCATAATACTTTAAAATTTGAGATATTACTTCCTCATCTTGACCTCAACAGTAGGAGGATAGAGTATTGACCTGTTTACCTCAGGTGCCAGGATAATGGACAGGAGGAGTGATTTACTTGTCTGTGGCATACTGACTTGGTGAGCTAACACTTTATCAAAAAGTTGTGCTGAGTGTGTGCTTATACATGGCAGACCATACTACACACTTGTACATCACATGCAAACCTAAATTTGTTCTTAGATTAATCCATAGTGTTTTTAATCTGGCTCTCCTTGCAGAAATGCCAAAAAAATTGCTGATTTAAAAACAATTAAAATTTTTACAACAACAAACAGCAACTTGTCAGAGCTAAGAAACAAAAGAGACATTATCATATTGGTATTTCTATTAGTTTTTGAGAGTAATTAATTTCATTTTCATGAATTTTCTAGTAAAATTAAATAAATGAATAGGTTCAGATGTAAAATTATGATTGAAACCTGTCTAGAAAAAAAAACAGGAGGTATGGAAACCAAAACTAGGAAAAACAAGAAGTATTGAAACCTGTCTAGAACAAAACAGGAAGTATAATCTCTTTCTTTCCAACCAATTGAATTTTATTGACCTCATTTACAAAAATGATGTTAGGATAATACTGATAATGACAGCAATACTCTTCTGACTGATCAATTAGATCCATTTATTCATCGTTAATTTTGGTACGATAATTGTCACCCAGAGATACTTATTTTTAGATAAGAATCTTATCATTTGATCACCAGTAGTAAATTTTAAGCTTGTCTGTTAACTTCTATATCTAGCTAGATTGTTAATTACCATTATTTTTGTGACACTGCTTTTGCTTAAAGCTAAAGTTTGTGATGCTTTATGTAGCCTAGCTAATGTTTTTCTTCTTTCAAAGTCAGATTATTTAAGTAGAAGAAATTTGCTGAAATACCTGTATTAAGATAACTGTCAACACAACCATGAAGATATATTTTGAGCCCCCAAAACACAACAGGATTTCAATTATTCTAACATTGGATTCTTAACCAAGTAAATGTTATGAAACAAAATAACTGTAGGTTCATGCTTGACATTAAAAACCATATAACCTTTCCTTTAAATGATAGACAGAAGTTGCCACGGCTTATAGATCAGGGTGCCTCTCACAGTCTAGGTGGGAAACACACTTTGGGCAAATCCTTAGTGTGAGAAATTTTGCAAGTTAGCTTGCTGAAGGCTGGTGGTTTTCTCTGAGAATTCTTTTTTTCCTTCACCATCCCTAAACTGATTGCCTGTTATATTAGCTAAAAATCATAAATTGAGCATAAATACTTCTACTCTTCTCCAATGCATTTGGTAACAAATCCAACCCAGTTATTAGCATGGAATCTGTCTTTTTTGTCAGTTTAAAATGTGGAAAAACATTTCCAAAAGTCTGTTATTTTATTCAAATATTGTCTATACATACACAATTTAATTGAAAACATTGTGAAAAAGGATTAACAGTTTACATATATAACATTATATATATATATATTCAAGATAGCTTAAAGATGGCTTAAAGTCATCTTTAAACCATCTTTAATCTAGCTTAAAGATGATATTTCATCTGAAGAATCATGCATGTAAAAAAAAATTTAGCCCAAGATGGCAGACAGAGGATTTAACCGTCTGTTTTAAGGTAAACCAAATTTTAATTGGTTCATGTACACCAAAATATTTTTTCAAACACAAAAATATTGGTTATCAAAGAAACAAGGTTTTGTTTGATGTTCTAAATTTCATTCTGCTAAAAACAAAGCTTATATTTCAGCAGGATGAATTTCAAACATCAAACACTATCTTATTTCTTTGATGTCTGTGTTAAATTAAAAATTAAACAAATATTTTTAATAAACAGACTAACACAATGATATCTTTATCATAAATGGATTTTTTTCCTTTTTTCTTCTTCTTTTTTTTTTTAATTTGTAAAAAAATTATTCAAGAAGAGAACCTCATAATGCTTGTTTAGTCCTTTATCTGATGGGTATATTTTACGTATATAAAAAACGTTTTAACTTTGTTATGATCATCATAGATACATTAATATTTTGTAAATAATTTTGATGGAGTAAAAATCAATACAAAGTTTTTTTTTTAAGTCTCCAGTTTCATTTCAGTGTATTGTTGATCCATTTACATTATCATATTCAAAGTTAGCCTTCTTTAAGTAATATAGCTTTCATATCTGTCTGCACACATGGACATTGTTGCATATAAATTGTAACTAATGTTGCTAATTATCCAGCATCATTATTTTATGGTTTTTTAGTGTTCCATGCTTGCCATGACACACGGCATCGATTTTTAAGGTCTCATCCAAAGAACCCTGCGACTTTCATTTCTTACTGCCAAGTGCTTGGTGAAAGAACAGTCACTACATATCTTCAAGACTTGGTCAAACCTGGCCAAGGTTTGAATCCCTGACCTCCCACAAACAAAATGAACACAACCAACTGAGTGTAATTTGTTGCAGTTAAGAAATTAACTTGTTGACAGAGATATACATCAACATCTATTCTTTCCGACATATTACAATACAATGGAGGCACTTAATGACAACTTTCGTAACTTTGTGACTATGACATATTATACTGGTACTTTGTTATTCTATTACAAAACACAGCTGTCACTAAGCTAAGTAACAATATATCATTATTGACATAAGAGAAAGAAGCCTATTTTGCTTATTTTAAAAAATGTAACATTTTTCTTCAGAATCAATAATTTTTTAAATATTCTTATCAGTCTTTTTTTCTGTCAGTTTACACTTTTTGTAACCAAAGAATCTGTTGTATTATGATTTCAAAAAGACTTAATAATTTAAAAAAAAAAAAAAAAAAAAAAAAAAAAAAAAGAAACTAAACATGTTAAAATAAAAATTGTTCCATTTTACTCACAATGACATCATTTTAACCATTTATCTGTCAAGAGATACTAGAGTTTATAGATTTATATCTTCTGCTACCATTCAAATTAAGTAAACTGAATAGTGTATGTTAGTGCATTATAAATAAGTTTGCTTTATGTGCAAGCAAAAGTTACAGCACTATAAACTCCATTTCTCGACAGTTTAATAATTAAATTTTGCTATTGTTTAATTTCTATTTTAATACTTAAAGAAATTTGAATGCTGCTGATAATGACATGTATATCTAGTTTATGTAAAATTGGATTGGATTAAATGGTGTTTTATGCCCAAGGATCTTTAATTTTTAAAACTGTCAGTTCAGGATGGTGGAGAAAACTAGAGTGCCATGAGAAAATCATCAACTTTTAGCCAACTGACAAATTTTCTCATACTAGGATCTGTCAAAAGTGGGATTTCAACCCATGCGGTGATAGGCACTGTGATCTGTAAGCATGCGCTTGAGACCACTTGCTCATGGAGGCTCTAGTCAATGTAAGAGCCAGATAAATGATACTATTTGTATATTCGTGAGCAAAATATTTTATCAGTGGGATTTATAGCTCATGTAAATTTGTTGTTGGCAAACAAAATGTGAACAAAATCACTGCAAATATAAATATTTATCATTATTTAACCAATACATCAACCAGCAGCCATCTTGTTGTTCAATAACCAAGTTACTATGGTTTAGTATAATGAATAAAATATAATTCAGCTACATTGTATTATGTTTACGGTGGTCATGAAATAAGAATAACAGCATGAAATTGTGATTTTAACTGTGATGTTTGAAATCAGTTTTGAGAGAAATAATGGTGTTTGAAAAATGATATTTTACAACAAAAACAGTAAACCTTCCTTTGACTACCACCTCTGAACAAACACTAACTGCCCATTGAGATCAGTATTTTACAGTCTTTGCTTCATATTTCTAACTAAACAATTTTATTATAAAGACCACCTGTCTATATTGTCCATATTTCTTTGGTCCCATAGGCCCATAAAGATCACCTGTCTATAATGTCCATATTTCTTGGGTCCCATAGTCCCATAAAGATCACCAGTCTATAATGTCCATATTTGTTTGGTCCCATAGGCCCATAAAGATCACCTGTCTATAATGTCCATATTTCTTGGGTCCCATAGTCCCATAAAGACCACCTGTCTATAATGTCCATATTTCTTGGGTCCCATAGGCCCATAAGGATCACCAGTCTATAATGTCCATATTTCTTGGATCCAATGGATTTCTTAAAGATCACCTGTCTGTTATGTTTTTCAGTAAATATTACCTTCTGTAATGACCATATTTCTAAGATCCTATGGTTCAGTAAAGATCAACTGCCTGTATTTTTCATATTTCTTAGTTCCTTGGATTCCATAAAGACCTCCTGTCTGTAATGTTTATATTTCTTTGAACCATGGATGGTCTCTATAAACAGGTTTTACTCATTAATTGTTATACAAATTGTGGTCGTTAGGATGACTGCTGACTGCTTCAGAGAGGTGACTGCTATACAGAGGTTCATTATATAGTAAAAACATAAGGGACCGTTTCAAACAGACCGTTACTGACAGGTGACTGCTCTACACAGGTGACCACTACTCCAGGTTTTACTGTATCAAATATTTTTATTGCTGATTTAACGGGGAAAATTGTAAATTATCAGGTTAAAATAGGGTTTAATTGTTGGAGTGCTTACAAAATTCTTATCAGTTAGATTTATTTTAAATACTGGAGCTTGGTGAGATTTGATAAAATTTTCAGTTTTATCATGTAGCATTTTTCTGATTTATCAGTTATAGATATAGGTAAACATGAGGGTGTAAGTAATTACCAGGTAATAAGAGTTATTGTAAGAATGGTCTGGTAATAATCCACTATATAACAGCATCCCCGTCATTAACTCATTTGTTTGTTTATTTATCTTATCTGACGGAACATTTCTGAAAGGTCAGGAATTGTTCTCAATTAAAGATTGGATATAAATACAGACATATCTCAAGTGATATCATGATAAATAAAAAAATTGGTGTATGTTCAATCCCAGAGAGTCATTGTTTGGCAGTTATAATCATGATTTGGGAAGTTTGTAGCATGTTGGGCCCAAGAGAGCCATTATTTGGCAATATTTAGACTTTTCTTTAGATTGAGTGTTAAGTAATTAGTGTAATTAACAGTGACTGAGAGATTTTAAGGAGTTTTCTTAAAGTGTAAATTCACTAATTTGATTACACCCAACATATTTGATTTGCAGAGAACTTAATGCAAAACAGAAGCTTTTTCTTTAAATTGTAAAAGTAATCAAATATGCAATAACTGGACACAAGCTATCAAGTTGCAAAATACTTTATTGGGGAATCAATTATACAGGTACATACAAAATGTTTTAACAGATCTATTGATAACTGGGGCTTTGGTAGCCAAGTGGTCTAAAGCATTTTTATGGATAGCTGTGCCTCTAACAAAATCAAACTCAAACAGATTGAAATATAAAAAAGTTTTTAATTTTGTTTGCCTAATATTTTTGTTTTCTCTGATTTCATGAAATTCCTCTTTACTCCAGGCACTTGGGCTTTTTGATAATCTCAAAATGATTGAATGAAACTTGACTGGGGCATAAACTCTATCAATCAATCAATTATCACAGTTCTTTTAAAATTGATGAAACACAACGTAAAAATATAACCAAGACGTTTGTTTTGTGTATAAGTTAAGCAAGATGCAGCTCTTACTTTGCAGCCAAAGTAACAATACTAGACTAGCATTTTCTAAGCCAGTGTGGGGCCTAAAAATGGCCATAGTTAAGGATCTGCATGCAAAGCTCAAGAGAATAGACCAATCACCATGACTTTCACTGTTAAGCACAATGCAGCATCTTTATCATTGCAGCCAAAGTAGCAATGCTACACTAACATTTTCTAAGCCAGTGTGAGACCTAAAGAAGATCTTACTTAAGGATCTGCATGTAGAGCTCTTTGGAAAAGACCTTGACCTTCACTGCTAAGCATGATGCAGCAGTTTTGGTAACAATAATAGACTAGCATTTTTCAAACCAATATGAGGCCTAAAAAGGCCTTAATTAAGGTTCTGCTTAGAACCCACTCATCCAATCACCTTGACCTTGACCTTCACTAATCAGCTGGATTTTGGCTTCATTCAGTTAATCAAGACAATTGTTTAATAAACAACTTTTAATGAAGAGTAATGAAGTTTCAGACAATGAAACAAAAGTAAAAGACATGCCAGTGTAGGTATTTACTTATTAATAAATAAAAACCTGATAATTGATCTATATTACTGTATAGTAATATGTTAACCATAGACAGGCACCAATACACTTGTATAGCATTAATACTTATTAAGTCTCGAGTAGTTACTACAAATATTCGACATGCCTCAGATTTATATTTGTCTGAGTGTTGTTTTATAGTATGATAATGTGATAATTATTGTAATATTTACATATGAAAATTGATTTGTCTGCTTTGATTCTATGTAAAATATTTTAAATTTAATAAAAAAGTTTTTAGGTGGCACATTTATTTTGGGATCCAACAGGATTGATTACCAGGTGATGGACATTTTACATTTTATGGCTACTCAAATTTTGTGATTTTTTTTTTTTTTTTAAAATTATAGAAGAAATGATTTTGGATTTTAAAAATTCTGTGCAATTATTTGATATATACTTTTAGCTAACATTTGGTGGGTTTGTTTATATTCAAGTTTTCATACTATTGAGTTTTCATTAAATATGTCATAGTCCTAAATTTAATATTTGTTGAGGTCCAATTCCAAAGCTATCCAGTTCAAAATGGTATATACATGTATATCCTTTGCTTGAAATGACTTCAATAAAATTCATTACCTAGGTTCAAATCCCATTCAGGGGGATCCTAAGGTGAGAAAGTTTGTCAGTTCACATGCCAAAGGTCACTGTTTTCTTCTGGCACTCTGGTTTTCTCTACCATCCCTGAACACTGACTGCCTTGAATTAATTTTGAATATTTGGTTAATGGTTATATGTTTTACAGGCAATAATTTTAGTCAACTAAGTAAAAAAAAAAGTAAGTACAATAAATAAACAAAATTTTATATTTATATATATATATATATATATATATATATATATATATATATATATTATAACTGACACATTTTGATTAATATTCTAAGGATTCAAAAAGATGACTTTCAAAATTTGAGTTGTAGTCTTAGTAAAAAAAATATTTTACATCATTTTTAATTACATTGTGAAGTAATCTGACAGACTTTGTGACTTTAATTTCCTCTTGGTCGACCATACATGTATATTGTGTTTTATAATAACATCGTAATTGGAACCATGAGAGAACTTGATTTATGGTATAAAATCACACAACTTGGTTCTTTAGCGACCCTCTGATAGATACATGTTTGTTTTATTTAGAACAATGTAGAATGAGACTTTTAAACAGTATTAAGAGAATTTACAATCAGCTGTATTCAAATCACATGCTTTTCCAAAGAAAATATCACAATTTGAACATTAAGCAATTAAAGTAGCATCATTTGTGTTATATAGGCACAAAATGCCATACGTACAAAACACCATTTATTATGTCCATTGGTAACAAGGGGGGGGGGGGGGGGGGGGGGGGAGAGAGAGAGAGAGAGATTGATTAATTTGGGCATGATTTTCTCGTCTAGTTAGTTTTATATCTGATAATCAACCATCATAAAATTCTTTAGTATTTTTATAAAAGCAAATAAATATTCTTTTATGTCTTTAAAGATGTATAAATAAATTTAAAGTGATATCTTACCATTTCAGTTTAAGGAAAATTTGTCATATAATGTATTTTTATGGAAGAATTATGTAACAGCAGTTCTGCAATGTTTCTGCATCAGAAGCTAAATAACAAAGACAATTTTTCATCTCTTAGCAATTTCTGGTAGTTGTTAAGATAATAAATTTAAAGATTATTTATATTTTTGTAATTGATGTGAACACAAGTTTTTTTTTCTTGAATTTGTTAATTACAATTGCAATTTTTTTTAGATTTATAATAATCAAAGAAATAGTACTTAAATTGATTTGAAGGAAGTTAATGACAAATATTGTGCAATTCAAACATTTAGAAATTCTTCCACAAATTAATATTTTTTTTTTTAGAAAGGCAAAGAAGCTCTTTTGCAATGCTTATAAAGCAAGCAATTTATAGATTACCAAATACATGTATATATCAGATTATTTTAGCTCACCTGGCTATAAGGCCCTATAAGATTATAGCATAGCACAGTATGTATACTTGTGTCCAATTTTTTCTTTTTCATGTAATATGATATTGTGTCATCCACAGACTTGTCGTTGACTTCTCTTTCTAAACTGCTAAGCAAATTTTAATGAAACATAGTTGTAATGATCGCGAAGTCATGTTGTATTTCAAGTTAGTTTACAGCATTGCCATAGCAACCAACTGTAAGATAGCTGGATCACATTGTGGCTGATTTTTTTTTTTTTTTTTTCAAAATCTTTACAATCTTCTCAGAAATCAATTACTTTAGACAAATTCTATTGTTTTATTTAAATTTCTAAAACTTATTCTCATTGTGCAATTTAATTATTATTATTATTATTATTATTATTATTATTCAAAGGGGGAGGGTTCTAGGTTTTTTGCATTCCATTTCAAAAAGCCCATGATAACTTTATTTTGATATTTAAAAAGATAATGATATGTGGTTTCAGTTTTGATCCTTCAAAATAAGGTCAACATGCTAACCTAGTCTTTCACCTTTCTGTTTTTGAGCTATTTTTAGCTAATTTTGAATTTATATCAATTTTAGTTTAAGTTCAAACAGATTTTGTTTTACAATTCATTTATTTTTATTATTATTATTATATTATATATTATTATTATATTATATATATTGTGTGTGTGTGTGTATGATCAAAATGATAGAATAAAGTTAACTTCATTGTGTCAACACTTGTTCTTTGATTGTTCAGCATGAAAAGAAAATGAAAATAGCTCTTTTTGATCAGTATAAATCCTGTCATATCCACATCTCAGTTAATTCTACTGGATTCAGTGCATTTGAACCAGTTGTTATTTACCAGGTGAGCATTTCAGGCCCATTGTTTTTTGTTTATCTAATACATGTATTTTTATATTCAGAAATTGAAGTATGAAAATCCTCATATCATTCAAATTCCCTTGATTACATGTGATTATCTTTTCCAATTTATTTTGATAAATTGCTATGGTGTTAAACATCACTAAGTTTATAAATCAAATAAATTTGTTATTAAGTCAATATAAAATTTTTCAATTTTGCCTTTAATGTCAAGATTTTAAGAATCATGGGTTTTTTGCCAATATTACTGATGTTTATAGCTTTTTAATCTATTGGAACTCATTACAGAAAAAAATTGAAATTATGTAGGCTTCTGCTTTGATCACACTCAAAAACTTTCTCATTGACTATCAGAAATATTATAGCATTTCTTATGGTTTTGCAAAACTTCAAAATTTTTCATTTTAATTTTAATTTATGTCTACTCACTAAATGTGTAGAGTTTTTTTCTATATGTTGTTTTGTGTAGTTGTATAAAGTCACTTCAGCAATTTTTCAGCTGTTGGAAATCAGAACAAGTTATAAATCTCTATAGATTTATCTAAGAACATGTTCATGTATGTGTGT
Organism: Tegillarca granosa; assembly: GCA_029721355.1. Classification (NCBI taxonomy): domain Eukaryota; kingdom Metazoa; phylum Mollusca; class Bivalvia; order Arcoida; family Arcidae; genus Tegillarca; species Tegillarca granosa. Next base: position 21,459,146 of record CM056599.1, on the reverse strand, counting down.
GATGTTTGAGTGTATATTATGGCCTGCAATGTACAAGTGTGCACTTATGGAGACTTTTTGGAAAAGGGCTAGCTTACTTAGTATTAGTAAGTCACAAACAAGCAATATTTCAAATTTAAAAGTCTTATGTATTGACCTGGCCAAGGTTTGAACCCATGACCTCCCACTCTCAAGGTTCAGCAGTGTGGATATATATACTACAAATACATGTCCATAGAGTATTACAATATAGAAATTTGCTCAGTAGTTGGTATCAAGCTTTCCTGTATATGATTCAATTTTAAAGAATGTGAGTATTTCATGCACAGATTTTCTCACACCACTATATGTCATCACCAGTATGTAAGTTGTCTTAAGTGCATGCTTACATATTACAGTGCCTCTCACTACATTGAATCAAATCCCACTTGTGCAAAATACAAACTCTAATCTTGCTCAGTCTGTTTCATTCACTCTAGTTGTAAGCATCCTCTGTAGCAGCCACAGGTGGCCTACTCTTTTTCAAACTCTACAGAGGTGTTTTAAGCATGCACTGAGACATGGAAACTTGATTTTGAGTCTCATCTGAAAGACATCCTGGTAACAAGCTTTTTATGGCTCTAGTATGGACAGAAAATGGAAATCATCTCAGACTTTGGTTGTATAATACAAAGGATCCAATCTAAGAAGCAGATCGAAAATTAAATCAGCAGGTGTAAAAAACAACATTTATCCAATAAAATCAAGTCATAACTTGCTTCATATAGTTACTTTTTGAAAGGCAGTTCCAAACACTACACTAGAGTTAATTGCCGATTACAACATTGATTAAGTTTATGCCGGACTTCTAAAATTGATTCTGTTACAGATACAGAACAGCTAGCTAGGACTTAAGAAAGCTAATGTTTGAAAATTGTACTATAATTCAGCTAATGAAAAATACAAGCATTTTACATTTAGTTATAAGGTAAACTTAATTGGATTTAGTGAACATTTCTTTGAGTACCAGTAATGATTGACTTAACAAGTGTCTGTTTGATGTTGCATGGTCAGTTATTTTGTTTGCCTCAAGCTTCTACTGAATAAAGGTTGATTTTTCCCAAGTGGAAAAATTACTAAAATTTCCCAAAATGATCTCTAAAATTCCCAAATTAACAGTGAAGATGCATTGTGTCACATATATAGTTAAAAAGTTTATGAAACCATAGTTTATTTATCTATTTTAGCAATAAAGTTGTTTATTATTATCATCATCATCATCATCATCATTATTATTATTATTATTATCATTATTATTATTATTATTATTATTAGTATTATTGTTGTTATTATTATATTGAAATCTCAGAAAAAAAACTTTTTACAAAATAAAATAAAGTTGTATAAAAATGTCTTAATACACCAAAATTTTAGATATTTTCACAATACACAGTCTCTCATAATAGGTGTTACTGTATTCTGTAACCCTGGCAACAAAAAACATTTCATAATAAATTTTACTATACTGTAGTTTACTGAGTTCAAGATTTTAAAATTTCCCAATTTATAAAATAAATTGCTAATAAAAAAGCAAAAGATTGTTAAAAAAAGCTAACAAATTCACTGATCTAAGGTAGAGTAAAAAAAATTTTCAAAGAAACAATAAGAATTATCCGTGATTCAAACCGATCCCTACATTATCTCAGACAAAAATAAAAAAAAGGCCGTAAGACTTTTAATAAGTCAGTACGGATTATATACATGTTAAATCATTAGAATGCCACCATGCAGCATTGTAAATACATGCACTAAGTGTCTATTTGTTCATTTCTTCCAATTTATTCAAAAAACTCCCTGGGTTATTTCCTATTTCCTTCATGATTTGTTGATAACTTAGTGCATAATAATTACTGGTGGAAATTAAAAGATAAACTTGTAAATAAAACTGACTTCACCTAGCTATCATTGTCAGTATGTTGTAGACTTGTCCGATTTGAGAGATTTCTGGGTATTAGTCATCTTTTCAGAGAGAATGAAAGTAGTTTTGCACTCAATCAGTGAAAATTATTTCACATGTCCCCTAGTTGCCAACTATAGGTTGACTCAGATAATTTTAATTCTGAATTTGGCTTATTGAGTGATTTTTAATGTGCCACATTTGGTCGCTTAATAAAACATTGACTCTCTGCATTGGATTTTTTCTAAACAATTTAGTAGACTTCAAAAATTGGATTTCTATTTTCTGCTATTCTTGGTGACTAAGGCCATTGTATTTCTATTTTTGTCATATTCTGGATTTAAGAGTATATTTTCTTCTCTTTTTTTCAAAGTTCAGTGACCTACTTGGCAATTTTTTTTTTTTTTTTTTTTTTTTTTTTTTTTTTTTTTTTTTTTTTTTTTTTTTTTTTTGTTGTTGTTGTTGTTGTTGTTCATTAATCTTTGACTTTACACATTGGATTTCTTCTTCTTTTACCCCAACCCCTACATTTGTTGACTTACAGCATTGGATGTTTATTTTTTGACACATTCAGTAATTTAGGGCTTTGAATTTCTTTTTTGCTACTTATTGCTACTCAAGACAATATTGCCATATTAGGTAAACCATTGACAAACAGGTGACCAATGATTTTTTTAAGGCCAAAGCCATATTGGCTGACTGAAGGCTGTATTATTTAATTTCAAGGTCTTACCAAAATGTCAATCTTGCTAGGAGTCAATTTGGTATCCAAACTGACAAAACTATTATTACTTTTATGATAATTTAATTACTGAATTTTTACACAAAAGATATAATTACAGCATTTCTCACCTTAGTTCCAGCTGTGACAAATTCAACAGAAGTAGTTATATTGTTCTTGATGCTGGGCTGTATAAGATTAAAATAGCACACTTGTCATGTTCAATAATGTTCTTAAACAATCAAAATGAAATTGTCAGTTTTATTTTCAAAAAACTTTATTATGCATATTTTTTTTCCATTTAATGGGAGGAATTTTATACCGTTATATTTGAAAGCAGTTGGGTTTGTTTTTTTTTTTTTTTTTTTTTCTTTTTTTTTTTTTTTTTTTTCTTTTTTTCTTTTTTTTTTCTTTTCTTTTCTTTTTTTTCGGGAATATTGAAAATACATAGAGATACATTTCTGCATTTTTGTTTGTGGAAAGAAGGCTAGACACTGACCCAAATGAGAACATAGCACTTTGAATACAAGTTCATATTGACCAATATTTTTCTTCACATTTTAAATACAAGTTCATATTGACCAATATTTTCCTTCACATTGTCTCTAAAAAAAAAACGCTTTTCTGATGTGCTAATCTTTGAACAGCATCAGGAATAAATAATTCTGACCTAGATGAGATTGGAGCATTTTGAATACAAGTTTATCTTGACCAATATTTGTTTTCACACTGTCTCCAAAACACATTTCTGATGTCCTAATCTTTACTGTAATCAGATTAAAACCAAGAATGAATAGTTCTGACCCAGATTTGTTCAGAGCACTTTGAAAACAACTTCATTTTGGCCAATATTTGTTTTCACATGTCTCTAAATGCTTTTCGTTTGTTCTAATCTTACCTCTAATCAGATTCAGGCAATAAACAAATAATTCTGACCCAGTTCAGAAACAAGCACTTTGAAAACAAGTTCATCTTTGCCAGTTTTTGTGTTCACATTGTCCCCAAAGAATCTGATGTGCTAATCTTTTGCCTGAAGAATAAATATTTCTGACCCAGATGAGTTAAGAGCATTCTGAATACAAGTTCATCTTGGCCAATATTTGCAATAAAATGTTTACATATATCGTTTTCATGTTGGAGCATATGGTCAAGAACAAATTAGATTCCATATCTGATGTCCATTAATATGAGTTGAGGTCAGTGATCTAAATTAAGGATCCTATACATCAGACATCCAGAAAGTAGTTATTGATGTTTCTGTGTTTTGATGATAAATCAAAATAGAAAGAATATTCTTATATCTTATAAAGTATTTACAGTTAAACCCTGAATAACCACTTATATTGGTCACTAAGGAGAGGCTGAATGGTTATTATTAGAAGAGAGGGACAAAGTGAGAGGGAGAGATTGAAAGAGATAGAGAGAAAGTGTGTGTGTGTGTGTGTGTGTGTGTGTGTGTGTGTGTGTGTGTGTGTGTTGTGTGTGTGTGTGTGTGGGAAGGCTGAGAAACCGGTAAAAACTTTCCATGTTCAATAAACTGACTCCATATTTTCTTAGATACAGTGTCTGCCAATTTGATCCCAGACTGCATCGCTGGTAGGTGAAAATGTGGTCCATTATGAAAATTCACCTCAAGACTTGAGTAATAGTGTTCTATGCCCCAGTCAAGATTCTTTCACTTATGTTATGGTGATCAGTTTTAAGATAGTGAAGGAAACCAGAGTGCCCAGAGTAAATCACCAATTTTGGGAAGGCGAACTGACAATGTTTCTCACTTAGTAGGACCTGTACCTGAGTTTGATTAGAACCTATGGTAGGTGGTAAAAGGCACTTTAATGTATGCATACACGGTAGACCACTCAGCAACTGAGGTCCCTGCCTTAAGACATTTAGAGTCATTGTCAGCAACAGAACAACTTATCCTTTGACATTCTACCTGCAAATTTAAGCAAGATTTTAAAAAAAATAGTGATATGTCAACTGACATTCTTTTAGGATGACATAAATTGAGAATAATGAGTTGCAAATTGTAAATTTATAAAGCATTAGTTTTAAGCAGGTTTATCGAACAATACACTCATTAACCCTAAACATTAACAACAAGCATACTGGTGTGTTTAAATCTTCCGTCATCAGTATAGACTAGTTAATCCCTGTCTACAGCAGTGTTTTATATTATCTTGTAGCCTTTATTCTCCTCTAAATCAATATGTATAAGATTAAGAATTGTTTTCTTTGTGAAATTGCATGCATTATTTATGACATGAAAGTCAACTTTAAACTGCTTATATCAAAATAAAGGAGACGTTTTCTGTAGTTTTAAAATATAATAGATCATTGGTATATTATAAAGATGACATGAACTATAGCAAAGATGGATGTAAACTGTTTGTTGATATTTTGTCCAAGAATTGCAAATACAGTAAAAGCTGCTATAGCATCTTCCTCTATATAAAGACCACCTGTCTATTTCTGTAGTTTGAAATTATCATTTTAATCTGTATATTATAAAAACTAATATGAACTAATACAATGTACTATAATGGGTATAATCAGTTAGTTGAAGAATCTCCAAGACGGTTTAAATCCTGCTGTAGTGTCTGCCTCTATATAAAGGCCAATTGTCAATTAAAACCAGTATTTTAAGATCCTTTGCTTCCTATTTTTTCTAAAATAAAACTCTTTGTTAAGACCAATCATTTATAAAGACCATAAATCATAGTTCCTTTGAATGTTTTTTATGTATAGATTTTACACTGTATTGCCAAAAGGATGTCAATGACTTGGATAAGGGATTGACTACAAGCATCATTAAAAAACATAGAATTATTTTTTGAAAAAATTTCTTTATTCTTTATCTGTGAAATAAAGCAAAATTACACTCAGAACAGTCCTAAAAAGCCTTTATGGTACTGGTACCTATATTGTACGTGACATCATTCAATGTTTAACTCCTGGGAAAACACCTACAGTGGTATTTTGTCTTGTTTTTATTTACACTGTGTAAAAATTAATTATGAGGGTTTAATGGAAGGCTTTATATATAGTTATTATAACACATTAAAACAACCAATTAACAGTTAATTAAAACTAATACCTTCTACTGAATAATCTAATATAAACAGGATGAGTGCCTTTGTGACTACTGTATCAGTGGTCTATGTATGTATGTGTAAAAATTATAGTGTGCCTCTGACTGCCTAGGTTTAAATCCCATTTGCACAGATCCTAGTGTTAAAAATTTAGCTTGCAGAATTTTTGGGATTTTTTAATATAATGTCAGAGAGTGTCTTCGACCAAAAAGCTAAAATGACTCACAGAATTTCAGATAAAAGCTTTTTTTGTATTTAATTTTCAGTTTTTGTTTGAATTTTTTTTTTGGTACTGTTGTTGTCTACACAATACACAATTCAAAATGTATCATGAGACAGTTCATAATGTGTTACAATAATAAACATGACACATGTTAATGAGTTGATATAACTACATGTATTGTTATGTATAATAATGTGTTAATAATTAATATAATATTGATAAAACTAGTGTATTATATAAAATGATGGTAATTATTAGGTAATAATTAGTTATATCTGATTGAGATAAATTGATAATATTTTGTAATTATAGTAAAACATAGTTATAGCATTAATATAAGAACCACCTGTCTATTAAGACCAGTGTTTAATGCTCCTTTGCTAAAAATAACCTCTATATAATGACCATCTGTTCATTAAGACCAGTGTTTAAGGCCCCTTTGCTAAAAATAACCTCTATATAATGACCATCTGTTCATTAAGACTAGTGTTTTAAGGTTCCTTTGCTTCAAATTTTCATACAGATCCTCAATATAAAGACTTGTCTATAATATTTTTTGTTCATTGGTCTTTGTAACAGGTTTCACTGTATATAATTAGATCTGATATTGGTTCATCTTTTTAGGTCAGATTTTAGTTTAGTTGACATGTTGTAAGAATCATAAAAAAATATGGTTTTTCAATAATTTATTAATTCTTGTCATGTAACAATATCAACCTTTTTCAATCAAATGTGTACACTGATTGATTTGCTTATTTCATCTTGTTGAAATACCAAGTATATGGTTTTGCTTATTGCCATATTCTATGACAAAAATAATGAGATAATGTTCAGTATTGTGGTTTTAGTATTTTTGGAGGACCCCAACTGTTTCACTTAAAGACCAGTGGTTCCTATAATACAGAGGTCATTGGTGGCCAACTTCACTGGTCTATTAAAGCTCGTAGGTCACAGTGCCTCTCTGAGCACCTAGGTTTGAATACCACTTGAGCAGATCCTAGTGTGAGAAAGTTTGTCAGTTCGCTTTCCAAAGGTTTATGGTTTACTCTGGGTACTCCGGCTTCCTCCATCATTCCAGAACTGACAGCCAAAATATAAGTGAAAGAATATTAACTGTGGCATGAAACAACATTACTCTTCTCCACTTACTATTATACCGGACATACGTTATCTGCTTTTGTCATTCTTATTTTATATTTTAAGTATTTTATGATATTGATAATTACCATATATTATGTGTACTTACCCTAGGTGTAATATGTTCCAGTAAACAATGCATTATAATGTCATTTACTTTGTGTAAGCAGTTATTTATACATGAAATGTGTGAAAAAACATGTAACAATAGAATGCTGATATCTGTCATTGATACAGCATTCTACGGTATAGTGTGCCAACATAATATAGGGTTATTTAGTGAAGCATAAAAATACAATGATACAAAATGCACTCGACAAAGACAGAGTTACTAAGAACAAACTAAAACAAACCTTTTTTTAAAAAAAATAGACATGGATTGATTCATTGATTTAATCAGGTTTTATGTCCAAGAATATTTCATTTATATTGAGACATCACCAGCTATAGGTGTATTGATAGAAATTTTTTCTTTGCAGTGCACTTAGGGCAGTGTGCAGAGAGGGTTCTTTGGCATACCATGTCTGCTGTGACATAGGGCAACAGTTTTTAAGGCCTCCTCTGAAGGACCCTATGATGATTTAGTGAAAGAACAAATACTACCAATTTTTAAGTCTTGGTCAGACCTTGCCAGGGTTTGAATGCCTGACCTCCTACATATGAAGCAAGCAATCTACCAAGTGGTATAAAAACAGACATGGCAAACAAAATATATTTAGTGAGAACATTCACAGATAGCTTAGTATCAGTTGTGCATCCAATATAATGAGATATTTTGTGTTTATGCCCCTGTCAAGATTCTTTAAGTCAGTTTTGGGATAGTGGAGAAAACTAGAGTGCCCAGAAAAACCACAAACTTTAGATCTTACTCTAAAATATGCTCCAACAGGATTTGAACCTTGGCAGTGAGAGGCCTAAAGCTTCATAAGACTGCTTAATGACAAAAGCCCTTGTGACTAAATGGTATTCTGGGGTATAGTGCAAATAATAAAGATATCACCCTGTTAGTTATCACGTTTGTTTTTGGCACATTTGTGTTATAAGAAATTAAGATATCAAATTTACAGTAGAATAGTAATCTTCCATTTAAATGTTACTTAATAAATACTTCCCATAAAACACATTTTTTACAATTTTGATTATTATTACTTACCAATATTAGTGTTAAGCAAATATTCTGAATGCACACACAAATTCATCTCTCGCTGATTGTGTTATTTTGTAAATAATTTACATGTTTTTGAGTTAAAGCAATTTAAAAATCAAACTGCAAACAGTATACAATTGGTATATAGAAAGAAAAATGCCAATATCATCTTGTAATTGATGATCAATTGAACAAGTATTTCATAGAAATGATTCATGCATGATTACACCTGGATTTGTATGCAGTATTCCATGCCATTTAAGTAGAAAAGTTGTAAAGGAAAATCATTTTAGGTGTATTGAAAACTAGCAATAGTTATGTTTAGCTAGCTCATTAAACATGTATTTCACTTAAGCAATATATTATATAAGTTAAGCTTACTCATGAAACATCTATTTCAGTTCAGCAATATGTTATATAAGTTTAGCTTGCTCATGAAACATCAATTTCTTTTAAGCAATATATTACATAGGTTTAGCTCGCTTATGAAATGTCTATTTCACTTAAGCAATATATTACATAAAAGACAAGCCAAGAACGGCTTACTGTAGTTTATGATGACCAACAATCTTGACCTGGTTGTTTAAAGCACTGGTCCCAGTTTCACAATCATTCCTTAATGAAATATTTTGATAAAACTAGACACAGATGTTACAAGCTTGAAGTATTCTTCAAAATGAAACCTCAAGTTTGTAATTATCTTAACAATTAACAGAATTATTAGGATTTTAGATTTGCCAGATTTAGGCTAAGGAATGATTGTGAAACTGGGGCCTGAAAGTCTAACTAAAAGAAAGTGAAAATTCAAACACAACTTTATCAAATACTGACTACCCTACAAGGTAACAAAGCTAAATTTGGAATATTTAAGATTATAAAAAAAACATGTAAAAATAACAGCAAAGTAAAAAAAATTATGAAATAAACAAAAGCAAAAAAAATGTGTTAATTGTGTTCTTTGAGCATTGCCAAACTAATGAAAACCCATGAAGCACCCTTATATATATTATGAATGTTTAATAATGCTACACATTCTCATGCAGATAAAGAAATTGATTATATACTTATTCCCCTTGTCAATCTTATAGAATTATATTTAGTTGTTTCTGGCATATTTAGACCTTGTATTTGTGTTTTAGTGTTAACATTTTTGATACAGAAGTCAATGTTTATGATGCTGTAATATATGTACAGTATATCCTGATTGACAGGACTTATAATTTATATGGACACTAAAGCCCCAATTGAGTGCCAACTATTGTTTTACAAAGCAGTATGATTAAGTGCTGATGCTTGTGAAGTCTTATTCTTGTACCAAATTTACCATGAAAAAAGAATTCAGAATAACTGTCATAATGTGTCAGATTATCAATGTGATCTCGGTGCTTGTACCAAAGTAACCATGTAATAAAATTAGGAATCAATGTCATTATGTGTCGGATTATCTATATGATCTCCATACTGTATACTTATCTATCTTTTCCAGTGTTTTTTTATAATACCAAAGGGTAGATAATTCTTGTCAGATCATTTTAATTAAATTTATATGTCTAATCCTACTCAGATTTTATATCTGAAAAACAACATTATTTTCAACATTATAATGCTGGATTTACATATATTTTTTTTTTGGGGGGGGGGGGGAAATCTTGGTGAAAAAAGGAAATAATTGTACATGCTGAATTGTGATGGAAACTATAGAATTCAAATATCACCCTTCAGTCTCTGAAAGATTTAAAATTTGAAGACTCTTAACATTAGCTCTGAAAACAAGATGTACATTATGAGTTACGATTTAAAAGTCCTGAATTAACTCTAAAAATGCGAAATTCAATACAGCACTTTATAATTTGAAAGCTCTTCATAAGCTCTGATGATACAAATTTTCAATTTTGCATTCAAATTGGCTATTTACTCTGAAATTTTAATTTGCATTATTTTCCATTCATGTCATTCCTTTATAAGCTCAGATTGCAAATTATTTTAGACTCAGGAGTAGTTGAGATTCATTCACTTATATTGAGGGAGTGAGTTTTGTGCTCATAGAAGAAACCTGAATGCCCAGAGAAAACTGTCCACATTCAGCAAATGAAATGACAAACATTTTTGCTCTAGGATCTGCCTGCACAATAGAATTGCCTTAACAGAAATCCAACTAGGGTTTGAGAGGCATTGTGGTCTGTAAACTAATACTTTAGACTTATCAACTACCAAGACCCCAAAATTGTTAAAGCAATGAAAGTATTAGGAGAGATGTTGATTTCTTAGTACATTGTACCAGTTTTGTTGGCACCAACAATAAAATGAAGTAATTTGGTCCTTTTATCCAAGTTACCATTAAGATTGGGACCTCTAGACATATCTATTTACAGGTGATTCTTGTCTTATATAATTATATATATGTAATCAATAGTCATAATTAGACTGTAAATTTCAGAAATAGATACAATATTGATACTGTGTTATGTTTGAATATAGACCAATTATCACTGAAAAGTAGGATAAATGTTGAAACACAATTCATTTTTATGTATCAATTCTTGACAGTTTGGAGGAAAATAATCACATCTGTTTTTGTTAATTGTATGATTTTATGGATTATTTAGTTTGTATTTAATTTGTATTGACATATTAAATGATAGCTAAATAAAATTTGTATCAAGTGTTTTAAAATCCCATTACTCCCAGAACTCAATAATGAATATCATATTAAAAATATAGTTTTGGTTGGAGTGGGGTAATGGTGTTTTTTTTCTCACCCCATTCAGATTCTTTCACTCACACAGAGAGCACACTAATGCTGGCATTCCCCCCCCCCCACCCCCACCTTTCAAAAATTCAAGAGATTCTAGAGAGAGAGAGAAATGGGGCCAAATGGCCCCTGAAAATATAAAAAAAATTGTTTTTTGCCAGGAACTTTGCCCCTATGTACCCAACAAAGGCTCTTCCCTGAACCTTCTAAGGGTCTTTAGAGGTATCAAGATCCTTGCTGCTGGGAGCTTGAGCCTTCAGCACTCACAATATCTCACAGTGAAAATCTCGAAACCCTCCCCCCCCCCCCCCCTCCATAACATTCTGGATTTGCCCCTGCAACTGATTGCTAAAAGCATAGTGAGCTACTGCCCTTTATCTTAGGTCCAAAATTTAACAAACATATTTTCCAGACTTTGGTAGAAAAATGAAGACAAGATGGGGTTCAATTCTATCTAAATATATCATGTCTGTAATAATGCTTATATTGTATAAAGGTGTTATAATATATTGGACGGTGGAAACTCTCTGAATGCACACTTTCATGGGACATTTAAGCATTTCTAAATATCCAGTAAAAGTGCTTCCAGACAATCAATATATATCTTATGAAGATCAATCAAATAAAATGGTTTTTTTTCAAATGGTTGCTATGTGACAGCATGATTATGTATGCAATAACAATGTCCCATAGAATACATGAAAGCTTGTACATGTAAATAATTTCCTACTTAATTTTTTTTTTCTGTTGCCTTTATCATCTGGAAGTTACCATCGTTCTAATGAAACAAATAATTAAGTTAGTAACTAGACTTACTATTATACACTTTCTTGAAAAAGTGTTTCTTTTCTTTACTTATCTTCATAAATTTTTCCCTTGTTAAGTCCCTAGATTATTATTGATACTTTTTGTTAATAGAAAACAATCAAAAATACTTATGCTTTAAAAGGATATTTCTCTTAAATCGTTTTCAATACACCAAGCTGTGCAGTCAAATGTATCTATTTCATAAATATTATTGTTGAAAGTATAAGTTCATAACTTCTGGAAGACCTTACGTTACCATGTTCATGTAACATGTTGTGTGATAGATTATAAAAGATGGTTAGAGACTCTCACCTGTTGTTATCTGTGTCTACCATTTATTTGTATAATGCATTTAATAAGTTTTTAAATATGATGTTTTTACTGTTGTCTTTTTAACAAAATACTTGATACAACAGGGTTTTTTGTGTCAGCTGTTCCAGCTAGAGTACATGGTTTTACTTTTTTTGTTTTTATTTTGAAGTTACAGCATTTAAAGAACTTGTTATCCCTAAAATTAAGTTAACACTATTAAAATTTGATCAAAATCTTTGATAAGAGAACTTTAAGGTAATTTTACAATGGTTGCCATTTACTGTTGTGGTTTAAATTTATTAAGTGTCTGCTTTATTCATCAAATTTTGCTCCATCAGACTTTTATCTATTTTCAAAACTAAAAACGACCACATGTTCCATCTGGAGCACATGGTTTCACTTTTTTGTTCTTGTTTTGCAGCATATAAAGACATAATCATATCACTAAAATTAGGTTTGCACTATCAAAATTTTGATCAAAGTCTGATAAAAGAACATTGATCAAGGTAGTTTTGCCATGGCTGTCTTTAACCATTGTGGCTTTAAATTGATTGAGCATCTGCCTTATTCATCAGATTTTGCTCCATCAGACTTTTATCTATTTCCAAAACTAAAAATGACAATTTCTAGTAACCAGTTTCAGTAACATAGTTTCATACATGCAGTAAAGGACTTTCTGAACAGCCAAGAAAAGGACTTAATAAAAAATGACATTGAGGCCCTTTGATGCCACTAACAAAAGTGTATAGATACTAAAGGAGCCTATTTTAAAAAAATTAATTAATTCAATATGTCTGTCCTGTGAGGAGTGGAGTGGAGTAATGGAGTTTTACGCCCCAGTCAAGATTCTTTCACTTATTTCGAGGTGGTCGGTTCTGGGATGGTGGAGGAAACCAGAGTGCCTGGAGAAAACCACCGACCTTCAGCAAGCGAACTGACAAACTTTCTCACGCTAGGATCTGTCCCGAGTGGGATTCGAACCCAGGCGGTGAGAGGCACTGTGATCCATAAGAGTGCACTTTAGACCACTTGGCCACCGAGGCCCCTGTCCTATGAGGCCTACAGCATATCAATTAACCCACATACATGTACAATTATATCCAGGCCTTCACAAACGCCGATTTTTAGCAAAAAACGCCGATTCAAACTTTAAATAGTCGATTGAAAAATATCCGAATCGGCTTTCTCCCCCATAATAGTCAGACAAAATCTGATAAAAAATTCTTTAATGCGGGTTTGTTAACAATTTAAATTACTCAGGACAGTGTCACGATTCACTGAACTTCCCTATTCACAGGTAATTACCTAATACCTTACAAGTTAATTGATTTCTAGTGGCTTCACCTGTTCACATCGTTTTTACTTGAGTATACAAACGCATACACGTGCCTGATCGACCCAGTTTATATAGTTAATAACCTCCCCTGAATTCTATATACAAGAGCTGACTAGATTGATAACGACAGTTGTTCGGGTTACCAACAACAAGATCACGGCATTACACGTGGTTTTTGTATCTGTTATATGTCGATCAGTGATGGGATTGTTATAAGATATTAATAAGTGGGGTTGATGTACCCTTTGCCTACCGCCGATTGACCTTACTGGCGTTTGTGGAGCCCTGATTATATCCCTCTTTTAAAATGCTTTTGGTAAACATGTGATACCTTAGGTTCCTTTTATAATCATAACATTTTAGTAAAAATCAGTTTTTGATATTTTTTGAGAACTTATTGTGAATTTTTTTTTTCAGTTGGCATCATCAAACAAAAGCTTTCATTTGCAATATAAATTGATCATTTATTCTTTGGCATCATCTAACTTCTGTTAAAGGCATGCAGTCATTCTTTTACTCAGAAATCCCAAATTGTAGCTGACTAGATAAAAAGACATACAGTCCAAAATGACAGCATGATGATTTCTAATCAAATGTATTTTCTTTCTTTTCAAATGATAACATTGGTCCACAATAAAAGGTCATATATAGACCATTGTATCTACATAATTAGCTGTCATCTAGTTACACCAACAATGACAAGTTCAGATCTTTGATAACTATACAGAAAGTATAAAATCCAATTACACATTCAGATGTGGTCAATGAAAAAGAAAGAATAGGACATGATTATGGAGACAATCTTACACAATTTGAAATCCATGACTGATTTTAGGATTAATATGTATTGGTTTTAAGACTGCTGGGATTTTTTCATCAGTCTCACGGTCATATAAATAAGATCTAAATCATTTACAAGATTTGCTTTTTTTTTCCATAATGTCAACATGGACAATAATAATTTTTTGATGTATTTATAATTTATGGAAAGATGTTACAATAATATTCTACTTAACAACTAAAAAGCGGAATTTTAAAATATAAGAAAAGTCAGAACTTATTCACAAACTAATAAGGTTTGTTTAAAAAATTGCATCTATTTTATGTAAAAATTAAAAATAAATATTTTTTAAAAAAGCATTGCTTTCTACATAAATGAACACATCTAAATTTGAGACAAAAATGGCAAAGTGGTTAAGACATTAACCTACAAAGCCATGGGGTCTAACTTCTGTAGGTTAGACCTTGGTCTTCAGGAAGAGTGAAAAGGTTTTTTGCTCATCAGACTGTTACTGGTAGGTTCATTGACAATATACTGAACTGGGTGGTCTGCAATATTTACATGTGAAATTGGGGGCTTGTGTACTGGGTTTCTGAAGGTCACTATTTGTGTGCACTAGTAAAAGGCAGTTCAGACAAATAATTTTTGTCTTATTAATCAAAAAATGTCTGGAGACGGGTTAATATAAGATTTATGTCTTGTTCCTGAATCCTTTAATTGTATTTTTGTATGTGTATGTCTCAAACTTGTACTTGTATTGATACATGTATATAAATAAATATTGTTTAAACTAAAAAATGTCTGATTAATAAATATCAATCAGACATGTTAATATTTATCAGATATGTTTTTGATTTTTTTTAGTCAGACATGTCCTTGCAATTTATTTTTCAGACTTGTTTTTGCTATTTCTTTTTCAAACTTGTTCTTGGTATTCATAAATCTGACATTTTTTTATAATTATTAATCAGACGTTTTTGATATTTATTTACCAGACATGTTTTTGGTATTAATAGTCAGACATGTTCTTGGTATTCATTAATCAGACATGTTCTTGGTATGTATTCATTAATCAGACAAATTCTTGGTATTCATTAGTCAGACATGTTCTTGGTATTTATTTATCAGACGTTTTGGCTATTTATTAAATCAGACATGTTCTGGGATTGGCATTTTTAATCTTTGTATACAATTCAGAGAAAATAAAGTTGCATGATTACTAGTACATCTAGATTTTGTATCTTATTTTCTGTTTTATCCTGCTTAAGTTCATTTTTTTATCAATTTCACCTTTTATTTTATATCAATAAACCAAACTAATCTATCAATCACAGAGCAGACAGACATACAGACATAAACGGAAGACATATAACACAAGTTGTCATTTCCCAAGATAAATACCATAAAGTGTTTCATTATTAGGAGTTCAATATTTTATGTCTCAATAAATTTCATGAATTTATGTATTTAAATCCTTTTTTTTTTTTTGCATGTAAATTCAAACATTTTTTAATTCTATGTAACAACAGAAAACTGATTTAAACAAGACTGGTATCTGTCTGTCAAATCTTAATGATGCTATTTTTCAATCTCTATTGATACATTTGTATCTAAATATTTCTTTGTCAATATAGATGTGAATTTCAAATTGAATTAATTTTTTCTTGAAAATGATGCCCAAAAAATCTGACAGTTGTTTACAGTATATAAATATATTTAAATAGAATTCAAAACATATATTATTAACTTATTTATTAGGGCAATATTTTGTTTTGTAAAATAGATTTACATGATTGGGTTTTTTCAGGTTTTTTTTTTTTTTTTTTTTTTTTTTTTTTTTTAAGAATGGTGATGTTGGGTTCAAGTAGTTTTACACATTTCGATTTTGTTTTCTGGCATAGTTGTTGTGAAATGAAAGTTTACGATATCATATCATGACTAGAATATTCAACTGGTTTATAAAAACAAAATTACTATTGCCAGTTGCTATTTTTACCCAACCTCCTGGATTTTAGTCTTGTAAAGATTTCTTGTCAGAAATAGTCACATGATATACCAGATTATGACAGAATTGTTTAATCAATCAGCCCTGCCCATTAATCACTTCAGACAATGTAAATCTTTCCTTGATCAGTATAGGTGCAGTGACCCTTCCAGACTATACACTTGTGAGCTGTTTATGTTTTGTTACCAGAATTCAATCATCTTAATCAATTAAGAAATAATTAACAGATAATTGATATCTAGATTATCATTTACAAATTTAGGAATTTCGTTTCAGCAAATGTTGCAAAAAAGCGCCCATATGTAAACATTTCATGTTTTCAGTTTTTCGTATTGAATGAATATACATATACAAAAATAACATATATATATATATATGAAATTGGATGAAATTATATGAAAATAATTCTCATGTGACAAAAATGATATCCTAAAATTCAGATTTGCAGTATAACTTGTATGTTTGTATTTGGGGGTTGTTTTCTTTTGTGCAGTTTGCTCCCTTTTGAATTACAGCACCTAGCTCTCACCAACTAGGTTCAAATCCTACTTGTGTAGATCCAGGTGTGAGAAAATTTTGCAGTATGTTTGCTGAAAGTTGATGGTTTTCTCCAGGAACTCTGGTTTTCCCTTTCATCAAAAAATGTCTGTCTAGATATAGGAGAAAGAATCCTATCTTGAATTTTATGGAAATGTATCAAATTGGAGCTTACTAAGATAGCAACTATCTGTGATATTTTGAAAGCCACTACTTATGGTATTTAGAATTTATTTATAAATAGCATATATATGTTTCCAGGGATTTTGCATTTCACAAATAAAAACTCTTATACAGGTTGCTAAGAGACAAAGAGAATTTTGCTACTTTCTATATATAAATTGTAAAATCATAAATTCATCATATCAGAATTGTTCAAAGGCCTGTTTTTAGTATTATGTAATATTCTTTTTTCGTTGAAAAAATTTTTTGATGAAAGATATTTCAAATTTCCATATTTTATTAATTCAATTATATCCAATTTACAAAAACAACAAAATAAATTTTGATTTGAAACTTAAGCCTTTTTAACTAGCCATTTTTATTTGTGTAGCATATCAAGACCCATTGGGTCTCTTGTTTTAGGTGGTATCTATGTCGAATTTACAATATTGTTTTACATTTTAATCAGTATTGATTAGTATAAAAATGATGAAAAAAGGCAAGCATAATTACCAGGAAGCTTGAATTACAACATGGGCTGTGTGACTTTACTTCACATGTTGTAGTTGGCTGAAAAATTAATTTTTCCTGTCATTGACTACAGAGTTTGAGTTTTTTGTTAAACTTTAACTCTATGTCAACCATGGTAAGACTAGTAGAATGTCCATCTTAGGATCTACAGGTTGTGGGTTTGAACCAGAGCTTGGTCGTACATAAGACTCTAAAATTTGAGATATTGCTTTCTCACCTGGCACACAGCATTAGGAGGACAAAGTATTAATTGGTTATTCTGGAGCCAGAATAATGTGACAGGGGGAATGGTATCCTTGTTAGCAGACTTGGGGTGCTAGCACCTTATCAAGCAACCATTCTGAGTGCATGCTAGTACAAGGCTGAACATAATTCACATTTCATCATCTCGGGCATACACAAACTTGTTCTAATAACATTGTTTTTTTTTTTTTCACAAATATCTGAAAAAATACTGATGTGCCATTAAACACCATTACAACAAACAACAAACCAACTATCTGTCTGAAGTTTTTGTATTACTCACCACTTACTGATTATTTCATCCTAAAATTACTAGGGTACTTATGAGTACTTGTGGGCAGTACTTATTGCTGTTGGTAGTACTTGTAGGCATTATAATGAATACTCAAGGGACTATCATTGATTTGTTATAACTGATACCAGCTGATTTTTGTCGTTAGTTTCATATGTAATTATATCATAGTCCTGGTGGTTGGTCAACATTATGTATATGTTATATCATATTACTACTGTATGTGTATCAGTGTTTATATAGAGACAAAAACAATCTATATACCAACATGTCAGAAATCTATGATCACGGACATTGTCTTTAAATCTATATACCAACATGTCAGAAATCTATGATCATGGACATTGCCTATAAATATAGCAATTATCCGGTAGCTTTAAGCTACTATTAGCAAATTATTGTCTGATGATCCAGAGTAACAGATATTTATCTTGGTTAAAGATTGTGTTAGTTCAATTTAAAAGAAGTTTGTATGATAGGCAACTTATTTAGCCAACAAGAAAATTGAAAATATGTATTATCATTTATTTCAATTTGGTTCAAGACTATTTTTTTTTAAATGTCACATAATATTAATCTTTGATGATTAATGACATCAGTATGACATCTCTCATTAATTTAGGTGACTTTTTTGTAAATATATATAATCATTTAAAGAACAACTTACTCGAGAGTTTGAATTCTTTGGATTAAACCCAGCCTTAGTCACACTTGGGAGTTTAAAATTTGAGTAAGTGTTCCTTGTTTAAAGCTTGGCATTAAAAGGAAAAATATGCCTCAATTGCTCAATGAAAGAACATTTGCCTTGAGAGTAGTAGTGGGAGGTCTTGGGATCAAACCCTGGTTGGTTCATACATAATACTTTGAAATTTGAGATACTGCTTCCTCGCCTGGTATTTTGAATTAAGAAACTGTTTCACCTAGTGCTAGCTAGGATAATGTGACTGGGAGAGTGGTATGCTTGTCTGTTGTAGTTATTACTACTGACTCGGGGAGCTATCACCTTAGCAAATAGTCACCATTAGTGCCCCCCCCCCCCCCCCCCCCTAGTACAAGGACAGACTATAATATACACTGGTACATCTCATGCATACACAAACTTGTTCTAAGTTTAATATTTAGAGATAGATAATGTTAATCTCATTGTAAAAAGCTGAAAAACTGCTTATGTAACAGTAAACAACAACTGACCAACCTTTAATAACATTTTGTATTAATCTTTCCTTTAATATCAGTTTACCATTTATTGCTAGGAGAAATTCCTTTCCTTCTAAACTCAAGAGCAATGGTAAATGACAGGATTAAAAGGTAACATCCTTAATCCTTACTTATTGACATAATCTATATATAAAAATGTGAAGCAGGTGCTTGTTTGGTCATAATTGAAGAAGAAAAAAAAAAAAACAAAAACACACAAAAAAACCAAAAAAAAAAAAAAAACAAACAAACAAAAACAATAACAAAAAAACAACAGAATTACATTATAAATCCAAAATAATTTATCAGTTGGAATTGAAGGCTTATTGGATACTGTAGTTATCAAATTGAATTAATCTGAAACAACTTTTGTTATAATTGCATTAAAATGATGTTATCTCCTCATTTAACAGTTCTGATAAATGCTTTGTTCATTTTTATTGTCTTTTAAATCCAATTTACATTTGAGAAAAGCTTTTTTTTTTTTTTACAACAGTAAATTTTTTATTCATGAAATTTGATGTAACAGTATATATATATGTGTGTGTGTGTGTGTGTGTGTGTGTGTGTGTGTGTGTGTGTGTGTGTCCCCAACTTTTGAATTTAATACATCAGTTTAAAGCAAAAAAAATTTATTGTTATATATGTGTGTGTTTGTGTGTGTGTGTGTGTGTGTGTATTAAAATTTGCCAACTATGAAATTACAACAATTTGTAGCAAAAAAGTACATTTAATTTATAGTAACCAATTCAACCAAAAACACAAAAAAAGCAAAACAAAACATAAATAGAAAAAAAAGAGATAGAAACATTAAAAGGCCATTGATGGTAAAATTATACAGACTTTGTATGGGCACTTAATCTAATGACAAAATGGTATCCATGCAGTGATGTATGTGGTTTAAGTATTTTCTAGTTTCTGTGACTTTTCATAAAAGTAAGGATATCTTTGATAGCTCTTGCCACTAGCCTAAACTGACAAACTTTCTCACGCTTGGATGTGTGAGGGTAGGACTCAAACCTAGGCAGTCAGAGAGGCTCTAACTAATTTAGTGATCAGCTCACTGGATCCTAATTTTAAATACCATTTTGTTATACTAAGATTATAATTCAATTTAGATGTTTAATTTTAACTTTAGTGTAACGGTAGATTTCACTCAATAATCAAAATTCTTATTTTATCAAAAAAGCATTTTTCTGTTTGATGAAAAAAGGCTTTTCTTAGCTCCCAGATAAAAGTTTGAATTATAAATCAATCCATAGTTTTTCATAACAATTATCAAAAAAAGAGGGCAAACTTAATTCTTTGTAAGTCATTCATTAGCATTGTGAAGACATACAAATTTTGTTTTAAAAAAAATTTATTCAAATTCAAAATTTTAAAAAATACAGAAACCAATCATATTTGCCCTGTTTAGTGCACTCAGAAATAATCACAAAATTTTCACTATCAATTCTGCAAAATATTTTATTCATATAGACTCATTTTTACTAATTAGAAATTATCACTGATTAAAAATCTTTGACAAAAAAAAAAAAATTTTTTTTTGAAATGAATATGTCAGAAAAATATTCATTATGAACCCTTTGAATAAAAAAAAATGTTTTTATCACTTAAAATTAAAATTTTTGTTTTAGATGAAAAAACTGGTATACCATTTATTAAAGTCATGTTATAAGAGGATATCAATTGATCAGAAAAAAAAAAAATATTATGAATCCTTTGAACAAAATTATAGTTTTTGAACATTTAATTGAAAATTATTGTTTTAGATTGAAAATTATGTTATTTATTAAATTCCTATATTATAAGAAAGTTGATACCAGTTCATAGAATGCTTTTTTTTAACCAATATTTATCTGTAATTTCAGTTTCATTTAAACATTCAAATATAATTTTGATTTCAATTTTTTTGAAAATACCTAACTTATGTTAAAAGAAAATTCAATATTTTTACTTACCTGATTGTAAGGAGATGTCCGTTTATTCACAAAGTTTTCACCAAAATGAAAATTGAATAAAGATAATGTCCAGAGTTATTTAAGCCACACCAAAAGTTTTTCCTTTCATTTAGATCCTGCAATGATTCCTATGATAACACATAAATACATCACAGAGTAATAAAACTATTTACCCAAAACATTTCAAAGATCATTCTTATCTACCTGTACTTAAAGGTAGAAGTACCTGTATCCTCGTTAACCATACCTGTCCTTATAATTGGTCATAAAACTGTCGTACCCTTACTTATAAAACTGATTAACCTTAGCTTTCTTTACGTCAATAAGTTCAGATATTCCGTCAGTACGATTTTGATATATACAGATATTTTATTTTATATGTGTATTCCCTTCATCTGTACTTTAGAAAATCTAACTGATTTCTACAATATCTTCATTTGGTTTTATAGGCAAAGTTTATGTTAGTGAGATTATTGGAAAACAGAGAATGATCTTTCTGGCAGGCTTAGTGTTTATGTTATAGGGGAGTTTAATACATCAATATACAGTCATGATTGTTTTAATATATAGAGAGGAGATCAGAGATTTTGCTGAAATGTTTTACTTTGAAGTAGACCAGTTCCGTTTGTATATAATAGTTGTGGGTCAGTTTTGAATGGTCAGTTTAAAGAATTTTGACCAGTGCCCCACCAGTTTAGAAATTAAGAAAAATCTTAAAATAAGATCTTAATTTGAAGTAGGGGATTTACAACCAGTATTTCTTATCTTATACCTACGGTCAGTTATAGGTAATATTGGTCAGTTTTGTGATTTTGATAAAAGCTTGGTAAATATAGACAGAACTTAATTTAAAGCAGACCTGTAGTACCTGCTTTTAAATAATTCGGAAATTTATATTTATTGTCATTGATTATTAGGATGACCAGATTGAAGAAATTTTGATAAAGTGTTTATTGATAAATGCTTTCATTAAAGTGGACTTGAAACTACCATTTATGTGTTTTCTTTTCTCTCTTTAAATGACTCTCTTTAATTGACATAATTAAGTAGGGTTATGTCCCCAAAACAAAGTATGTGTGTGGGAGCAGGGGGATTCAGGCAGGGCTTGGTGCTATAATTCATTTACCATTCCAGAACTGACCCCCAAAATAAAAGTAAAAAAGATTCCCACCTGGTCAACCAATCATAAGTCATAACTATACATTTTACCAATATTACCTGGATTCTAAAATTAAAAAAAATATATATAATATTACAAATATTTCAGTCTTTTTGATAAAATTGTTGAAGTGTATTGAAAATTATTTACATCCGACTGATTAATCAAGCTATAAAAATGAGTATTACCTTGTTTGGAACTTAGATGTTCAGACCACAGGTTTTAACCGTCCTAATTGCCCATACCTGTTCGTCCCGTCCCATCATCACTCAGTTTACTCAGATAGGATGGGTGAGGATCAAGGAGAAAGTGTGTGGGGCTATAAATATTTTATAACACTTATAATTGAAGTACTGTACTTGTTTTAAGTATTTGACACTTAACCCTCTGTATTAACATTTAAAGTTTTTTTAGTAGCAAATATTACAAATATGCATGTAATTGATGGTTTAAGATAATGTATCATTTAGGCTATATTGTGCCTATGAATGACATTTTTACAAAAATATTGTATTGTTAATTTTAAGTAGAAAGGCTGGGTGTGAAAATTGACATTTTTTGCCTACCATTTTTTTCCAGTGAATTTATTAAATGTGTTTTGAAATAAAGTTAGACGAGAAAAAGATAACTTATAACAATTGCAATCCATCTTTTATGGTACCAGTATAAATATTTATAGAGTTAAAGTTTTATTGTGTGTATAATGCTCCAGGGGAGTTAGGCACAATATTGAATGAAAAGGACTGGTTTTTAAAACAGTTTATTTTACCACTGAACTGACTAGAAATGTTGTTATTGTGTTGTAACTTCCATTGTCATGGAAACAAACCAAATGGCTTAATAAGCTCGTTAAGCCTAGTTTGCTTTGTATGGCAATTGAAGTTACAACACAATAACACTATTAACAATAATTAATAATACTATAAACACCATTTCTAGGTACTTCAGTGGTTATGTTTACATTTGACATATTTTTTTTAAATCTTTTCTAAAAGATGTTAGTAAAAAGCACTTGTTTCTTACAACATGCTTAATTCCCCTTGATCATTTTGCCACCACCTCTCTTATCCCAAAACCACTAGTATTTTAAAACCACTGCGATAGCTCAGTTGGTAGAGTGCTTTCTCCATAAGTGGGAGGTTGTGGGTTCAAACCCCAACCAGGTCTGGTCCAAGACATGAAAGTGGGTAGTGACTATTCTTTCACCAAACACTTGGAATAATGAAATGAAAATCATGGTTCTTTTAAATGGGAACTTAAAATAATTAAAATAAATGAGGTCCCTTAAAATTGTCACAGTAGGTGTGACACAATAAAGAACAAAATAAAGTGTCATCAGTGCAATGCACAGGCTAAATTTCTTCACTTTTGCCTATAGCTGGCGACATCTCAATATAAGTGAAATATTCTTGACTAAGATGTTAAATAGCATTACTCAACTCAACTCAACTAGTAATTTAAAGTTCTAAAGAATAGTTTCTTTGTTTTCTCTATCAGTCCTTCTTTTCATTTTGCCAACACCCTTTTATAACATCAGAATTGGTTTGAACAAAAAAATGCTGGTTGCTGGTGAAGAAACAATGTTAAACTGTTTTTTATTCAAGGCCTTGCAAGTTTTTAGATAAATGTTTTGTCATAGTTTTTTGCATGCATTGCCAATTCAGCATGTTACATTTTGGCATTTTAATCATTGAAATAGCATTATAGCAGAAACAAAATCCAATAAATGTTAATAACATCAATACATGTATTAAATTTTATAGTAAATTTGCACTTATATGCATTGTCATGTGAACATAAAAAAGGTTATTAGATGTGTTCTACACTAATTTGTGAACAAGTAAAGAACTGAACGACTTAAAACAATTAGTTCAGGATAATCAAATTCTTATATTTTCCTTAATAAAAGGATTTTTTGTTAATCGTTCTATTCTTAATTACAGCTGCTAATTTGATATTTATTGAAGAATAAAAACTAATCTTGATTTTCGAAAACAAAAAGCAAAAAAAAACCAAAAAAACAAAAAAACAAAAAACAAAAAAAAAAAAACAGAAAAAGAAAAGGAAAAAATGGGGAAAAACACTCTGAAGATTGGAAAAATGTAGAAGCATTAAAATATAATCAAGAATTATCAAGGGTGATAAATAATGGTTGATTGCCTTTTCAGTGTTAATTTTTTTTTCCTATAGAGTCCTGGAAATAATGGATTTTATTGGTAGTGTACTGAGATTCTTGCTATAAAATGTGTAATTAACAACAAGAACTAAGCTCTCACTAAGCAAAAACAGTGTAGCTGTTTTATCTGTCAAAATACTCTGTCCGAAAAATTCTATTTATGATATAATGGGCCTCAGTAGCCAAGTGGTCTAAAATCAAGCTTACTAATCACAGTGTCTCTTGCACTAAGTTTGAATCTCACTCAGGCAGATTCTAAAGTGAGAAAGTTAATTAGTTTGAAACCAGAAGATATGTGCTTTCTCCAGGCACTCTGATTTTCCCCACCATCCCAGAACTGACTGTCTTGATAAAAGATAAAAAAAAAAGTTGATTAGGATGTAAAACAACATTATTCCACTCCATATAATTTTGTTTTCTGTGCATCACTGAGACAAGCATTTTGTCTTGCCTGGTGAATATTAGTTGCCTAATTCAATATCTTTGGTTTAACTTTTCCCACAGTGGCCTCTTTTGACTAAGTTGTCTAATGCCTAAATATAGATTACAGCACCTCTTAACTGCCTAGGTTTGAATTCCACATAGGCAGATCCTAGTGTGAGAAAATTTATCAGTTTGCTAACCAAAGGTTGGTGTTTTTCTCTGTCACTCTGGTTTCCTCAACCATCCAAGAACTGACCTCTTTGAGTGAAAATGTTGACTGGGGTATAAAACATGTTACTCCTCACCACTTCACTACTTTTCAAGTATTGAATGTGTTTGCCCTGTCACAATAATTAAACTTTGCACAAATCCAGTTTTCTGATTGGTTGAAATATTTTATCCAAACCCATACTCTTTAGATCATACTCATCCTGCTTCGAAAAATATTCATATTGTTGTCAACATCAATAACTGTGATGTCATTAGAAATAAATAGTATAAATGAAGCAGTGTTGATTCAAAAGAAAAGAATTACTGTATTATAGCATATTCATACATAAGGGAACAGAATTCAATTTTAATTCATCCCTTTAGTTATTTCTTTATTTTAATTACAAAAATTTCTGTCTGAATAGAAATTAAAAAATTGTTTTGTTGCATACAAAGCAATTTTATCTTTTTCTTATAAACCACTGCGGTAGCTCAGTTGGTAGAGTGCTCTCTCCGTAAGTGGAAGGTTGTGGGTTCGAACCCCAGCCTGGTCTGACCCAAGACTTGAAAGTGGGTAGTGACTGTTCTTTCGCCAAGCACTCGGCATTACGAAATGAAAGTCACGGTTCTTTCGGATGGGAACTTAAAATAAACTAGGTCCCATGTCATAGCAGGCATGGCACGATACAGAACCCTGCTGTATAATGACATTAGCACAACGCACAGGCGAAATTTCTGCACTTTTGTCTATAGTTGGCGACGTCTCGATATAAGTGAAATATTCTTGACTGGGACGTTAAACACCATTACTCAACTTAACTCTTTTTCTTATAAGACAGATTTTTTTTTACATTTGATTAAAAAATGAAATAATTTTATGTTTAAGTGATTCCTCTGTCACTTGTTTAGTGTTTATCTTGCATATTTGTTATTGCCTGTTTATATTTAATTTTTTTTTTTAATTAATTCAAAAATGAGAAAATTTTA
Organism: Tegillarca granosa; assembly: GCA_029721355.1. Classification (NCBI taxonomy): domain Eukaryota; kingdom Metazoa; phylum Mollusca; class Bivalvia; order Arcoida; family Arcidae; genus Tegillarca; species Tegillarca granosa. The sequence goes on along the minus strand of CM056599.1, from coordinate 21,433,040 downwards.
TGTTAAAGAAAGTTTAAATGCTATGCTTGTAGTGAATTTAGAATGTAGGCAAGATGTTAGATAGAACTCTAATTAATTGTTTATTTTGTGAATTTGTCATTGCTGGGTTTTTATTTATTTATTTTTTTATTTTTTTATTTATTTATTTTTTTTTTAAATTTTATTTATTTACTTTTTGATCCAAAAATAAGCAGTTTTTTCTAAAATCTTTTTTTTTTTCAATTATGGATAACTGTATATGATTTAATTGTAAATAATTCATCAAAATAGAGAAATAAAAGATACCAAATTGTTAACATTCTCGTTAAAATTTGATAACATCCTTGTTTTGTTGAGATAACATTATCATTTTCTTGTGATAACATCAGAAATAATTATCCTCTATTTTGATATAAATGTAATTATCCATTTTTTTCTAAGATTTTTGTCATTTATTTTAGTTATGGACATATCAGGATGAGTTATGGACAATTATCCGGTGTGGCCCTGTAGAGATAATCATGGTTATAATTAACTTCAGTTGTAACAAATTGATTAGGATTTCTGGGGTGAAAATTGTCACAGAGATTGGCAGGTGCTTGTGTTTTTCATCCTGTTAAATAGATTTATCATTTTAATAAATTTGGTTAAAATTTTTGTAATTTTACCAAACATGGCTAGTGATTTGTGGACTTAAAATCCAGCAATTTATCTGTCTGGGTTTTGTTTCCTGTATAAAGTAACAGCTAAAGTTTCCGCAGTTAGTAAAAACAATTTGCTCAGACCTGAGACTTTTTAAGATGATAAATGTCCTCTTTTACAAAGTGCTCTATATTTTAGTTGAGGCTTTAAAAATCAATCATTTGTGTTATGGTAGGCCATTCCATCAGTGCATCATGGTTGGTTGGCTGGTTAAAATGTTTTTTAATGTCGGGTCAGCAATTTTTAAAGTTTTTCCTGAGAAGAACAAGTTTATTTATCTCTAAAGATTATTCTAAAAAATAAGTTTGATTTTTTATGAGATGTGCGAATGTGTTTTATGGTCTGCCTTATACTAACCAACACTCGGGGTGACTTTTGTTGATGGTGCTAGCTCACTAAGTCAGCATGCCACAAAACATGCATACCACTCCCCCAGTCACATTATCCTGGCACCATGAATGTAATTCTATGTACTGAATAAGTAGTATCTTGTATTGGTGAATATAAACATTCTGTATAAGTTATTTTGCTTGAAAAAAATAGCATGTTAATTTACTGCATGTGTCCTATTTTACATAATTTCAAAATGTCATAAAAATCAATAATCTCAGTTAGACTCACAGTACATGCCACCAAAGGGAAATGACATTGTATACCAGTATACTGTAATTAAGAATTATCTCTAATTTTATCAGTCACCTTCAGGAATCTGAGTGGTCTTTAGCATGCCAACATATCACACTTTCATTGCTTCCTCAATCCTGGCAGGAATTCTTGTTGAGCAGATCCTATAGTGTAAGAAAGTTTTGTCATTTAATTTACCATATAGTTTACTTCTCTAGGTGCTCCAGTTATCTGCATAACTACCTCAGCATAACTTAAAAATTCTTGGCTTGGCCTTAAATTTTTTTAGTGTAAGAAAGTGTGTCTATTCACTTGTGAAAGTTAATGATTTTTATTTTTCTTTCTTTCTTTCTTTTTTTTTTTTCTTTTTTTCCCTACACAATCCAAAAACTAACAACCTTGGTACAAGCAAAAGAATCTTGTCGGGGGCATGAAAAACCATTGTCCATTCCACTGTAATATGTACCCTACTGGACAGAATTGTATTTTGTCTAAACAACAGGCCTAGTCTGATCTATAGAATATGGATTTATTTGTGGAATTGATACAGGCTAAATATGGTGAATTTTATATCCTGATTTGGCAGCCATATTAAATGACTATATATATATATCTCCGAGACATTACAATATCTTGATTTATAAAATGGAAATGATCAACAAAAAATGTCCCAGCAGCAGCTTACTTAATGCTTTATTTTTATGTTGAAATAATGAATAATTTTGTAATAACAATACATTTTATTATTTATTTATTCAATGTTGCTTTTTGAGGGTATAATTAAAAGACAGTTTGACAACAGAGTTTGGTGATTAATACTCATTAAAGCACTCGCTGTTAAACAAATTTAAATCTTTTCAGATAAAATTATTGATTTTTATATAAATATTTATAGTTTGCACTTACTAATCAAAATATGTCTAAATTTTATTCTATAGAAATCTATAAATTCAAAGTTGGTGACATATTTAAGAGCTTTAGGTATTAGAATGAGTGTACATATTGAGTCAACATGTCTTTTCATGTAACCAACATAAATTGATGACTTTTCCATTAATTTTATGAAAACGGGATGCTTTTATATTTTTATATTGCAAATATAGGCATATGAAATATGGACTTTTTAGAGCAAGTCATGGGCATATGAAATATGGACTTTTTAGAGCAAGACTTGATAAGAAATGGCATAAAAAGTCATCACTCAAAAACTGATAATTTTCTGTTACTATGGCAACATTTGTTTAGTCACAGTGTATTGCAGAGAATAATTTCATATTCGGGTTTAAATTAAAATCAAAGACATTTGAAGTCAAGATTTTTAGACTGTTAATTATTCAACACAAGAATTTGAAATAAACTGGAAATGATTCTTTTTCAAAAGCACTTCATATGTCTTTTTCACCACATACTTATGAATACACAGAAAATTAAATGCTTTTTCAACAAATAGTTAATCAAAACAGTAATCTTTACCAAGTATTTACAGCATGGACAGGAATTCATGAAATTTTCATGCTATGAAAAAAAATTGCTACCAGTAGTTCAAATTTATGAAAAAAGGTCTAAAATTATATTTACAGATTATTATTTTTTTTTAAATTACTTAAAGAATTTGTATTTTATAGATGTTTCTGAAAATATGTATTTTTAAGTGTGGTTATATAGCTTCACATTTTTGTAGCACTGATGTGGTAAAACTAAAATGGCAACCAAAGAGACCTACAAAATGTGGACTTAAAAAACAGATAGTCTTTACATAGAGGTTCTTTTTGGTTTAAAAAATGATGGGGGAAAAACTTCAAGAGTCTTAATTGACAGGTGATTTTTTATATGGAGGTTATTGCTGCAGTAGTATCTTGCTTGTTTTCCTAGCACACAAAATAATGATTGGAAAATTAGTAAAACAGAGATCAAAGGTTTTAAAGTCTCACAAAAATTTAAAAGCTTTACCTAAAAACTTTTGCACAATGTTTACAACACCATCCAGATACCATGATGATTTTTTAATGCAGGATCTCACATTTTTCCTTTACCTACTCTTATCTTTTGTTTTGACTTTTTGTATTGAATTTAATTAAAGATCGACATCAGGGTTATTAGCTCTGGGCATCAACAATTGTTGCTAATTGTGATTTTTTAAAAAGTTGATAACAAAATTTGACTTTTTGTTTCATCTTAGAAACATGGATTCTTGTTGGTTTAGTCCAAAAACAATAAAAAGGAAGATTTTGAAATCAAAATATATAAACTGGTGACAGAATTTGTCTTCTGTCAATATTTCTTACGACAAAATATTTGGAGATATATATACTTTTGGTTTTTGAAACAAAGATTCCGTTTTTCTGTACTAAAATGAAAATAATTAGGTATAATAGTCATCACTCTCTTATTGAGAACACAAAAATAAAAACTCTGTCGTTAAGTTTTAAATTTTCTAACAAGTGAGAACATAATTCTTAATGGGAGAAAATGTATTACTTGGAAGTTTAAGTTGTTATTTTTTTCACATGACACTTGTCAACTTTGATAACTCAATTGAGATCAGTAATCCATTTATTAGAAAGAATAAGTGACAAAGCTGTGAATAGATGGAATTGAATTACTACGCAATATTACATTTGTTTTAGATTGAAAAAATCCTCAAATCGAATAAAATAGAACTTTATTTATGTGAACACCTTCTCAAATGCCTTAGATAAGTGGAAGCCATTATTTAATCATGGAGTTTTGTCAGTTTGTCACATGATACTCCTTAATTGTCGATTCCATTGGGTACGGAATAATTAATGTGAATGATTTACTGCAAAAAACAGCATTATTCCAGATTTGAAATGTTATCAATTTAGATATCATTTAAGTCATACGTGGAGTTAATGAACAGAGACCTATGGTTCATATGGGTTCAAATCCCACTCGGGACAGATCCTAGTGTGAGAAAGTTTGTCAGTTCGCTTGCCGAAGGTCGGTGGTTTTCTCTGGGCACTTCGGTTTCCTCCACCATCCCTGAACTGACTGCCTCGAAATAAATGAAAGAATCTTGACTGGGGCATAAAAAACCATTACTCCATTCCACTCCTATGGTTCATAAGGGGCCTCAGTGGCCAAGCGGTGTAAAATATGTCCTTACAGATCACTGACAAACTTTCTCAAACTAAGTTCTACCCATTGGCAAGAAAAATATAAACCTAGGTGGTGAGAGGCACTGTGATCTGTAAGCTTGCACTTTAGACCATTTGGTCTCTGATTCCCCTGCATATTTAGGGAATCTGGTTTTATTTTAAAAATGGTATGGTTATGTTCCTCAAATATTTTAAACACTTCACTGGATATCATTGCCATTTGTTCCAGTTTCTGTTAAATGTCAAGATATTTATATTCTTACAAGCTGTGGCCTCTACAATCACTTTGTTGTTTTCATTACTTGGTTCACTACTTTATGTTGTTAAGTGGGAGGTCGTGGGTTCAAACCTGACCAGGTCTGTCCCAAGACTTGAAAGTGGGTAGTGGCTGTTCTTTTGCCAAGCACTCTGCATTATGAAATGAAAGTCACGGTTTTTTCAGATGGGAACTTAAAATAAATGAGGTCTCATGACACGGTAGGGCTGGCACGATAAAGAACCCTGCTGTATAATACCATCAGCGCATTGCACAGGCAGAATTTCTGCGCTGTCATCTATAGCTGGTGATATCTTGATATAAGTGAAATTTTCTTGACTGGGACATTAACACCATTACTCAACTCAACTCTTTATGTTGTTGGTTGCAGGTAAACCTTTTTCAGCTACAAAGTACTGTTATTTCTAATTTTGAAATATTTGGATAATTGCTAACGGTACCATTCTAATAAACTAAGCATTTTTTGTTTATAACTATTAGTTATTTATTATTTTCATTTATTTTTTATTTATTTATTACATATATTATGATCTATTTTCATTTATTTATTTATTTATTTATTTATTTATTTATTTATTTATTTATTTATTTATTTATTTATTTATGCATGGATACAATTACAATAATTGATCAAGGCAATCTAATTAAACATAAAATGACAATCTAATTAAACATAAAATGACGATCTAATTAAACATAAAATGACGATCTAATTAAACATAAAATGACAATCTTTACAAGGAAAGATGAGAAAACTACAAAAAAAAAAAAAAAAACAAACTCTTCAAACAATATACACTAAAAATGTAGTGAGTCTGTAACCTGCAAGGCGGTAACAATAAGGAAATTGTTTATTCTAATGAACAGATTTTGGTATTTCTTATTACTATGCAATTTCTAATGTAGTTAGCAGTAATTTTCAAAATATTTTTTGTATTGTTATCAAACAGAAGTTTGATTTTTATTATGTGAAGGTAGAATAAAGAAATTAGGGTAAAAATATTTTTTTGTCTGTAAAGTTGTTAAAATTGAGTCAGTTCAATTTTAAAGTTGCATTTTAGCTTGATCCATGTTTGTTTTAAATAAACATTGCACATTATAATACACATATCTATCTATAAGGAGGCCATGATGTGTTATTTCTAAATATAGATTTGGAAAATCCAGAATGTAAGGTAAGCTAGTCTTTAACTTGTAACAACAGAAAATTGTAAAATATTAATGGGTATGAGCCATGGTTTAAAATACTAACCTTCAATATTTATTTATTTGAAGTGAAGTGAAAATAAAATATAACATAAGATTTATTTTGATGTTTTTCTGGTATATTCTTTGTTACAAATTACTATTTATAGTAACATGATCAGTCCCCGTCCTCCATTTTTGTTTATAAAAGAGATAAAGCTAGCATGCATTCTGATCATGCAGTCAAGAATTACAGGTACCTTTGATTGAAACTGTTAAAGGTGGGTATGTCAGTATTTCTACCTCTGTATGGATAGTTTTTCATTTCACAAACAATATTTTTACCTGTCAGGTTACCTCAAATTAGTCATTTGTAGGTATATTCATGTATTTAAATATTTGCATTACAAACTGTATCAATAATAAAATAAATAATAATAAATAAAACTATTGTAAATTTCACTGGTCCAATATATAAAGCTAAAACATTTAGTTATACTCCTTGACCAAGAAATCAAGTAGGATGGAAATTTATAGGTGTAAAATGGGGAAGTCGGAAGTTATAATGACAAATGCATATATATATATCTATCAGGACTACACAACAAGTCAGTGTGTTAATGTAAACAGTAGGTACAATAGAGTGGTTTTCCTGCAAGACTTTCTAAATCTTTGAGCCCTGTTTTAAAGTGTTCAGTTAAGGAGGAAAAAATTCAATCCTCACTCAAGACGCTCAGTGAGGGAGGGGATTTTTTTTTTTTCAGGTGTTTAACCTGTCTACCATTCACATTGGCACCCATCAGGATAACCATAAAAGAAGTTTCAAAGTTGAAAAATTTCACTGTAACAGGGAAAATTGTAGTTATGCTGAGCTTCTTATTGTGTTGTAGTGTTGTTTTTGTAGATGGTATAAGTGATTTTTACTGCCAGACTTCCTTGTCAGATGTTTCAGCTTTGTAAAAGATAGCTTATTACATGGAAGGTCCAGGTTCAGTCTTCAACCATTGTGCTCAGTGATTTTTTCCTTTTGTTTCCTCTCCTGTTATATGTATTATCAAATTATTTAACAGAAACAATTTGTAGTGCTTTAAAAAAAAAAAAAATTCAATGAGGTTCACCCAACAGAATATATCATTGCAGGCATATGTAATAACATACTGTTAATCATAATCTTTTCAATCAGGAAATTATATAACATAATACATGTTTTCTCGTTAAGTTCCTCAATCCTAGAATTAATTTCTTATATATTGTCTGTATTAGGGTCAGTTTTCCAATCCCTCATTTTTCTGTTGCATTAAAAGATCAATTGGAGACAGAGAGAGCGAAAAAAAATAAACAAGATATTATAGTACATCAGGATTTATTCCTTGACTCTGAGATCAATTAGAGGACACATACATGTACAAGAATAAGGCCAATTCAACTTATTTGGTAATTTCTCATCCCTACCCGCCCCATCGAAAATGTGCTGCCTCAAGTAATTTTATTTTGTTTCCCATCCCAGGTGTATTCAAAGTCTGTTCCGGAGTTATGTCTAGTCTGTGGCATTTCAGAAAAGGGTATTAAGCACTCCCATAAAAACTGGAAGTGCAAGGTTGAAATCAAAAGTAGCTTCGTACATGTTACAGATAGAGCACGGTTTTCTTAACTTTGCATCTCGCCAGTAGTCCGAAAGAATTACGGGCATGGTACGGGGCAAATATAGCAAACACTCAACAGTTATTGGAGGTGTACAATAATTTAATAAGCAACGATATAGACAAAAAGAGCCCTATTGCTGATATAGATGTCAACGGTGTAAGAGTGCTAGTTATCATATAAAATAAAAAATAAAACCCTCCCACCCGCCCAAAAATTTTTGTCAAACCTGGATGAGAATCTACTATTTAAATTGATGTGGCCTAAGATAGGGAAGATATAACAATAATAAAAAGAGTCCCATGATTTTATCATTTTTCAATTTGTAATGTATATATATATTTGTTATCAGTACTAATGAGAAACTTAACTCTTCAGAGAAAACAGTGTCAACTAGCATTATCTGCATCTAAATTCAGAATCAAAATTTTTAAAGTTTTAAATTGTCCTGTATTTTTAGGTAGTGTCTGATATCAACCTCAAATATTTGCTTATAAAGAAGTTATTTTTCACAGAAGTTGTCTCCCTTTTCAAGCTATTTTAAAGATAATACCTGCACCAGTTTTCATGAATTTATTTGTTTATTTGATGAATAATGAAAGAGGAATTTGCCCATAATTTAGCTAATTCATACCATCATCAGTTAACCATATAGGTTCATTAATATATGGTGTTTAAATAAAATTTATGGACATTTAATTCATGTCATCAACAATTGAAACTATTTATCACATTTGAAACATCTAAATCCACAGCTCACAAAATTTTTTTCCATTTTGTATGTAAAGGTGAAGGAATAATTAAAGGACCAAATGGAGATTTTGAATCTGCAACCTTCCCAATACTAGCAGGTAGCTGTACATACCTGAGCTACCTGGTCAAACACTTACCAATACCTGTTGGTCACATACATAGTGAATATTTTTTGATCCACAATAAACCATATTTTTACATTTTGTTTAAGGGTTAATCTTTTGAATGACATTAACTTTTTTACAATTGCTCATTCTCTGGTTTTTATTTAAAACTCAACTATGCCATCTCACTCTGAGTTACGGCAATGTTTTTTAAATTATTATGCTATTTTTGCAGCAAAGTACACTTGCCTGGTACTCTTGATAACAATTTTTTCTGATAATCTTGCGTTACATGATATCACAATTAGTTTAAAAAAAATTTAGTCATGTTACAGCTGTCAGATACTGGCTTAAAATAGACCTGAAATACATGGCTCCAAACAGATTTTTTATGATACTGATGTTTCCGAAACGGCAACATCAGTATCATAAAAAAGCTGTTTGGAGCCATGTATTTCAGGTCTAGGCTTAAAACAGCTTTATGATGAAACAATGAGTCAACAGAATGTTTAAGTAAAGACACATGTAGTAGTCTTAATCTTTTCAGTCCAGAAATTAATACATGTATATTTATGTGGTTCCTTTATCTTCAATGGAATTAAATTTTTACAAAATGTCATTGTTTATCTTCTTCCTTATTTATTTATTTAATTTTTTTTTTTTTTTTGGGTTGTTGTTGAATTGAAAGATAAATGAGAGATTGAAAACAAAATGTGATCATTTGAATCTGAAGGTCATTTGTCAGTCAGGTGTCATGTCAGGTCAAGTTGATTTCATTTTATTTTTATAACATTTTGTTCTCATAGAATTAGGAGGTCTGGGTGGTCCAGTGGTCTTAAACACATGCTTAGCCCTCTCACTGTGTCACTGTTTGTATCCAACTTAGGTAGATCCTAGTATGAAAATTTTTTTTCAGTTTTTTTGCAGAAGGTTGATGATTTTCTTCAGGTACTTCAGTTAATTCACCATCCTTGAATCGAACACCTCAATATATTAAAGATGCATTAAGTTTTCCAAAGAAAAAATTAAAACGGTGGTAATTTAATTAATGATGTTCCTTAATGAACAATGTTACATTTGGTTCAACGATAAAAGCTCGAATAAATACAGAAAATACAGTATTTACCCAGCGAGATGCAGCATTTGGGATCTAATATTAGAACATGGTTACGTCATCAAAACCAGGTCATTTAAACACAACTTTAAAAAACGGTGAAATACGATAAATTAAACACAGAACTTTGTTGAATTTGTCATTTGTGACTTAGTAAGGGATACATAACACCATTTCAAATACATCTGTATATTAATGAAGGACAATAAATGCAATCTGTCATGCTTCACCTTCTATTCTAGGGTTTTCCGTACATCCGTGTGCATGCTCCATGCTTATAATAAGCATCGTAAAACACTGACCAACCGGTCAGAGGATTCAGTTTATTTACAGCTAAAAGAAATGAAATTTTAGAAAATGAATGTCACGGATCGTGGTTAGAAGATATCTATTTTTAAAAAAATATGTTTTTTAGAAAATCAAAAAAAATTCAGAAAATTGAAAAACTTCATGCAGCTTTAAATGAAAGAATCTTGACTGGGGCATAAAACACTGTTAATTAATCTCAATCTAATCTTATGGTTAAATGTGCCATGTACTCTACTCTTATTGAACTTCTAAAATTGAATCTTAAATAATACTGGAAAATACTAATATGTTTTTTGTGTCTACAGTTTGACATATTTTTGATACACAAAGAGTAGTTTGGAGCAACTGTGTTTTGCACACCAGTTAGTTAGGGTTCTCATACTTGTATCAAGGAGGTAGTCAATTCTGGGATAGTGGAGAAAACTAGAGTGCCCAGGGAAAACTACTAACATTCAGCAAGCACAGAAATCTGTCTGAGTGGGATTTTAAGCATTGAGACCTGTCTGGCACTGTGATCCATAAACATGTTAACACTATGGTAGCTCAGTTTGTAGAGTGCTCTCTCCGTAAGTGGAAGGTTGTGGGTTCGAACCCCAGCCAGGTCTGACCCAAGACTTGAAAGTGGGTAGTGACTGTACTTTCGCCAAGCACTCGGCATTACAAAATGAAAGTCACAGTTCTTATGGATGGGAACTTAAAATAAACGAGGTCCCGTGTCATGGCAGGCATGGCACGATAAAGAACCCTGCTGTATAATGCCATCAGTGCAACACAGGCAAAATTTCTGCACTTTCGCCTGTAGCTGGTGATGTCTCAATATAAGTGAATTATTCTTGACTGGGACATTAAACACCATTACTCAACTCAACTCATAAACATGTTATTTAGATCAATTGGTCACAAAAGCCCTGTGTCTTCAGGGAACCATCAATATGTCAGCCATATTGTGATGGTTCTCAAGTGTAACTAAAGTACAAAAGTGTTATATCATAAACGTGCAAAAATACCAATAAATAAATCTGAAAAATTAAACATTGCAAAATAGAGATAAAAAAGTTAATTCAGACTGACAAAATTTACACACTTTATGATATATATAATCCTCTATATAAATGTTATGTGTAAGAATTGGTTGCTTTGGTATTAAGAGTTTAGACTATTGGCGACAGTAATATTCCGTAATTGCAGCATCCTTAATTGTTATTTATAGCTCGTTGCCAAATCACTACTCCCGATAGTAATCTGCTTAATTTCTACTTAATGCAGGACTTTAAAGGATTTGTCTGTCGAAATTCATTTGTTGCACGAAATCACATGAATTTCCTGTATATTTAAACGCTATTGAAACATTGGGAATTATCATGAATAGCTTTGAAATAAGTGTTAAATGAAAACTTGTATACAATATGTCCGTCCGGCTTCCGATCAATAAAGAACTAAATGGATATATTTGTTATCTATTCAAAAAAGCTTTTAATTATAATCACTGTTACGGGATTTGTATTTTAAGTGTTAATAAGTTTTATTGTACAGCGAACTCTGTAAATTGCTACAACAAATGTGTTTTATTTCAATGATAACATTAGTTATATATGTATATGCTATCTAATTCCAGTTATATAAAACACTCAAGTCATTTTTACCGTAAATGACTACTTTTAAGTCTTTGAAACATTATAAAATGTATTTCAGTAAAAGCCTCTTTTTAAAGACCACCAAAGAAATATGACATAAGATATATGAGCTTTGTAGACATGTGGTTATTTAGAAGTGTTATATGTACATGTATATATGGAAGCTTAAAAAAACTATAGTTATTACCTTTTGTTTTAAATATACTGAAAAACCAACTAAGTAAAATCGACATTCAGATAAGTCCAAGTATTTTCTTCCTATTGTGTACAATTCGAGATAAGTTTCTTCTATATATACATGTATATATATATTTGAACCAAAGGTTTCTTTAAACACTTATGGGGGTTACACCCAGTTGTGCACTGTACCATAATTTACTATACATGAATATGTATACTAAATAACCCAAAAGAGAGAGCAGATTAAGTTACAGCATTAGAGAGGATACAGTTGGGCTTCAATACTAAAGCTTACTTGTGTTGCTCATCTGGCAAAATATGTATGTAGTTAAGCTAAAGCAGATTTATTACTTGGTTCTATATGCAATGTTTAAGCCTAATTACCTCAGTAATTACAGTACTTGTTATTCAAGGCAACATGTTGAACTTTATCATTCAGTCTCTTCATTACTGACAATTAACAAATTGGCTTCTTTTTTTTTCCCCAGAAGTGTGTGACATATACCAATAGTATGTTGTCATTAAACTTAAAACTTAAAGTCTCAGTGAATATTTTGTGTGTGTGTGTGTGTGTGTGTGTGTGTGTGTGTGTGTGTGTGTGTGTGTGTGTGTGTGTGTGTGTGCATGCATGTGTACATGCATGCGTGTGTGTGTGTGTGTGTGTGTGTGTGTGTGTGTGTGTGTGTGTGTCCAAACCTATGTATGTGATAGAAAGGTGAATATGGTATATAGGTTTATTATGGAATACTGCAGACAGTGCTGCAGGAATTGGAAGATGTATGGCCTTGATCTAGTGTTAAAGTAAAAAATAACATGAAGATAGCAGTTTTAGATAAGAAATGCAATTCACACATTGTTTTACTATTAACCATTCATATTTCAGGATTTTTAAAAATATATTTTTTTTAATTATTATTTTTACATGTAAGATTTGCAATTCAAGCCAAGTGGTTAGGCCTATACTCAAACATTGGCTAAAATCCCAATCAAAGTCTTGAATGATATATTACTTCATATTTTTCATTTCTGGCTACTGAAAGAAATTTTAAGCAATATTTCTTAACTGTAAAATAATTTAAAATTATGTGAACATTGCATTTGAAGTTACTGGTAACACTACTGGTATATAAAAACTGAGATTATATATATATATATATATATATATATATATATATATATATATATATATATATATATATATATATATATATATATACATGTGTGTGTGTGAGTGTGTGTGTGTGTGGATGTTCTAAATACTGAACAAAGAGTTATTTTTATTATTTTTTATACTTTTTTTCTACTTGTAGTTCCAAAAGCAAAAGTGCCAGTACAAGTAATGTGATAGTAGATTCATTAAATGAGGCCATTGATGATCTGAAATCTACACAGGATCTTATAGACAGGACAAGATCTCTAATAGCAACAGGTAGGGCAATTAATAGATCTACACATGATCTTAATAATAATAATAATAATAAATCTTTATTTAAAGTCGAAAATTTAAATAACAGTAACATAAGCTCTAAGGAGACAGAGATCTTATAGACAGGACAAGATCACTTATAGCAACAGGAAGGACAATAAATACATCTACACAGGATCTTATAGACAGGACAAGATCACTAATAGCAACAGATAGGACAATTAATAAATCTACACAGGATCTTATAGACAGGACAAGATCACTAATAGCAACAGGTAGGACAATTAATAAATCTACACACGATCTTATAGACAGGACAAGATCACTAATAGCAACAGATAGGACAATTAATAAATCTACACAGGATCTTATAGACAGGACAAGATCACTAATAGCAACAGGTAGGACAATTAATAAATCTACACAGGATCTTATAGACAAGACAAGATCACTAATAGCAACAGGTAGGACAATTAATAAATCTACACAGGATCTTATAGACAGGACAAGATCACTAATAGCAACAGGTAGGATAATTAATACATCTACACAGGATCTTATAGACAGGACAAGATCACTGATAGCAACAGGTAGGACAATTAATAAATCTACACAGGATCTTATAGACAGGACAAGATCACTAATAGCAACAGATACAACAATTAATAAATCTACACAGGATCTTATAGACAGGACAAGATCACTGATAGCAACAGGTAGGATAATTAATACATCTACACAGGATCTTATAGACAGGACAAGATCACTGATAGCAACAGGTAGGACAATTAATAAATCTACACAGGATCTTATAGACAGGACAAGATCACTAATAGCAACAGATAGGACAATTAATAAATCTACACAGGATCTTATAGACAGGACAAGATCACTGATAGCAACAGGTAGGACAATTAATAAATCTACACAGGATCTTATAGACAGGACAAGATCACTAATAGCAACAGATACAACAATTAATAAATCTACACAGGATCTTATAGACAGGACAAGATCACTAATAGCAACAGGTAGGACAATTAATAAATCTACACAGGATCTTATAGACAGGACAAGATCACTAATAGCAACAAATAGGACAATTAATACATCTACACAGGATCTTATAGACAGGACAAGATGACTAATAGCAACAAATAGGACAATTAATACATCTACACAGGATCTTATAGACAGGACAAGATCACTAATAGCAACAAATAGGACAATTAATAAATCTACACAGGATCTTATAGACAGGACAAGATCACTAATAGCAACAGGTAGGACAATTAATAAATCTACACAGGATCTTATAGACAGGACAAGATCACTAATAGCAACAGGTAGGACAATTAATAGATCTACACAGGATCTTATAGACAGGACAAGATCACTAATAGCAACAGGAAGGACAATGGGCCGATAACACTATCGAGTTACGGCCCCTGATCCGCTAGAGGGATACTACTTCCGGGGAGTTCACGGTTGTAAACAACTTGGCTGCTACTATCTTTTATCTTTTAAAAGTCTGGTGTTTCAGTTAAAATACATCGATTGTTTTATGTAAAATGGTCATATATATGAACTTTGAAGTTTTTTTTTTTTTTTTTGTTATTAAAAGTATTTTATTTTTATTTTATCTACTTGTCATTTAAATCAAACAGTGTAAAAAACCGATTTTTTTGCAATCAGAGTTGATGTCTATGTTGACTTAATTTCGACACTTGATCAGGAAATAGGGGAGGTCTTGACCTATGGAATTAAACATATATCATGTATATTGCTTGCTTAAAACTTTTCATGTATACAAGATTGTTTCTGGGAGAAGGATACAACCATTAATCTTTAATTAACATGTATATTGACGGGTGAATATACACAGGTATTTGATGATACCTGTGTATATCCACACCTTGACATTGTCTAATATACACACTTATCCCGACTTTCTATACATCAAAGGTTTTTATTTTCCCAAAATACCTTGAAATTTTTTGACACTTGTATATTTGATGGAAGGAAATTGTTGACAGTAAACAACCATAATTGGTATTCAATTTGAGATAATCTGAACACATTTCACAGTTACTAAGAGCCCGTTTTAACAAATTTTATTATTGCACAAGTCATGTTCAAATATTGTTAATATAAAAATTCAAACGTAATTAAAAACCTCTAATTATTTATCTTTGTATCAGTCATAATCACTACAAGACCTTTTCTCTCTATCAGCCATAGTCAATACGAGTCCTTTTCTCTCTATCACTCATAATCACTACGTTTTTTCTTCTGTCAGTCATAATCTCTACAATCCCTTTTCTCTCTATCACTCATAATTACTAGGAGAGAGAGAGAGAGAGAGAGAGCCTGAGAGAGAGAGAGAGAGAGAGCAAAAACATTTGCCGATAGTAGTAAATTGGCTTGTTTATAATTTGTTTGCTTCTGTTTGTTTTAGTTGAAACGTTTTCACTTTGTTTTGAATACCAATCGTTATGTTTTCAAAAACTGTGATTATAATAATTATTGCATGTCGTGTTAGACATATCGCTTGTGCTGACAAGGGTTAACATAAATTTATGATAATAATAATAATAATATTAATAGAAAAAGAAACGAAAGATAAATAAACCAAATCATAATACAAAAATTAATTGTATGTAGTCGTTACTTTTTAATTTTATTGATTTAAGTAATATTTCCCTTTATTGGTAAATAAATACTGTGGATCGTATTAATAAATATTACACAATTTTTTTTTTAATTTACAATTTTTAACTATTTCCATATTTAATATTAAATATTGTATCTCTCTGTGCCGTTACAGCACATATCAATATAGCAAAGCCGTTAAGAGTCATGATTTTTAGGACTAAATCCAAGTCAACCATATATTACTCAGTATATCCAGGGTACGTGTGTATGAGACTGATTACTAAGTATAAGTTCACTATTTACAATAAAAATTGCAATATATGATGATTTTTTTTTCCATTATATTACGGATAAATTCTATGGGCTAACCCTCCCCATTAACTGAGCACGTGTCCAGATAAGGTTAACATTCCCATCGTCAAATCGTATAAAATCGATATTTAACACTGTAAAATTTCAATGACAACTAAAGATAATTAATTTTAATTAAAAGATGTATTTAAAACAACAGTCAAGTCTATGTATAGCTTTTTACATAAAAGAATCGATGCATTAAAACTAATACACCGGGCATTTAATAGGTACATAGTAGTAGCAACCATTTCTTTACAACTGTGAACTCCCCGGAAGTAGTAGCCCTCTAGCGGATCAGGGGGGGACAACTCGATAGTGTTATCTGCCCATTAATAGATCTACACAGGATCTTATAGACAGGACAAGATCACTAATAGCAACAGATAGGACAATTAATAAATCTACACAGGATCTTATAGACAGGACAAGATCACTAATAGCAACAGGAAGGACAATTAATAGATCTACACAGGATCTTATAGACAGGACAAGATCACTAATAGCAACAGGTAGGACAATTAATAAATCTACACACGATCTTATAGACAGGACAAGATCACTAATAGAAACAGATAGGACAATTAATAAATCTACACAGGATCTTATAGACAGGACAAGATCACTAATAGCAACAGGTAGGACAATTAATAAATCTACACAGGATCTTATAGACAAGACAAGATCACTAATTGCAACAGGTAGGACAATTAATTGTCTATCAGTATCCTTCTATCATGTTGCTCTCTTCAAATGCATTGAGCTTCTTATGTTATGGCTCTGGAATTATTACCTGAAGGGGAATAACATAACTCAAGCTAAACTACTGTGCTACTTTAGCCATGACAGTTTTCAAAAATCAATTTGGAAATTTCAAATTAAGCAGGTAAAGAGCTTATCTGTTTTAAGCTATTTCAGTGGTGCTCTCAAGCTCAAAAATGAGTTGCTCATACTTAGTCATGTTGAAACATTTAAGTGATTATGCATGTGCTGTGCTGGAAACATATTTTAATTGAGAAATCCATAAATACAAATTTTTATACTGAGATTTGATGTTACGTTCTCAAAATAAAATTGAAGGATTTTAATGACTAAGAGTGCTCATTTTAAATTGAGTAAAATACATGCATAAAACATTTAAATAAAGGTTAAAATATAGTACTTGTTACTTACATTGCATCAAAATAACCACAGTTAAAGCATATATTCAAAATTGGATGGACAGGGGATATGTTTGTTGGCTCACTTTACATTTGTTAACTAGATTATCTATAATCTACCTTTCAGTCTCAAGTGGTAGTTCCAACCCAAAGCCTAATTTACCAATGTCTGAACAACAAGACCAAGGGAAACCAAACACATCTGAAAGTGGAAGTGGAGAACCAGGAGCTGCAGGGAGTTCTGGTGGTGCCACTGGTGGTTCTGATCCATGGAGCTCTAAAGAAGCAATGGTGGGATATCTAGAATCACAGGTATTGATTAAAAAGAACATGCTTTAGTTTATCAAGTCAATAGTGAATTTGAATACATGTACCTTTAAATAGACAAACAAGGTACAAACAATATGTGTTATTTTGATTAACAGTTGATAGCAGTTTCTGTAAACAAAACTTCTTTGTTTATTTGTCATTCATTTTAAATATATAATAATATGCTTTCAAGAGCTGCTTCATATGATGCTTTCAATAGAAATCTATATACAGGTAAGCATGTTTTAATGATAAAAAAAATTGTATTTGTTCAAAATTAAAACATTAGTTGCCTACTTGTCAAAACATTTAAATTCCCTGTGTTTATAATTTGTTAAAACATTGGTCTTTTAATAAAAAAACATTACATTTATTGGTTCAGTTGCATCAATTAATGTTATAATCATAGGAATAGATGTAAAATATCAATTAAAGACAAGGAACTCTTAATCAAAACTGCTGAATGTGATTGCCTATATTGTTTATATCAATTCATTAAACTAAGGGTGAAAAAAATTGAAAAAGAATTAGTCATGTTAGTTTGAACAGTCAATCACCATGGAAAATTAGTCATATTTTCTTAAGCAATTTGAATCCTCTTCAAGTGTTATGGATAAATGTAGTTAAAAGTTACATCATGGACATGATAATTTGCAGGTTTTATGACTGAAATTTAAAGATTTTCATATTAAATAAGCCATGATAAAATGTCATTTTAATAAACACGTTAAGTAAAATTGTACAAATGTACTTATACTGTCCAACATGTTTGTTTTCAATTTTTCTTTCTTTTTTTTTTTTTTTTTTTTTTTTTTTTTTTTTTTTTTTTTTTTTTTTTTTGTTATGGTTCTCATCATTTTCCCTAGCACACCAGGGATTCCTAAGTGGCTGAGTAGTCTTAAGTGTGCAGTTATGGATCATATCACCTCTCACAGCTTAGGTCCAAATTCTTTACAGAACAAATCCTAGTGTAAGAAAGTTTGCCAGTTTGCTTGCTGAAAGATGGTTTGTTTCTCCAGTAACTCTAGTTTTCCCCACCATCCAAGGACTAACCACCTCAGTTTAACTGAAAGAATCTTGACTGGGAAGTAAAACTCAATACTGGATTTGCCAATTAAAATTCCGACCAAAATATGAATCGGTTTTCTATTAAGATTTTACAACTTGACCGGACAGTTCTTGGGGTTTTTCGTTACATAAAACATGACTGCTCTTGGCAAACAAAAAGCTAAAAATAAGATTTTTATCTTTTAAACCATTTTATTTTGCATATAATGTCTCAAATGTATTTAGGCTTGTCTGGTAAACTTTTTAAATAAAATGACAACATAGAAATTACACTTGGTAAAAACAGTGCTTTTGTACGAAAAACCCCGAAAATTCAGAGGTTTTGTCCCCTGTCATTGTAATATCTAAATAGGAAAATGATTCATGATGACTCTGAACATTTAATTGGCAAATGGTCTATTACTCTATTCCATTTCACTCTTGGCACACCAAGATTTTATATATTAAAATATTTTGTTAATTTTTTTGTAACTTTTGTTTTTGACAGGGTGTAGAACAGATGTTTGCTGTTCAGCCTAAACCATGGTGTCCTCACTTAGAAACACTGCAGCCATTACCACCTGAAGGTTTGAACACCAAGGCAGTTTGTGCTGATCCAAATTGTGGTGATGGAAAAGAGAACTGGGTCTGTCTTGTATGTTATCAGGTAAACTTTTAAAACATATAATACTGGTACCTTAAATGGGGCTTCCCAGAACACTACATGATCATTAACATTTTGAAAAAATAACTGCATTTTTTGAGACAATTCCGATTCATTGATGCCAATATTGTTTAAACCATATGGGCCTGTTTACATACATGTAAACCTTTAATCATGTTATCTACAGTTTCATTTGATTTTTTTTTTTATTTATTGATTTATTTTTTTTTTCTGCCAAAAGCTTCAAATGAACCTTTAAAAAAAGACTTAAATTTAGAACAGAAAGTTTTATAACTGAATATTAATTGAAGAGAGAGTAAGATAAATGAATTTGGATTTTGCAGTTGCATTGACAATATGTTAAAATTTAGTTTCTGGATTTAAATTTCTGGATCCTTAGTTATTCCAAATTTTCTTCTTTAACAGGTATATTGTAGCAGATTTGTAAATGAACACATGTTAATGCATGGAATCAACACAGGACATTTATTAACACTAAGTTACTCTGACCTATCTGTCTGGTGCTACGGCTGTGATGATTATATAGATAATGAGGTAGATCTGTACTTTATTACTTTATTTTGGCTTTCTTCATGCATGAGTAATTTCTATTCTGTCATTTACACAATTTAAGAGCCTTTAGTTGGATCTAGTATAATAATGAATTTTATCAACATTTTTAACGAAAACAGTTTACTTAAAATATGCTTTTTTGACGTGACCATAGTTTAAAATTTGACATTTTTGTATCACATTAACCATGCAATCAGATAAATGTTAAGTGTTTGTTACAACGTTGCCTATGGCAACTCTAACCAATATGCTCAATGTGTTGTAAATTATCATTGAAACCCCAAACATTCAGTAACATGGTGAAAGCACCAAACAAACAAGACCAAGGAAATATGTCCTTCACATATAGAAAACCATGGTTACATCAACAGCATTACATTTCAAGACTTTCTTTTGAACAACTGATCCATGATGACCCCGGAAGTTATGGAAAAAAAATCTACTCATTTGAATTAACTTTTTATTGACCGATTGATTGAAAAAAGTTTAACTTTCCAGTCAAGTGTATTTCAGTTGTATTGGGGCCTTGCAATGTGCTCAGGTTAATGTAAAGTGAGAGTTATTTAGAATGCAAAACCTATGATTTCAAAGGACATCTATTTTTAGGGTCTCATCTAAGAGATGTATGGTCTATTTCATTTTTAAATGTCTGTTGCTTGGCAAAAGAACAACCATTGCCTATATATTTTCAAATCTTGGTCAAAACCAGCCAAATTTTGAACCCTTCGGCCTTACACAATACAGAGAAAGTAATCTACCAGCTGAGCAGCCATAGTGGTCATCTATCTATCAATTATTCATTTAGATAAAATAGCCTTATTATAACAATATCTTTTAATTAACTGGAATCTTTCATCTTTCAATGTGAAACATTAGCATCATACAACATATTTTAAAGTACTTAATGCATAGAATAATTTTGTTTCCTTTTCAGGTATTAAAGCCAGCTAAGCGGTCAGCACATAAAGACAAATTTGGACAGGATTTACCAGGTTAAAGATGTCTGCAGTTTGTGATAGCATGATGATAATTATAAATCAGTGTAATAAAATCTAGACTAAAATGAGTCAACTTGCAATTAGGAATACTGATTAAATTAAAAATGAAATAACATGTTTATACAAAAAGATTGAAGATTTAAATAAAATAATTATGAAATTTAGTTATCTGAAATAGAATAATTTATATGACATAAGAATAAAATAATCAGATAAAATTCATATTTTATCAGTTAAATCATTTTATCAGAAAAATTGTTGTATTTCATATTGATATTATTTATGTAAGAAATAATGACATCAAAAGAGACTGTCAAAATTCAAAATAATATCTACCAGTAATCACTTTCAAACATTATGTTATTGTAACTTTAGACATAATAAAAAATTTTTGTGATATGTCAGTTGCTACTTATCACGAGTTGAAAATTTTGAAAGAATAACTGCAGTAAGTGTTGATAAAATTCGGGTCATTTTTACACAAAACTTTTCTTTTTGTATTATAAGCAATGTAACAAACTTTAAACTTTAAAAAATTTACTTTTTATTGTGCTATCAATATATGAAATGATTAGTTACAAGAATATTTTATTTATATAATTGTGTTATTTCTTTATTTGAATCTGTATAAAAAACCTTAACTTGTAATATATTTTGGACACAATGAAACACTTATATGGTAGCTTGCCAGATATATAATAGTTTTATTATTATAACTATGGTGGGTTTTTTCTATTTGTTATATTTGTACCTCTATTATGAATTAAATATTTTAATATTTCCTTCTTCTGTATAAGAACTTTGTTTATTATGTAATAAAGATATACCTGTAAGAATTTGCAGTTCTGCATTATTTTTTTTTTTATCATAAACTTTTGAAATAAAATTTATAAAAAAAAAAACTTACAAAATTGATACTTTCCTTATCGTACAAGTGTAGTATACTATGTGACACTTCATAAAGTTTATGTATAACTGTTAATTCTATAACATGGAACTGCATTGTCAAACAGTTCTGCTGAAACACTACAAGTTATAATTAAATATTCTGGTTGGTAGGTTAAAATATTGTTTAATGTCACATCAGCATTTTTTCAGCTATTCACAATGAAAGCAAGGTTATTAAAATCTAGGGATTACCGTAATCTAGATCAAATTCCAGTATGCCTAAGGTGTGCAAGTACCTACTTTATGGCCTGCCATGTACTGAAACTTAGGGTGATCTTTGTTAAGGTGCTAGCCCACTGAGTCAGAATGCCACAGACAAGCATGACATTTCCCCAATCAAATATCCTAGCACCTGGTGAACCAGTCTATACTCAGGCATCCAAGTCAAGGAAGGTGAAGTAGCAATATCTAAAAGCTCTACCACTGAGCCATCAGAGTAGTGATTATGCTGGTGAACTTTATTTTGACACAGCGAGTAGTAATACTGACTGGGTTTTAACTGTCTTGAAACTAACCAACTTTCATTTTAGAGTGATGTGGAGTGGAGTAATGGTGTTTAATGCCTCATGCAAAGTTATTTCACTTTTATAAATGTGGTCAGTTCACACTAGGGTCCTAGTTGAACCTAGGTGGTGGAGGCACTATGATCCTTAAGTTGGTGTATTAGACACTTGGCCTCTCAATTTGGACTTTTAGCTCACAAAATTTCATGAAACTTTGTTACCATCATGCCTGGGTGAAATCCATTCAGAATTGCACAAATGAAGGAGTGTCCCTTGTAGCCCCATGAGTCTTTTGCTTCATTTTTTTTTATCTTTGTTTAATTGAAATAAAAATTCCCTCCATGTTGGAACTGTCATTAAACAGCTTAAGCCAATGAAATGGAATGAGATATAAGCCATGCTCTTTCACATTTAGCATTGCTATGGTTACGCAGTTTATTGGAGTATAACATAAAAAACAATCCCTTGAGTTTATGTTAATTTTGCAGATTTACTTAACTGAATTAAGAAATTAAATTAAATTATAACAAAAACAACAATACAATGAGTTGAAACATGGATTTATTAAACAAATAAAAAACACAATATTACTAAGATAATTTCAACTTCAGAAGTGAGATTTGAATATATTACAAAAATGCTTATTGCCTAAAAATTGTATTATATCTAGCAAGAAGGAAATAATGTAAATCTTGTTTTTAATTATTTTAAAATCTAAATACATAAGATAATGAAAATTAAAAGGGGTGTGTGTGTGTGTGTGTGTGTGTTGTGTGTGTGACGTCACAGCCTTTACATGGAAGACAACTCTAACAGTTAATGCTTCAAATGTAAATTTCGATTTTAAGACACAAAAAAAAAAAAAAAATTTCCATCTTTCAAATTTTCATAAAGTTTCCAGACACCAATGAGATAAATCAGACTAAAATTAAACTCCTAAACCTTATTGGTAACCAATTTTTTAAATCATTGATACTAATCATAACTTTCAAGTCAAATATCAGATTGCTATGAATTATCACTGATAAAATGATAAAAAAAAATGCACCTAAAGAAAAATATGAAAACTATAACATTTAAATGAAAAGGAAATGACTATAACCTCTGTGCGAGTTCCAACAAATCTAGAAAAAAAAATCCTGGTCAAGTAACAGCAGTCTATCAAATTCACCTGCATGTGAACTTATATACAATGTTTAAAAATAATTATTATTTAGCATAATTATTGTCCGATTTATTGCCATTATTCTACTTAAAAATGTGGAATCAAGATATTTCAGTAGTCGTACCATTATGGTAAGTTTGTCTGATCAACTTCATTTTTGAATTCACAAAATTTAAGAAAAGTTTTTTTTTACATCAAAGTTAATGAAGTGGTGGTTAGTTTTCAGAGTGAGTTGTTGGAGATCTAAATGACAGTTTTAACATACCTGTTCACTAAAATAATTAAACATCAACTTTTATATATAATTATTTCTACAGTAATTAAAAAAGTTTGAAAAAAACAAATGTATATAACAATATAATTATCTCCATAAAATAACAACAAATTCTTCCTCATAAATTTTCTATGCTACTACAAACCCTACTTTAAATTGGTCTTTTATTCTTGAAAACAAAATAAAACAAGAGGGCCATGAAGGCCCTGGACGCTCACCTGAAAATGATGTACACTCAGCTTGATTTTGGCAAACTAGAGCTTCTATTCTTAAAAGAGATTTTTTCCTATATTTCGAGCTAGTGACCTACTTATTGAAACAAAATGACCCATATATAAACTTGAGCTAGCTTTTATCAAGAGCATCATTCTGAGACAGTTTGATAAGATTGGTCTAAAATGGATTCCCTCATATGTGTTAACAAGGTTTTTATATAATTCAACCTAGTGACCTACTTATTGACCCAACATAGCCCATATACAAACTCAAGCTAGCTTTTGTCAAGAGCATCATTCTGACTAAGTTTGATGAAGATTGGACTAAAATTGGGTCCTCAGGAGTGTTAACAAGGTTTTTCTACAATTTGACCTAGTGACCTACTTATTGACTCAACATGGCCCATATACGAACTTGAGCTAGCTTTTGTCAAGAGCATCATTCTGACTAAGTTTGATGAAGATTGGACTAAAATTGGGTCCTCAGGAGTGTTAAAAAGGTTTTTCTACAATTTGACCTAGTGACCTACTTATTGACCCAACGTGGCCCATATACGAACTTGAGCTAGCTTTTGTCAAGAAATCATTCTGACTAAGTTTGATGAAGATTGGACTAAAATTGGGTCCTCAGGAGTGTTAACAAGGTTTTTCTACAATTTGACCTAGTGACCTACTTATTGACCCAACATGGCCCATATATGAACTTGAACTAGATTTTTTCAAGAAGATCATTCTGACTAAGTTTGATGAAGATTGGACTAAAATTGGGTCCTCAGGAGTGTTAACAAGGTTTTTCTACAATTTGACCTAGTGACCTACTTATTGACCCAACATTGCCCATATACGAACTTGAACTAGCTTTTGTCAAGATGATCATTCTGACTAAGTTTGATGAAGATTGGACTGAAATTGGGTCCTCAGGAGTGTTAACAAGGTTTTTCTACAATTTGACCTAGTGACCTACTTATTGAACCAACATTGCCCATATAAGAACTTGAGCTAGCTTTTGTCAAGAGGATCATTCTGAGAAAGTTTGATTAAGATTGCACTTAAATTGTGGCCTCAGGAGTGTTAACAATCAAAAGTTGACGCACGACGCACGACGCACGACGCACGCCGGACAATGACCCACCACAATAGCTCACTTGAGCACTTTGTGCTCAGGTGAGCTAAAAACATAAAATAAATCTGTACATTAGGGAGAATAAGTTTTAATGGTGGTCAGTTTTAACACTTGACCCAGAGAAACCCAAGATTACATTAATGGAATGGTCAATTTTACTCATTTAAGAACATTTTCACACATTTCATATAAAAATGAAACTTAGTGACAGCTTACATGTAGGTAATTTTTTTCTTAAAGATTTATTGCCCTTGTCTTATCTAAAATTTGAAACTATTTTCACAAACTTTAAAACAAAAAGAAAGTGACAAAGTCAAAGTAACATACCAGTGATGATGTTGCTCTGTATAACAAGAAACCTTACTGGAGAAATTTTTCAAGATATAACTTCAATGAACTATTTGCATGTAAGAAACTTTTTTATATTTTCATGTTTAAGCTTTTTGCTTAAAATATCTGTAATAAACATAAAAAAAAAAACTGTGAAAGCAGCAATTTATTTATTCCTTCTGAATCACTAGTTGTGATAATTTCTGGTTATACTGTACAAAGATATCAGCTTCTTAAGTTGTAGTAGAGATATTCCTGTTAAGACGTTTCCATATCCACAGGTGTAAACATATCCGCATCAACAGGGAACCATTAAATTTGACAAATTTCCACTACCATATAAATTTTAAAAATGATATTATTTGCATTGAATTTAGAATGCAATTTGTATCAGAGATAAACAACAATGTCATCAAGATACATCAATTTTTTATGATTAAAAAAACAAAAGGGTAATAATTCATACTCTCCAGTTAATGTTAATACACTTACAGCTGCAGATACAACCATAGATATGGTGGCAGATACAAGATCCATTTTAACAGAAATCACTGTAGTTATATCACTAGTTCTTTCTATCTCCAACCAAGCGTAAAATGTAAATGAAGAGATTGAGGATATCCAGGTAGAGATTGATGGCAGCCAAAATATATTCCTCGGGACTCAGCTTGTGCATCAACATGTGGGTATCAAAAATAATAAACAACGAAAACAACAAAGCTCCACCAACTGAGATAGCTTTATCCATCAATTCACTTGGAAACAGCATCTACAAATATAAAAATATTACTTATAAATATTGTATATATCCTGTCATATCAACCTCGATAGAATTGAGAGGTACATGTAATTTTCAAAACTTTATTGAAAATTTACATGTAAACATTGAAAGTAACAAGCCTGTTGTCTGTTATCTGGACATGAAACAAGAACATCAAGAAGTAGAAAATAGTTATTTAATAGAGTTCGGTGTTTTATGACATACAAACAAACAAATGAATTCAAAACGAATGTAAAGGAACAAAAACTTTCTACCTAATGGTCAACTACATTTTTAAAGAAAATAGCATATTTCTAAACGGGCTACAATATGTAATTAGCTAACAATTAACTATCAAGTTATCAAGTGTTTTACTATAGCACTGTGAACTGTAAAATATCCCGATATATTTTGTGAGATTATCAATAGACTTGTGATTTCCTCATATATTTTTACAGTAATGCTTACTCAAAATAGAAAAAAAAATTCTGATACATTTCAATATTACCTGTAATTATTTAATCAATTTATTGTCCCTTACCTGAAGAAACAGAGCCAAGAGGAGAATCCATAATGCAGCAAATAGACTACAAAATATAATCTTAAAATATAACTACGGTAATTTATAAAATATAATCTTAAAATATAACTACGGTAATTTATAAAATATAATCTTAAAATATAACTACGGTAATTTATACAACATTTCATTAATAACTTCAGCAATACAGTCTATCACTTTAATTACACTTGAAATTTATTTTTTTTCAGTATTCTCAAATATTGATGTGACTGTTAATTCAAATATTGAAGCATTATATTATTTATAGAAATATAAATAACGGAAACAAGAAACCTTGAATTTCTGGTGCCATATTTTATACAAACATCTAGAATAATAGAAACTTTGAGATCATATTTCTTATGATAAATATCAAATACATGCATTTAAAAATTTATAGTTTTATAAATATGGGACATATGTTGAAGTAATTTTGTATTATCATGCTAGTTTACATACAAAATATCCTTATACAGATTGTAAGCACCAATACACTTTAATATTTATTCTATATATAAATTATAAATGAATGAATATGTGTAAACCTCAATTCATTGCCTCCATTCGTAATGTCATATTTTAGCATTATAAAGAGTTTTTTTATAAACCTAGGGAGATTAATGATAAGATGCCACTCAAATAATTTGCCAAAATACTGTGGCAATAGGTGAGGTGGCAAAGTTATTGAGTGGCATTATAATGAGTTTTTCCTGTATATGACAATCTGTTTGTACAATAAGAATACAATGCTGACTACATACGCTGCTCCCATTGAACTGAAGTCCCGCTTGCTTTGTAGAGTATACACAGTCAGAGCTAACGTCACGCCCAATGTCAGAATTGCTGCTTCTATCACAGAATGTACTTGATAAAATGTCACTGAAATTTGAAAATACAATGATAATAAATACAATGTTTTGTCTACAAAAGATTTTATAACAAGCCACTATGATGTACCCATTCTCACCATGTACCTAGGGGCCTCGGTGGCCGAGTGGTCTAAAGCGTGTGTTTAGGGACAGTGCCTCTCACTGCCTGGGTTCGAATCCCACTTGAGACAGATCCTAGTGTGAGAAAGTTTGTCAGTTTGCTTGCTGAAGGTGGTGGTTTTCCGGGCACTCAAGTTTCCTCCACCATCCCAGAACTGATCGCCTCAAAAAAAGGTGAAAGATTCTTGACTGGGGCATAAAAAACCATTACTCCACTCCACTCACCATGTACCTATTCTTGTCATCATTAGTATATTCATGTGATATTAAGGTAAGTGTGTTAAATGATAAAGCTACAGGTCAATCATCTAGCCAAAAAATTTATTTACATGGCAATTATGTAGCAAAAATAATTATTTAACTGAGTGTTGACAACAAAATTGATGAGTAATTTCATGCTTCACAGTTTCAAACTTGACAGCACATAAAAATCATCAGAATTTTATAACTAAATATAAAATGCTATATTAACGGCAATTTTTGGATTTGTATCAGTACCTATTCTTGTTGTGTGGCTGATTTTGTCATCAGCATTAAATACAGTACAAAGAATCAATAATTTTCTGTGATTGTAGTCCAACACTTCTTGCTTCTATATATACTTTTTTCTAAAGTATTAAATCATGATTACATGATAAAGGATGATGGCAAGAATAGGTTAACAATGAGAATAGCTTCAACATAAGGAAAGTAAAACTTAACCATGGTTATCTCTAACCCTCTAAATTTACAATTATTTATATCTCAGGTCTAGTCTTTTCACATCAGCTTTATGAAAGCATATCATAAGATTACATGTAATTTGCTATAAACAAAAATTTATTGAACTAGACCACAAAGTTTTAGAAGTGCAAAAAAGGAGGAGTTTTTATATAAGTTGTGATCACAACTGATGTACCAAGAAAAAAATCTCCAAAATAAATGCTGCATATACCGACCAATAAAGTAATAAGAATGTGAAAAAAGACAAAGAATCACAATAAATTCATACTTACCAAGAACACCAACTGAGTATGACTCAAATATTGTCTGAAATAAAAAATAATGTTCCAATACATGTATAAGTTTTGTTACACTATATTTCATTTAAAATTAAGGTAAATGTAACATAGTATTACATGTATTAATTAAAATGTGTTTAAATGTAAGTCAACATATTTCACATATATTGAGACATACACCACCAGCATAAAATCCCCACTACATGTATATACATGTACATTGTATTTCTATATATGGAATATTTTTATATATGATTAAGAACCTTGTATAATGCCACAACCTCACATTTACATATCGAACAAACTACTTGCGAAGTTTACCAACTTAACAAAATAAAGATAAAGGACATTAACCACCTATAAAGAATTCACTCTTGTACAAATGCAAAAGTTTGATATATTCCTTTATGAAGTTCTATACTGTAAAACCAGTATTTAAAAAAATACCCACAGATTCTAAGAAATATGAACTAAATAGGAACAAGAAGAAGGTGGTTTATTTAAAGAATTTTCTTTTTTTTTTTTTTTTTTTTTTTGGTAGAAATTTGAAAGGGACCTGAAAACACTAATCTTAATGGACATGTGGTCTTTACATAGAGGTGGTTACTATATACAAGGTTTCTCTTGTCAATCATTATCCGTCAACTTTTATTCTTCTAATATAAATACTTACAAACAATCCCAGTAGGAAATAGTTTGTTGGTGTCTCGTGTCTATAAACCATTAGACCAATAAGAACTCCCATTGTACCAATAAACCCAACAAGCAACATCCATTGACTGTTTCAAAAATAATTGAAATAAGGATTATTTTAATTTCTTGTGTGTATTTTTTTTAAAATCATTTATATTATCATTTAACATTCATAATACCGGTAGTAATTTTTGTTCTTGACCGCTACTGTAGATTTCAAAAATTAACATACTACACATAATGTATTCTAAGTCTAAACAAAAAATTTTTTTGTCAAGCTCCACCTAATGTCTCCCACAACCTAAGGTCTGAACAATACTTGGGAGAGTTTTTCAGTTAGCTTGCTGAAGGTCCTTAGTTTTCTCCAAGTACTCCAGTTTTCTCCACCATACAAGAACAGGCCTCCTCTATATAAACAAAAGAATCTTGACTTGGGTATAAACACCAACAACCTGAAATAAATACAAGACTCTGAATGGCTTTACTCTTCTAATATTATATAGCTCTACTGTCTCCATCAAGCTCAACTAAGTATCAAACCAACTCTAATGTACAAGTTTCATATTTGTTTGACCCTAGACTTCTCATATTCTTGTTACATTTTTTAGCTTATTAACCATTGGCAGTGATTGACTTGTATGTGTTGGTCAAGAGTTTGAATCTTATGTTGTTCAATCAGAGTAACTGAATCCTAAGATTAAAAGTGAAGAATGCAGAAATGGTAGCTCAGTTGGTGGTTTTGGTAGCTCAGCTGGTAGAGCATTTGCATATGGAAGGTCATGGGTTCAATACCCAGTCCAAACCTGTATTTTTGCTTTTTATTATACAGATTATTTAATAGATACCTCTGCTGTACATAGTTCTGAACAGATTTATTTATCATAAACAATGCACAAACTCCCACAGTGGTAGCTCAGCTGGTAGAGCATTTGCATGTGGAAGGTCCTGGGTTCAATACCCAGTCCAAAACTGTATTTTTGCTTTTTCTTATACAAATTATTAAATAGATACCTCTGCTGTACATAGCTCTGAACAGATTCATTTATCATAAACAATGCACAAACTCCCACAGTGAGTAAAATCTGTGCTGTCAAAATACCATAAACCTTCCTCAGGAATCCTGAAAAAGACAAAGACACTTATTAAAGAATACAAAAAAAATACATTTGTTGCAGACCAGTCTCCATTGCTGGTCAGATAGTTTAGTCTTTTGAGTGTCTGGCTACTAATGTAAAGGTCCTAGGTTCAAATCACAATTTGGCCACTACACTTTTTTCTTTTTCAGTTACATTTTAGAACTCTTCTTACCCAGAGTAGTGACAGACAAATAGGTTAATTTTAGAGTGGATCCTGGTGGTTTTAATTCAAGGTAGTTTAATAGAAAAAAAGGAAGGGAGAAATGAAGAACACAGGTCTCAACAGGTAGTTGGATAGCTCCTTCCACAAAAAAAGGATCTTTGGCTCAAATCCTGGTTTTGCCTTTGCAGTTTTTCCCTTTCCAGTTGCACATTTTATAGTTCTGCTCTTTTTATCTTTCTTAAGGTTCCATTTAACTATTTCCAAACTTTTTGGGCTCAACAAATGTGGTACCACATACTAGTATATGAAACTGAAACCCATTATACCAATATGTAAAATTACTGTCATTGTGTAATTTGGAATTGTGTGGCAAAAGTTACTAGTAATCAAGCTTTAAAGTATGAAGAAATCAACAAGTTTAACATCATGCCATGTACCATAGTAAGGTACTTCAAATGAGATTAAATGTACTTTGCTGTTCACTAGCCATACAAAATGTATACAACACAAGTATAAATAATATAATAACTTGTGTTACCGTATATGCCAGAAATGAAATATACCATGACACGGAACATGTGCCATCATAGGGATTAGAGCCAAATCTTCTAGTATTACAAAAACTTAATAACATCCTAAAATCTCCAAGTTTGAAACAATCTCAAAACATTTTTCCCAGAGGCAGCCAAAGTGCCTCTCACCATCTAGGTTCGAATCCCACTCAGGTAGATCTTTGAGTGAGAAATTTTATCAGTCACTTGCTTATGTCTGTGTTTTTCTCTGTGCATTCTGATTTCTTCCACCATCCCAGCCTCTAATTACAATTGAAAGAATCTTGTCAGGAAATAAAACACCTTATTCAAACCTATTAAAGCATCAGGTAAAAATATTACGGTATGTTTATTTACCTAATCTTATATATACATGTGCTGTAGCAACATTTGATCCATACATAAAGTCGTCTATAATTCCTGGTTCTTTCTGCTGTGGTTTTGATGATTCACCAAGTAAGGTGGCCATTGTTCTTGTTTAAACTGGAAAATAAAAAAAATTACAATGTCAAATATCCACCTAAAATTGTAGCAAATCTAAATCATGATAATAAATTATTTATGTACTTTGGTTTTTTTTCAAAAATGGTCTATTAAGCTTACATATGTACATACATAAAGCAAACAAAGGCATGAAGCTTGAAGTTAATGATTGAATTAGTAATGCTACTAATGGTGGCAGATTTTAAAGGCCTTGAATTCATGAAATGTTACCATTCAAATATGTATAAAATGAATCTTGGAAGGTCAATTTTAAAAACTTTTAAATTATAAAATGTCACCATTCCAACACAGAATTGTCTTTAAACTTAATGGCAAGTCATATACCAAAAAGGATCTACCATTCACCTCATATTTTTCATTTGTAAAATCCCTGTAGAAGAATCATTTTTAAGCTGAACACAGATATTTTTCTGTTTGTATAAATCAGCATGTTTAAACTTTAAAAAAAGACATATTAATCTCATAAGTCTGATTTTCATTTTAGTAAGAATATGGTTATCATGTTATAACAAATGACTTCATTTCTATTTTTAAATACAAAGTAAAAGTTCCCAAAGGCCTTTCAGGAATTCTGAACTGATTAAAATTCGTAGAATCAAGGTAAATTACATGCAACCAGCTAACCATGACACACAGTTATCACCTGACTGTTACATAAATTTTCACACATGGACGATTACGGATTCTAACAAAATTTAACAAAATGAACAGATGAACAGCTGAAATACGACTTGTTTACTTTGTCTTAGGGTGGAATAAGAACCCTACAGTACTTAACTGAAATATAATGTGACCATTAAACATACCTAAACCTCTTAATTTGTTTTTAAACCTTCGTACAATCTCTGATGCTGTTAATAAACAAAACAACTGTTAGCTCTATCAGCTACAACGTCACTTTCGTTTTGGATCAGGAAACACTAAAAAGTGTCACTTGGGTTCTGTCTTCGTGATTTCCTTACTTTAATAAGAGCACCCAGAAAATATCTGCCTGTTGAGCACTGAAGATATCTTTAAAGTCAGTCACGCCAATTAAGAACAAGTAACAGAGAGTATTTATACAGATTTTTTTAAAAATCATCAAATTTACACCATGGGCCTGGAGATTCACTCCGATATTCTTCCAAAGTCGATATATTTAAAACCAGCGATCCCGATAAATTATTTGTCTTTTTGGAGTTACTTCTATTGTATCGTGTCGAGTCTTGCTTAGCTTTTCGCAACATCAGCAAGGTTATAAATCTCCAAAGATCGATCAAGTTCGTGTATGTGTAATATGTGCTAGTGTGTTTTATGGTCTGGATGATTATTGACTAGTGCGCAATCAGGTAACTTTTTGTTAATGTGCTAGCTCACCATGTCAGTATGCCACAAACAAGAAGGCCACTCTCCTAGTCACGGTATCTTGGCACCGGGTAAATCAGTCAATACTCTGTTCTTCTTATGCCGAGCCAGTCAGTATTTTAAAATAAACTGGTTCTCAACAAATAAAATGCAAGCTAACCCAGACAAATTTCAAGCAATAGCTGTAGGTAAAAAATCAAATAACTCCAACATTATTTTCAATCTAAAACAAAGTAAAATAAAATGCGAAAATGAAGTAAAACTCCATCAAACTTGGCATCACCATAGATTTCGAACTAAAATTTAAAACTCATATCTCCAATATATGTAAAAAAGCATCTCGCCAACTAAATGTTTTTAAACGTATAGGGAAACATCTTAATAGATTGGGTAAACTTGCCATATACTATTCTTTCATACTATCAAATTTTAACTACTGTCCCCTGACATGGCATTTTTGTGGGGAAGTCAACACCCAAAAAATTGAAAAAATCGAAGAAAGGGCCCTGGTTTTATATATGCAGACTATGTCACAGCATATGAAAACCTCCTAATCAAATCTAAACTACCATCATTAAAAGTTAGGCGGATTAGATCAATCGCTATAAAAGTCTTTAAAATTGTTACAAAAAAATTGTCCTGTTTATCTTCAAGATATTATTAAAATTAAAAATACTGCTTTCAATAATACCATAGATACCATAATAAGGTAGAAATTCCCAGGGTGAGAACAAATAGGTATGGACTTAACTCCCTGCATAATGCTGGTGCCAGGCTGTGGAATGAGCTGCCTGACCACTACAGACAAGAATTGTCGCTAAACCAGTTTAAGAATCTAATAAATCAGTTCTATTCTTTATATCTTTCTAAAGGTTCCATTTAACTATTTTTGTGGCATGCAAATATATGTAGCTTCCTGTTGCTTTCGCTTTTGCTTTGCTTTTATTTAGGTTTTATTGTATTTTTGATTTAGTGCTTCTCAAAAGCTTTTAGTTGCTCTTACTATGCATTTATTTTGTGCTTTTGTGCTTATCACATTATTATACTTTGTGTTATTGTTTTTTCTATAAGTTGCTTTATATGTATGTGTTGTCATGTATCTTGTATGTATATATGTAAAATGTAATATGATATTTGTATAGTCGATTTTAAAAGCTCATTAGAGCTTATGTTACCTGTTGTAATTTTATTCGACTCTAAATAAAAATTATTGTATTGTATAAAATCTAACGTACATGTATCGGACCCGTCCGGGCTTCGAACCCACGAGCTCCCTCTCTCCACCACTGAGCCAACGAAGCGTTTAAGTAAAGCATTTGTAACTCTACCTAAAATGCCTTAAATTAAAATATATGCACGTATGTACAAAAAATTTCTAAAAGTTTCTGAAACTATGGATCTAAAACAACCCGTTAACATGCAGTAAATAATATAAATTAATTAAACGTGTCATGTGCTTATTTTATTTTTTTATGATATAAAGTATTTAAAAATTTGCACGTGAAATAACCAAAAATTCAATACTTTTTTCACAAAAATTTATAAATAAGCAAATGACAAATGCATTCAGGAAGCCGACTGCACGTGCTTTATCTTGTACATGGTTTTTATTGCTCATGATGTTGACTCGTGATAACCCTTCTCCAACGAATCAATATCAAAAGTACATTATTCATCGGGTATTCTTTAATTATCAACTCCATACCGCATTTTATATTGTAAAATAAGATCTCAGTAGAAACGAAAGAAAGTAATTGAACTTCACATTGAGTCTACGACTTCCTTCGAGATGTTTTATTTAATCGCGGTGCATTTACTGTGTTTTGTATCAAGGGGTAATAACAACATTATTTATTGTATGAAGATAATCATTTGATAACACAAATATTTCCTTAAATATTTCCTTAAATATTTCATCCTAAATCGTTTATCATTTATTGCGCACTCCCATCAATACACGGTTCATTATTGTTGATTGGTTCCTTCTGGTAAGTGTTTAAAAATTATAAAATGTCTGTTTAAGAATAATATTGGATGTAAAAAAAGATTAGATGGTTTAGGTTTCTAAATGGAAAAAAGTATTTGTAGCTAAAACACGTAATTCTGTTTTTGTTTCTGTTTTTCTATTTATTTTAAGAAAATACCCAAATATCTAAATATAGATATGGTAAAGAACTATAGGAACAAGTTAAATTCGCTCAGGAAATCCAAAAATCTCGATTTCGTGTTTGAAAGTTGGGAACGTTTTTTCCCAAGAAATACAGAAATATACACTTTAATTTTTTAACGTTATATGTGTTCCTAAACCTTTAAAATGTGCTTTTTTTTACTATATTGACATTATCATATTAAGTACAACTATTAATGGGTCAACCTATTTGATTCGGTCATACCTATATTCGAGTAATGTGTACGGTGGTCTCCTTGCTATAGAATTAGAATATATCGACTTTGAAGCTTGACCTGGCGGCTTTGGTAAGTGATGGCAAAATACTCCCACCCCCCCACCCCCCCACCCCCCGCACCCCCCACTATCCACTGTTTGTCGTAGTGGACCATTTGAAATTTATTACAACATGCGCACATGTGGTTAAAAGAAAGAATGAAAAACATAAAAATATCTCATGTGGTTCTTCTGTTTTGTACATAGTTTTAAAAGATTTTTTATGTATAGAAGCGTGACTATCAATTTTTTATTCTTTTTACTTACAATATTGCTTTACATGTAAGGCAAGGAGCGTCTAGTTGGTTGCTATGGGTTGCTATAGAATGTGGTGACCAATTAAATGAACAAAACATATCTAACTAAAGCCAGTAAGCATCGCGCGTGGTTTACATTAATATTCGTACACCTGGTAAATTAAGTTTTGGCAATATAGGTTTTTCTAAACCTTTTTAAATCAATTTTAAGATATAAGAAACATTTAATTTTGTCGTTTTCACAGTACAAATGTGTTGTACACTAACTACGTGTTTCTCATTCAAAATATTAGCCCATAAAAATACATTTAGCCAATAGAAAACTGTTATTGTTTGTTTTATGGTCATTATAACATGAATACAGAGATGTTAAACGTTTATCTATGTATAACAAGTCTTGAATCAAATTAGAAAATGAATTATCTGTTAGACTTTTGTGCATAAAGTTGAAACAAACTAGATAACGCTAATGCTGACGTAGGGGCGGATAATAAGTGCTGAGGAATACTTTTTGGTCTCTTAGCTGCAGTGACCATAAAACCGTACATCTATTATATTATTCGATTGATCGTAGAGAGTTATATATATATAACAGGTCAAAATAATTTCTTTTTTTAATATTCAAATTTTTTAATTCTGACTTGATATTAATGACAAATATATGAGGTAAGGTAAGGAAGGAAATTTTGCCACAGAATATACATTTTCTTTAGTGTATATTATCATATATTTTTTTGTCTTTTAAACAATGTTATATTTATGTTATATGTCTTAAGACGAGTTTAATTATGATTTTAGATAAGGTAATGTAAAATTTTTCTATCTAATTTCTAAAATTATGTATTTTGTTACAGTTACAAAATGAATACCAGTAGCGTTCAACCAAACGCATCTGAAAACACATTGTTCACATCCACAATGGGCGCTTCAAAGATAAATGATGCAGTCGAAGTAACGTCTCAAGCTACTAACACAACAGACTATTCTACAACGTCGTTGGACAATTTTTCGTTAAGTTACAACAAAAACGTTTCAACACTGTCATGTGACTGCAACAAAGGTATAGTAAACATACACTAGTAATTGATTTTGTCACCCTAACCTTTGTCATACCCCCATTTAAATTAAGAGTGGTGTTTAGAAAACACCTGTCTGTATGCTATTCTGTCCGTCCGTCCAGTTATCGTGCCCCTTTCATTATTTCAACATCTTTGGACAAATTTCGATCAAACAAACAAATGACAGATGCGTCGCATACCAAATATGTGTGTAATTCTAAGGTCGAGGGGTCAAGGTCACGAGATCAAATCTTAGGTTTGAAAAAATATAGTGTCTGTCTCAAAGCTGGTGAGGTCGTTGATAGCCTTTAAACAGAAATGAATGTTACAGATTTGAGAATAAGAACTCAACTGAATAGAGTGCCATTTCTTGCAAGAGAATGCTCTAATTAAAATTAGTTTCTGACCTTTTAAATGCAGTGTTAACACACTACTTGACCAAAGAGATCCTGATAATTTTTGGAAGAATGGTTTTATAGCTACAGTTCCAAAGACCTGTATCTCTTTTAGAGATGCCCAGAGTCACGGCAGCGTGGCACGATAAAGAACCCATCCCAAGCGCAATGCAAAGGTCAAAATTTCTGCCACTACACATACAGCTTGTGTCGTCTCGATATAAGTAAAATATTCTTGACTGGAACATAAATCCCCATTAAATCAAATAAAAGCTTTTAGGTTTTACAGCAGGCGACAACTTTTGTATAGATACAGGCATTATCTTCTTATGTTGTATTTATGTTTTGTGTCATGTTTTAGTTACTTTGACTAATGTCACATAAACGATTTCTTTTGTTTCATGTAGGCGTTACAGCAGACGACGTCTTATGTTTGGATTGCAAAATCATCTTTTTCTATTGTTTTAAATTTCTCTTGTTTTGTGGTAAGTTCTTAAGTTCCTTTGACTATTGTCATGTGCATGTTTTGCCTATTGTCATGTACAAGTTTTACGCCTGCAATTTCTATCTTACAGCAGACGACAGCTTATGTTTAGACGCGGGTACAGTTGTTGGTTTGGTGATAACCAGTTTTGTATTAGGGATAATAGTCACCTTTGTTGTAGTAGTAGGAATAATTTGGAAGAAATCAAAGCTATTGTGAGTATAATATAAAGCATTTGGTTAAGTATGGATTCCATTCAGTAGCCAAATCTTATCAAAATGGGCTACAAGTAGTTATGTTGATACACGTGTAGTGCTTGCTAATACACATGTAATTGTCAGGCCGTAGATTTGATCCCAGACCATAATTAAAATAGATGCGATGGTTGCCCTTTCAAAAACAGCTTAGCAAATGCATATGGAATTCATGGGCCCATAGCTAAAGCATTGAAATCTCGATTCATTTTCTGAAGCACAACGACAGTCAAAAAACCCATGCGGAAGTTTAGTTAATCTAGTTATATGATAAGTCATATCGTATGTTATGATGATAATTTGTAATCACACCCATTCGAACACTCTAAAAGGAACTTTTAAATTATTTTTGTTTTGAAAAGGAAATAAAAATGCATGCAATGAGACAGACGCCGCCTTAATTGAACCGAAGCAGATAAGATTGGAGTAAAAATGAGTTTATTTTACGCTTTAGTCATGATTCTGTCACTGATATAGAAACGGTAAGTGTGGAGAAAACCGGAGTGCTCGAAGAAAAAAACAACGGGTCTGATAAGAAAGAAAATATTGGAAATGAGGACGTGTCTGCTTTTATATAACAGCTGAACTCAATATAGCAATCAAGGTCATGGTGTCTCTTCTGAAAAGATAAGGAAGAAATTATCACAAAACAGTTTAAATAAAATACACGATCATCACGGTAATACTTTATAGTTTGATAACCGTATAATAAACAAAAATTCATGACATAACAATAATTTTTTATGAAATTTAAAATTGAATAGAGTTGGATAAATCTCCACTGTGACTAAATCATAAAACAGAGACATACCAGTCCATGTTCAAATCACAATCAAATTTATCTATGTGATAAATAAGAGTTTAATAATAAAATGATGGATTAATTTGGACAAAGCAAAATAAAGGATAAGCCTAAATGGCAATATGTTCTTTATGTGAAATTTCTTGTGGTTAAGGTATTAGAGACTCGTTTAAAGTATAAAGCCATTGGCAGAACATTTGCAGGACGGAACTGCGATGACTAAGTGGCTAAGGCATTAAAACCTCGTTTAGAATATATGACCACTGGCAGAACGGAACTGCGATGGTCAAGTGATTAAGGCATTAAAGCCTCGTTTAGAATATGTGAACATTGGCAGAAAGGAACTGCGATGACCAAGTGATTAAGGTATTAGAGCCTTTTTAGAGTATATAGCCATTGGCAAGAAACAACAAAGGTCAAGTGGTTGAGGCATTAAAGCTTGGTTTAAAATTTTGACCATTGGCAGAACGGAACTTCGATGACCAAGTGATTAAGGCATTAAAGCCTCGTTTAGAGTATATGGCATTGGCAAGAAACAACAAAGGCCAAGTGGTTAAGGCTTTACAGCCTGGTTTAGAGTAAATGGTCATTGGCAGCATTGAACCGCGATGGCCAAGTGGTTAAGACAGTAAAGCCTCGTGTAGAGTATATGATCATTTGCAGGACGGAACTGCGATGGCGAAGTGGCCAAGTGATTAAGGCATTAAAGCCTCGTTTGGTGGATACGTCCATTAGTAGGACGGAATCGCGATGGCCAAGTGGTTAATCTGTTAGCCTTTAATCTCAATATGTTTTACAGCTATGGATTTCCTTTTCAAAGGGATTTACTGGTTTGCTCGGTACCAGTGTCCTGAGATGTTTATTTGCATCCTAATTCACCCTATGGACTTGTGTGACAGTTAAAAAATTGTCTCATGAATAGCTGTATAATTGATGATGTAACGTAAAACAATATTCAACCACACAAATAACCATTGGCGTGGCAATAGGTCATAAGTTAAATATTCAAACTGGAACTTAGTCTGTTTGAAGTACCATAATCATATCAAAGGGATTGTCAAATGATCTGTACTATATGAGGTGCCGCTTTACTTTTTATTAAGTATTTTTTGCTATCACAATTCGAATAAACGATATCAATAAATAGAAAAGCGATATCAACAGATTAAATTTAAATTTGTGATATCATTATTTCAATAATTGACATGATTGAATCTGATGAAAAAAGTTTGGGTATCCGCATATTGAGGGCACCTTAGGGACTGACAAATTCTTCTCTTAAGAAAACAGGTGCTTGTGGAGATATATGTGTATAATTAGGACACCTTTATTCGAATTTGTTAAATAAGTACTTAAATTCAATTTAGGGATTTCACTTATTTCGTCAGTTTTTACAAACGTTTGTTTATTCAAGAATAACATGCTGTTCATTTCAGGAATCAGCCATTGAAAGACACTACGATAAAATTGGACAGTTCACTAATTAGGACAGCGACCTACAAAAAACGTTTGGCTTCTTCAGATTATACTGATCATGCGGTAAGCTTTAGTTATTTTATCTAGAAAATATTTTATGTTATTCAGTCCTACTTACAAGCCTTAAAAATCTGCTCAATCTGAGCAAGGGTCTTATGTCATTACAATTACTTTGTCACCTCCTTTAAAACTTAAAAGACACAATGATATTGGTCATTTGTAAATAGATGAAAACCACAAATATTTAAATCCAATTTCAAGTCTCATTTACCTTGGATGACCATTCAACATCAATGGATGTCCTGTCAATTCTTTAAATGATCTGTTTTAAAAACCAATTCAAAATTTGAAATTAAAGTTGAAATTACATTTCCTCGGGTAAAATTTAGATTTTCACTGGTCATTTAATTGATGGGTTGGACAAGTCAATATTTATTTTTCTGATTAATGACATAACAGTAAGAAGGTGAATTTTCAGTGATTTAAGGCTTATCTGTAGGACTGTATTAGTGTTTAAATAACATATGTTGGTTTGTTGTAATGTTGTTTAACGTCACATCAGCAATTTTCAGCTATTCGCGACGATAACAAAGTTATTAATCTCTAAGGATATTTAATCGAGAGCAAGCTTATGTATGTGTTAGATGTTCGAGGGTTTATTATAGTCGGCCTTGTAATAGCGCGCAATCAAAGCTAGTTTTGTTAAGCTTACCGAGCCAATATGCCACAGACAAACAAGTCACTACATTCACATTTTCCTGGCTTCGGGTGAACAGGTCGATACTCTGTCCTCTTAATGCCGGGCGCAATGCGAGAAGAAGTATCTCAAATTTTAAAACTTTTACTATCACCCGAACAGTACTCGAAACCAGACCTCCTGCTCTTGGTTAAAAAAATATTAACGGAAGTTGGTCGATTATTCAGTATTGAGACTTACTTTTAGAAGCGACATTTAAATGCCACTGATTTTTTATTTTAGCTTTGAAATACCTTGTCCTGAAACTGGCTGTAAAGGTTTATGTTCGCATGTTAAAGGTTTTACGTGCACATGTCAAGTTTTCTTATGTGCAGTGAAACTATTTTTCCCTATGGCCTCATTTAGCCACCGTAGGCTATGAGTTAAGTATGATGTTTATTGAAAAACAATAGTTAAATAACGGTTTTTAATGTAAATGTTCATTCTCTGTTTTGGGCCTTAATGTGGCTTAACAACAATTGATAAAATATTTCTTCCACAATTAAGATTTCACTACCGACTCAGAAATTACACCAGATCTCAATTTGACTGTGCTTTCCTTAGTAAAATTTTGCTCAACTTAGTTTATAACAAATAAAAATCTGAAAAATCGGGCTAGTTTTCGAGATATTGAGGAACTTTAGATGATTTTCAAATATCATTTTAGCGTATGATATCTCTATTCTCGAACTGTCGAATATTTTTTGTAATAACTTAAAACGCAAACAATAATCAAGATCAAGTCTTGCTTTTTTCAGACTATAATAACTGAAAAAGTCTGCAAACAACAGAGAGATTACCCAAGTTCGATGACCGATTCTAAATTGACGGAATCTGAACAAGTCTGCAAAAAACAAGAAGACTTTCCAAGTTGTATGATTGACCCAAAAAAGACAGCACATGGACCACGTGACATAACAGACTTTGTCTACTCATGTGCAAGTGAAGTTAATGAACAATCAGATAAATTGAGAGAATCTGAACAATTCTGTAAAAAAATTCAAGACTGCCCCAGTTTGGTGATAAGCCAAAACAAGACAGCGCGTGAATCACGTGACATAACAGACTCTATCTACTCATGCGCAAGTGAAGTTAAGGAACAATCAGATAAATTGAGAGAATCTGAACAAGTCTGTAAAAGACTTCAAGACTGCCCCAGTTTGGTGATAGGCCAAAACAAGACAGCATGTGAATCACGTGATATAACAGACTCTATCTACTCATGCGCGAGTAAAGTCAGTGAACAATCGGAAATAAATAAAATAAAAACTGAATCAATATATTGCAATACTCCGACAACGGAATCAATATACACCAACGATATCGTATCCCCCTTCACTGAGCCTCAAAAAGATTATAATCAGTTCGATTCAGAGGATGTTTACTACAGCAATGAGAAAAAGTCTTTTCATCCCGGGACCATTTGCACCAATGATGAAACACCGTCACTAATACCGGAGCATAACACAGAGGCCGTATACATCATTGAGGAAACAGGCCAAGAAAATGATGAGGCCATTTATATCAACCAAGACGAATCAAATTCACCTAGTAAACGCAATACTAATGGCGTTGTGGTCCATACGACGGAAAAGAAGTTAATTCGACAGGACAGTAATATATACAATCACTTAGGCGACTCACTCGAAAAAGAATCGACATTTTCATTGTACGACCATGCAATCATAGCAGATCAGAAAAGAAAAACCAAAGAAATGCACGAAAAACACAAAAAACAAAGGGGAAAACCTAACAGTTATGATGATGCTAACATTGACTTTTATGACCACGCCATAACGAAAAATCACACACAGCAACAGAGAGAGTTGTATACAGAAGTAGCGACAGAAGAAACAAATTTTGAAAGGAAAAATTGTGATGGGAATTCAAATCATGAGAGTCGTACCTTTGGTGCTGTAAAGTTACATCAAAATGAAGATGAACACGAGTATTTTATTTTGGAACCGAGTGGCAAATGCAAGGATAACCCTCCTAATCGGACAGTTTCCGCCGAACCCATATATTTTGAATTGGAAAAGACTTAGGAAATATCAGTAAGCCTGACATTTTTCAGCTGTTGAATTTAAAAGAAATAAAACAAACCAAAAGAAGCTCGTGGCTTCAAGTTTCGAACTGATATGATAAAGTGGCAATTAGTTTTCCGACTTGGAACAAAACTTAAATAAACCATAAAATATTAATAACATAAGGGCCCACAAAACTAGTTAAAAGAAAAATTTGCGCAAGTTGACGCATTTTTATAATCTATGTATTATGACACTTACGTGGTGTGTTTTAAACCTTTTATAACGCTTAATGTTTTGTGTGTTTCAAACAATTATGACACTTGATGTGCTGTGTGTTTTAAACATTTTTGTAAGACCTTTACAATTCATTTACTTGTATAGTATTAGGCAACCAGTTGTCTAAAAACATGAACATATTAAATTTACAACAACTCATGAACAATGGATTATTGGACAGCCAGTTGTCCTAACACACTTACAATTACAACGGCTAATGAACAGTGGATTGTTAGGCAGCCAGTTGTCCTAACACACTTACAATTACTACGGCTCAAGAACAGTGGATTGTTAGGCAGCCAGTTGTCTAAAACACTGTTACAATTACAACAGCTCATGAACAATAGTTCATGTAAATGTATTTAGTATAGATTATTTTATTTGCTTCCTATGTACAAGGAAGTTGAGATTGGTATAAAATGTCTTTGGTGTAAACGTGTATACATTTTTGTTTCGGACCATTAAGTACACTGTGTATTATCTACCTTCCGCAAGTTCTTAAAATAAGGAACAAATAGCCACAATTTACTTGGTAAAGCATAGAGTTAAATACGCCAAAAGTCAAGGTTCTTTATTTATATCGAGCCCGTAAGTTCTGGAATGATAGAGCAAACCGGGGTTTCGAAAGAAAACCGTCGAGCATCGGCAAGCCAACTTTTTGTGCACTAGAATCTGCCCGAGAAGAATTCGAAATAAGATTGCGATATAGGTACTTTTAACAGCAAGCGTGCGATAAAGAACACTTGGACATTGAGGCTCTGTGACTTTTATAAATTTGGTCTATTACCTACATATCTAAGAAAAAGTCAACAATCTGAATGTTTATTACAAAGCTAAAAGAAAAGAAAATTATACAATTAACTTATATATATATATATATATATATATATATATATATATATATATATATATATATATATATATATATATATATACATGTATATATATATACACTTTTTGACACTTGATAAAATGACGCATTGAAGTGGTATGGCCTTCAATTTTATCATCCAATAAAGTTTAAATTGTGACTGAAAAATCATAAAAATGACCCAATCTAGCCATTTGGAACATTTCTTTGAACAATTATTTATCGCAAACTTAATTTAAAATTCAAGTGCTGGGTATAAAAGGAAGTCCTGTCAATTAGTGCCTATTATGTATGGGTATAGAAATACCGGCCCGCAAACCTCCAACTTTAAATGCAACTAATGACTCATTAGAACATTTGTGATAAAATACCTGAAATGTAAGGACTGGAACTAGCTCTAAGTCTTTACTTTATAAAATTAATTCGAGAAATACTTGAAAAAGTTAGAACTGAAATTAAACTTTAAGCTTTGATTCTTTAAATACTAGTATTCCTTTGAAAAAACTTAAATTAGTTAGAACTGGAATTAGCTTTAAGCATTTACCCTTTAAAAATTTCTTCTGTAGATACTTGAAATGGTTAGG
This sequence comes from Tegillarca granosa, assembly GCA_029721355.1. NCBI lineage: Eukaryota > Metazoa > Mollusca > Bivalvia > Arcoida > Arcidae > Tegillarca > Tegillarca granosa. The sequence continues at coordinate 21,388,312 of CM056599.1, read as the reverse complement.
TCTGGAATTAGCTCTAAGCATTAACCCTTTAAAAATCCTTTGGAAGATACTTGAAATGGTTTGGACTGGAATTAGCTTTAAACATTAACCCTTTAAAATTCCTTTTGAAGATACTTGAAATGGTTTGGACTGGAATTAGCTCTAAGCATTAACCCTTTAAAAATTCCATTGGGAAATAAACTTGTTCAATAAAATAAAAAATTTTATCACAGATCAAGCGTTTAAATTATAACCTATGTGTAATACAGTTGATTCCTATCAGTAAAACACGAGTTATTAAATTTTCTATTAAACTGCATTTCTTTTTACACTTATTTAAACTATTGTATCTTATCTAGACACGAATAGCTTAACTAACGCAGATGTGGCTTTAAATAGTCATTCACTCACTTTGAACTGAACCCTAGACTTTACACAAATGTTAGGTTTGGGAAATGCGCTGAATGTTTTATCCAGATATACCTAGATTATGGAATAAAGAATGTGCTTTCTGTGGAAAAAATATTCAATTGTAGATTAAGTGAGTATATTAAATGTTTCTAACTGGATCGTCGTTTAAGTGTAAAAAATATTTTCTATACATTTTTACGATTTCATTTTACTTCATTTGAATACTATAACGTGATTTTAACCATCAAGATTCCGAGCAGTCATTATCATCATTATCATCATTGTTATTATTATTACGTGTATTGTTGTTGTTGTTGTTATTGATATTATTATTATTATCATCATTATTATTATTATTATTATTATTATTATTATTATTATTATTATTATTATTATTATAGTCAAATAATATGGCTATTTAACAGTAATCTCTATTGGTTTAAACTGATAAATACGACATGTACCTTTAGATAAATTTAAGGCCATATCTTTCTATTTTATTTCACCTTAGGCAGTGCGTTAGATACAGGTAAGTTGTTTATATTTTATAGTCATAACATTTTAAAAACAAAACTTTTTACAAAACATTTTGAATAATTCCCGAGACATTTTCACGAATTCTGTGTAATCACTTGGTAGGACCCCCTCCTTCATACGTTGAAATTCTGTGTAAAACTGAAAAAAAAGCATATTTACAGAAATTGTAAGAGGATATCACAGGCACTTGTTTCTTTCTATTATAAGGGCAAATAGTTGGCCTATACTGTTTAGAGTATAGGCCAACTATTTGCCCCACTAATAGAAAGAAACAAGTGTCTGTGAATATTATACAGTAATTTTTCAAGTAAAAATTATTACACCTGTAACTTTCACTAATTATGCGGATTGATGTCTTTCTTATCTTTCACAAGATAAATTGTTATTTTTTTCACAGAAAATTAGTAGAATTCTTTTTACAATAGACTGTCTATCAACACATAAAACGAGAAAAGGGAATCAGCCAATATTCCCCCCCCCCCATTAATATAGTGAATCTAACGGCGTAGTAGTATTTAAGACACTTTTTCCTCTCTATGTGTATCAAAGGGTGTATACGATTCCACACTTAAATATCATTTTCACAGACAGAAAAAAGTCTCAGAAATATTAGGCGCGCAGTAAGGTTTGTCATATTAAAAAAAAACATAAAAAACGAATTGGTGATAATATATCTTTTGCGAGTACTTCCGTTGAATTCGAATGCATAAGACTTGATGCTTCGTCATATTACTTCTGACATAAAATCACGCCTGTGTTGGGTAAATGCTTTTATAAACATTGCATCGATTTGCAATGTTTGTAACAAGTTAAAGATTATATGCGGATTAAGTGAATTTTTACATTGAATCTTACTATTGCCATGTTAATGTTTTCGCTTTTACAAATTTCAGGGTAAGACATCCTTTAAAGACAACCAGGCCATCACAATGCCAACAGAAGACGCTCAACTTCCGGTTATCGATTTATCAAAATCCGAAACTCATGCTAAGGAACTTGGTGATAAGGTCGTTTACGCTCTTGAAAATACCGGTTTTCTTTTTATTGATAACGTAAAAGGTCTGGATTATGACAAATTATTTGAGTGTTGCAAATGGTTCTTTGGGCAGTCAGATGAGTACAAACATACTGTGATGCGAAATTTTTGGAACCCCAAAAATAAAAATGTTTATCGTGGTTACTTCCCAGTGGTTCAAAAGGAGCCAAGTCGTAAAGAAGGATTTGAATTCGCACGAGATGTATCGGAAACGGACCCATCCGTGTCCCCTGATAATTGGTACTATGAAAAATCGCCCTGGCCTGAAGAGGATGGGACTTTTCCTTTTAAAGAGTTTCTTCAAGAAATGTATGAAGTAATGCATAAAACAGGGATGGAAATTCTTCGTTTAGCCTCTTTAGGACTGGTAATAAAAGAAGACAGTTTCGAATACATGTTTAATGACAAGCCAGTATCTACATTTCGAATTATGCATTATCCACCATGGAACGGAAGTCCTCCGGAAAATGCCAGAATAGAAGACGGTAAAGTGCTGATAACACCGGAACATACGGACAGTAATTTCCTGACGCTCTTAACAACTTTTAATTACAAGGGATTAGAAGTTATCAATTCTGATGGAATTTGGATGAAAATTGACCCTCGTCCAGGAAGTCTGATTATGAACATTGGAGATACTTTTTCACGTATTATGAAAGGCCGATTTAAAGCCACAAGGCACCGGGTTATTGATATTGGAATTGATCGGTTTTCTGTTCCATTTTTTATGTGCCCAGCGTTTGACGTTGATGTTGGTGTTGACTTTATGGCAAAAGCTCGAGGTGAAGAAAGTAATCACGTTCCGGAAAAGTTTGGATGTTACGAATTACGACGAATGAAATACGAGAAAAAGTATTTTGAATATAAGGTTTTACCAGATGTGTCATGAATTGTTAACTGAAAATTGATTAATCAATTGCATAAAATTAAAATTTGTTCTACATTTTTTTTCGTTTAGAAATGAAAGGTACGGAGTCCTTTGGATAAGACCTTAAAACCGATCCGATGCCCTGTGTCACGGCAGACATGGCACGTTAAAGAAGCCTTCCTGCACATTGCCCTACGCGCAATGCAAAGGTAAAAATTTCTGCCACTTCACTTATAGCTGGTGACATCTCGATATAGTAAAATATTCTTGACTGGGACGTAAAACCTCATTAAATCAATCAAACAATTCTATTTTTTTCTGATAAAATTCCTTTAAAAATATGATGTTTTGTGACCGACTAGATGACTATCTCCAATCAAATCGGATTTATAAGCGTTTGTTAAAAGTAAAGTAATGATTCTACTGAGTCATCATAGTTAAAAACTTACAAATATATTTATATTGGAAGAAGAATCTTACTCTGCTAAATTTAAGTTCGGTTTTTCTGAAAAAGAATATTAACAAAATGAACCTAGTCTGGGATTATTTTGTCAACACGAGCATTCAGAAAAATCGATCTTTAAATATAATTTTTTTCAACTATGATAAAAAATAAAAGTCAGAACATTTCCTTTAGGGGAAATAGAAATATTTTTGCAGCACAGTCAGACAAAGTTTTCCGTCAATTTTTATGTTTCTTTCAGTAGTAAAATTCTTAATTTCCAGTCGAGTTTTTATGCCTTCCCAGATGTTTAATAATAGACCATTTGCCAATTAAATGTTCCGAGTCATCGTGAATCATTTTCCTATTTAGATATTACAATGACGGGGGACAAAATCTCTGAATTTTCGGGTTTTTTTCGTACAAAAGCACTGTTTTTACCAAGTGTTATTTCTATGTTGTCATTTTATTTAAAAAGTTTACCAGACAAGCCTAAATACATTTGAGACATTATATGCAAAATAAAATGGTTTAAAAGATAAAAATCTTACTTTTAGATTTTTGTTTGCCATGAGAAGTAATGTTTTATGTAACGAAAAACCCCGAGAACTGTCCGGTCAAGTAGAAAATCTTTATAGAAAACCGATTCATATTTCGGTCGGAATTTTAATTGGCAAATCCAGTATTGGGCAAACCCTTTTAATGTCCCGACAGACAGTAGAGTAAACAGGAAGTGGTGATACTTCAGAACACAATTATAGTTGTAACAAACACTTGTTTTGACAAAACAATCTAAAACAATCCTCATTTTGTCAACACTCTTATTCATGAAAACCATCTCACACTTATTAGTATATTAAGATTTTTGGTTCCCATTTATCTAACTATTTGGAGAGCATTGGGGCATTATGTGAGATCAAGACAAGAATTCTGATACAGAAAGAAAGAAAGATAAGGTACAATAACCCTAGTCAGATAGGTAAAAAATGCTCTTCATTTACACTCTTTCTGTAAATGTTAGAAAATGAATTTCATATTGGGTTTTCTTACTCTAGCGAAAAAATGGATTTTACCTTTAAATCTTCATCTTATAACAGAAATAAGAAACTGAAAAAATGCACCTGACAACAGGAAACGCGACCAAGAATACGAAACATTACAAGTTACTGGTATAACAGCAAACAAGACGATACAAAAAAGACCAACACATAATGGTGCAATTAATTAATCCCCAACTTTCGACAACATTGGAGGTTATGCCCAGTGTTGCGATAATAAAAGTAGAGGGCCCTTGAACACCAATCAATGGTCATTTAAACATTCAAAAAAGTTTTTTTACTAAACAAAAAACTATCGACCCTTGCGTGTATTTCCGGTGGGAAATCTTAAAAATATTTGAGGAAATATTAATTTTTATCAATATATTTTGTTTTGAAATATCAGTGGAATGTTACCACGCTTCAAGGAAGTTCGTAGAACACGTCAAATAGATAAACAGGTGGATAAAAATCAGGACACGCCCACCTAGCAATTTGAATCTCCGAAGCGTTATCAGGTCATATTGTACATAAATACGTATACCGGTACGTGTACCAAGAAAACTATGGTTATCAAAGTTCAAGCAAGATAAATGAGCTAAATACAGGTAATTTAAAGAAATACTATATCCTCTCTTCCGGGTTTGAAATCAAAGTTTCGTGTAAGGAATTACAAGCTCTATTCTCAGGATATCTGTTGTTAAATGCAATATTACAAACGAAAAACATGTATTTCCTCGAATGTATTTTTCTTGTGGTGTAATATTGCTAAAGCACCTATTGTTTCTATAATGTTCCTGTCTGTCTTTTGTCTATTGCTGCAATAGTGCGAAAGCACCTGTTGTCTTGTCTTTCCAATGTCCCTGTCTATTTGTTGTTTAATGCTACAATATTGCTAAAGCACCATTTGTCTTTCCAATGTCCCTGTCTATCGGTTGTTTAATGCTGTAATATTGCTAAAACACCTGTTGTCTTGTCTTTCCAATGTCCTGTCTATCTGTTATTTAATGCTGCAATATTGCTAAAGCACCATTTGTCTTTCCAATGTCCCTGTCTATCGGTTGTTTAATGCTACAATATTGCTAAAGCACCATTTGTCTTTCCAATGTCCCTGTCTATCGGTTGTTTAATGCTGTAATATTGCGAAAACACCTGTTGTCTTGTCTTTCCATTGTCCCTGTCTATCTGTTGTTAAATGCTACAATATTGCTAAAGCACCATTTGTCTTTCCAATGTCTCTGTCTATCGGTTGTTTAATGCTGTAATATTGCTAAAACACCTGTTGTCTTGTCTTTCCAATGCCCCTGTCTATCTGTTGTTTAATACTGCATTATTGCTAAAGCACTTGTTGTCTTGTGCCTCCAATGTCCGTGTCTATCTTTTGTTTTTTGCTGTAACATTGCTAAAGCACCTGTTATCTTCTCTCGGATGTACGTGGTTATATTTTTTTGTGCTGTAATGTTACAAAACACCTACATTTGTTCTCCACAATGTCTTCGTAATCTGTTGTTTAATGTTGTAATAGCTAAAGCATTTGTTTCTCTAATGTCCCTGTCTATCTGATTATCGGTTGTCCCATTTTTTAAGGCAAGTCCATTTGTGTAAAATTAAGGTCAGTTAAGGACTGGGTCAGTTCGACTAACTACTATCTGTGATTTCGTTCTATTTTTGTCTTCATTAGTGGACATTTTATGCATAGTGTGACAAGGACATTTTGCTGCATATATAAAGACCTGTGTTACATAATACAAATATCCCTGGTACCTGGTGATTAACAAAGTAAGATTTTTCGTATTTTATTTTCTTTACTTTAAATAATTATTTTTAATTTGTTTGTGTATTTATAGTTAACGATGTAAACATTAAGCGTTTGATATCAACCATTTTGTATAACGCTTGTTTGTGTTAACATAAGTCTAAATAGTGCTCATAGCACAGACACAGTTACAAATAATAACTTAGCTTTTATTTTATTTAATTTTATTTTATTTTATTATTTATTTTATTTTATTTTATTTTAAAAAGATTTTATTTATTTTTATTATATTCTATTTTTGATAATAATTTTTTTAACGTTCGTGTTCACGGACTATTCAAAAGCACTTCAAAGTCGGTCACGCAATTCGGCACCACTAGTGATTAGGTGCCAATCATCAGTCACATGTATATGTAAAAGTTTTGGGGGGAGACAAGTTTTTAAGCTGTTTCTCTCCTGTAAATTACCTATTATAAACTTAAATTTTCAAAAGTAAAAAGTATGACGCCGAACAGTTTATATCCTAAAACTGAGTGAACGTTACACTAAGATGATTGTTCCGCGGACGTTGTTCTCGCTGCACGTTCTTGTTCATTGAAAACATCTGGCCCAAGTTTGTTTTTACGACTCTCTTTGAACCCTTCAGTTTCAATTAATGTATTAAACATTGTATTTCATTTGACATGTATTATCCTTTCTTTAAAACGAAACAAAATTTGTTTATTTGTTTTCAGAGAACAGAAAGAATGACTCAGCAATATTTAAACCTGCCAGTGATCGATTTAGCAGATTCCAAATATAAGAGAAAAGAATTTGCAGCAAAAATGGTTGATTCTCTAGAAAACATAGGGTTTCTATTTGTTGACAATGTTCCTGGGTTAGACTATGACAAACTTTATCAATGTAACCAATGGTTCTTTCAACAACCAGATGACGTCAAAAAACGACTCACAAGAAAGGCTTGGAATCCTGAAAACAATAATGTGTATCGCGGATACTTTCCAGTTGTCCCGACTGAACCCAGTAGGAAAGAGGCATTTGAGTTTGCTAAAGATGTACTTCCAGGCTCAGTGTCACCTGACAACTGGTTTTATGAAAAATCTGTTTGGCCAAAGGAAGATGGTGAATTCCCATTTAAAAAGACCTTGTGCGAGTTTTACGAACTAATGCATAAAACTGCCTTGGAATTGCTAAGTCTTTGTGCTCTAGGTCTGGGTTTGCCGGAGGACTATTTTGAATACATGTTTAGAGATAAACCGATGTCCACATTTAGACTATTACATTACCCACCATGGGATAGTAAACCCGTTGATTCAGCAAAAATAGAAGATGGAAAGCTGTTAGTCACTCCTGATCATGCAGATACTGAATATCTAACATTGCTTGCAACGTTTAACTACTCGGGTTTAGAAATTCTTACGTCAGACGGTAAGTGGGCAGAAATCACTCCGCGTCCACACAGCCTTGTGATTAATATCGGCGAAACATTTGCTAAAATGACAGGAGGGAGATTTAAGGCAACCAGACATAGAGTGATCGACATCGGCGTCGATCGATATTCCACAGCATTTTTCTTCACTCCATCTTTCGATACGGACGTCGGCTTTAATATTTTAGACACCAAACGCGAAGCAAATATTGGTAAAGAAGAATTATTTGGGCCTTATCAACTACGACGAATGAAATACGAGAAAAAATATTTTGAATTTAGAGACTTACCAGACATTTTGTTCCTGTAAACTTTTTTCAAGAATCCGGTGAACACCTTTTAAATTGCGAAGTGGACCATTTTGTTTATAAAGATTATGTTTCTTAAGCAAATAGGTAACTCCGTGTTTATATAAAAGATTGCAATCATCGATCTTAATAATTTTTCTGTCAAATTCGCTCTAAACAAAATTTGTTATGAACACAGTGTAACATAATTTAAAATAATGAAAATAATTTTGAGCTGATAAAGACTTCGTTTTCATTAAATATACTAGTATATATGTGTGTGTGTGTGTGTGTGTGTGTGTGTTTACATGTGTGTTTACATGTGTAAATAAATCATTCTGATAAACCTTAATTGGAAAATTTATAATTAAAAAAAATTTAACTTGGAAATAGCCAATTTAAGCAAATACATGAAACATAAAAAAGCAAAATACATAAGAAAATGAGAAAGGAAACCAAATGCTAGCACAAGAGATACAAACGAGATTGTAACGAATAAGATAAACTGGGACACTGATTATGATACTTATATTTGTAACAGAAGTAACTAGTAAATTATAACAAAACACTGGTATGCAAAGTCACGTTTTATATATATTCATTACCAACACTTACGGAAAAAATACTACAGTCATGGCCGCTAATGTCATGTCATATATACTGACATGATTAAGTACTTATTTAATATACTGAACATCTACTATACTGACATGATTAAGTACTTATTTAATATACTGAACATCTACTATACTGACATGATTAAGTACTTATTTAATATACTGAACATCTACTATACTGACATGATTAAGTATTTATTTAATATACTGAACATCTACTATACTGACATGATTAAGTACTTATTTAATATACTGAACATCTACTATACTGACATGATTAAGTACTTATTTAATATACTGAACATCTACTATACTGACATGATTAAGTACTTATTTAATATACTGAACATCTACTATACTGACATGATTAAGTACTTATTTAATATACTGAACATCTACTGACACTAACAGAAATAATAAAATTACAGCCATGGCCGCTGAAGTCATATGTCATATATACTGACATGATTGAGTACTTATCTAATGTACTGGACATCTACTGACACTAACGGAAATAATAAAACTACAGCCATGGCCGCTAATTTCATATGTCATATATACTGACATGATAAGGTCTTATTCAAAACATTGAAGTTTATAAATTTATACAAACTCGGTCTTCAGTTACCAGTATGCTATTGCCGTAGCTGTACTAACTAATATAGCATAGAGAAGGCAACTACTTGATATGCATATTGTTAACAAGTAGTGAAACTGTTTGTAATTAAAACACGGGATATTGTTAGAAGATTATAAAACTTTAAACTTTGGAAGGGCATTTTTAATGATAAAATGATACCCAATGATGTACATTAAATTTCAAGTATTACTGAAGGGATCAAACCAATCCACTTATTTTAAGACCAGTAAGTAGGTTAACCAATCAGAAGAAAGTTGCATTCTAGTAAAAATATTGCGTAAAAATTGTTTCTTTGAATACATAAACCACTACGGTAGCTCAGTTGTAAGAGTGCTTGCTTCGTATGTGGAAGTTCGGGGTTTAAACCCCGGCCGAGTCCGACCAAGACTTGAAATTTGGTTGTGACTCGGGATTTAGAAATGAAACTCACAGGGTCCTTTGAAAAAGACCTTAAAACCAATGTCCCGTGTCGTGGCAGGCTTGTCACGCTAGAGTACCCTCTCTGAACATTTGCCTTAGCACACTGCAAATGTCAAAATTTCTGCCATTTTACCTATAGCTGGTGACTCTGCCACTTCATCTTTAGCATCTTTCCAAAATAATAATAATAATTGCTATAAAAGACACTATTGGTAACTTACTTTTGACTAGCATTTGAAGAGGTGTCTTAGACAGATATTAACAATGAATGTATAGCACAAACACGCTGTGTTATGAAAAAATCTCAGATTGGCTTTTTGCTAATAAAGAAAATTAAGGTCAGGAAATAATGGCATACCTGTTAAAGTATTATTTAAACGTAAAACATTTTTATTTTTAAACAATCAAAAAGGAATTCGAGGCTCTAACTCTTTCACGATTTTTATTTATAATTTAGAGATCGATTGTCAAGAGTACGACTTTTTAAGACGTCAAAATAGGACAACAAGAGATTTGGTTCGAATCCAAATCGAGCAAGTCCTAGCGTTAGCAAGTTTGCTTGCTAAAGGCTGTGATTTTCCCCGGGCACAAATCTTGTCTGGGGTTAAAATTGTATTACTCTATTCTTTTTTATTTGTGTTTCATTGGTTACTTACAAGTCCACCATAAATGCACTATTGATAATTGTGTCAACATATACCACAAAATCTGATAATTTATCAAAGATAATCCATAAGTATGATAGATTATGTAAATACACGGTCAAAATGTGGTACAAGTAAAACCATATTTGTGCGTATTTACTAGGAAAAACCATTTCAGGTATGTCATTCTACATATGCCATTTTCAATTCAATAATATCTGAATTTTGCATTTTTTCTTTTTCCCAGACTTTTAACTTATAGTTATGTTAAATACTTTTGCGCTAAAGATAGAAGAAAGAAATTTAAGACAAAACAAAATATTAATGCTTCTTGGTATTAGCTATCGAATAGCAATTTTTTATATTTATAACCGATACATTCAAAATTGCTATAGGATAATATTTGATCATATACTGTATACGTAGAAATATTTGCTGCGTATTAATGTTCGCTATTTTCGCGGTCGCTTATCAACCGCGAAAATAAATCATCCGTGAAATGTTATATCCTTGTCAGATGCTAGTGTTAAATCAGCGCGTGACCGCGAAAGTTTATACCAGCGAAAATGCTCTCCATACCAACAACGCGAAAGTTTATACCAGTGAATATTTCTACGTATACAGTATAGCACTTTTTAAATGTATGCTACAAAATTTCAAAGTGCTATATGCTGCAGTTAATGCTTTACCGACTATAGCATGATGTAGAAACGCGTAGTAATGAAGCAAGCTGTTTTTACTGAAATCTGCGACAATAAAGGTTAAGAAAAAAGCCTAAGCTGGTCTAGATTTTACAATCATTCCTTAACTAGCGTTTTTCTAAACTCAAAATCCGAATAATTTAGTTAATTGTTAAGATATTCAGAATATTCAGGTGCCATTTTGAAGATCACTTCAAGCTTATAATCTCTGTATACAGTTTTGACAAAGACGTTTATTTGTTATTTCAAAAGAGATAGTCAAAATTTGCCAATTTTAAGGAAAATATCAGTTAAGGAATGATTGTGAAACCGGGGCCTGATATCAAAATTTCTAAGCTACAACAGTGAATAACCAATATCAATGACTAGATTGCAATAAAAACCGAAATATACCTTTACTGGACTCTACACGCGCTGCTGTCACAAAAAATCTGAGGCGTGTTCAAGTTGCTGGTTGCTTTCCACTGCGCTCGCGAATACAATTTTTATGTCTATTGAACGGATGCGAGTACTTGCGTTGAAAGCAAGTCATCATAATCATCTAGATGTTTTTAAAATAACCTCCCTTAGATTTGTACACCAACACTCGACTGGAGAGAAAATGTCAAAATATAAATTAAATTGGACAACTGTACAAAAGTTTCAACTAATCCTATCATTCAAATCCCTTTAAGTCCCACTAGACTGAAATATAAATAAAAAATGCATTTTGGTTTCAGAAATTATTTAAGCCATTTCTTACAAACTTGAATCTAAGGCGAACAACTTTAAAATATTGATCTAGCGGTCGCTTGCGTGCGCTAGCGCTAGCGCGAACTTACATTCCTGAACGACTTGAAGTCAATGCGCAAGCGCACTTACACTATCATGAACGGGCATCTGCTTGATAGATCTCTTAGTTCGTGTATCCACGAAACAAATACAATGTGTTAGTCGTCTAAAATAATATTTTGAAAAAATCAACATCACAACGTTTTTCTACGAATGCACGCCGATTGTTTGTAAGAAGCTTAAAATTTCATCAAAATAGCCGGTTTTGGGACCTGTCGTTTTAGGCCTTCTAAAATTATTATAAATTCTCTATTGAGAATCTAAATACTACATTTAAAATATAACAAATTTCATTTAGGATTTCTGTTCATTTAACTATGCACATTTCAGAAGTAATGTAAATTCTACATTTAAAATCTAACTAATTTCATTAAGAATTTCTGTTTATTTAACTATGCACATTTCAGAAGTAATGTCCTTGCTGAAATAATTATATACAGGTTCTTTTAACATTCTTTTACATGATCAGAAGTGCTTATATATTCAATGTGTATCTAAATTATTGTGTATAAAACCCAGAACCCAGTATTGATTTTGAATTGTCTAAAACAGTCAAATAACACCGAAGACCACTGACTATAAACATTCGAATTTTAGACTTTCCAAACATAAACGTAATTTAAAAAACCAGTTTCCAAATCTGGTTGTGGTTGAAATTATTTTACAGCCAGTAATACCGAAATACTAGCATCAAAACATTAGATATACCAGGTATTTAGGTTAAGTGTAAACGGACCAATAGCTACTGTTGTTTATTTTGTTTCTCATTCAATACATTAAGTGTCAGATATCACAGATTTGTTGTTGTATTTGTTGTACTGACGAACGTGTACAAAATTCACTAATATATCACCGATCACAGGTATCAGAAATATCATTTACTTGGCTGTTTGGGGGACGCGGTGATTAAGTCGTTAGCCTTTGTAAACCATGGTGCTTCGTCGTTGTAGGCTTCATTACGATAAACCATTCGAAAAATACAGTTTTTTTTTAATTTTACAGCTTGCCTCTTATTAAATTTGATAGCTTTTGAAAATGTATGCTTTGATGATATGATACTGTATGCGATGGTAGATTTTGTGTAAAAATGGCGTAACGATGTCATGCGTCGGAAGTCAACCGAGGTAAAAATAAAACAATTTTCTTCATTCTCTTTTTCAGATTTTGGTACAAAAGTAGAAATTTGGTACAAAAGTAGAAAAAACAAAAATGTCACTGTCAATCAGTTTAGCTATCATAGACTTGTCTAAAGCCAAAACAGACAGACTGGAACTTGGAAAACAAGTAGCCAGCGCGCTTGAAAGCACTGGATTTTTATTCATAGACAATGTACCTGGCCTTGATTATGCTAAATTGTTTCAGTGCTGCAAATGGTTTTTTGATCAACCAGATGAACTCAAAAAGTCCGTCACGAGAAACTTTTGGAATTCAAACAACAAGAATGTCTACCGAGGTTATTTCCCTGTAAAACCAGGTGACCCAAGCCGCAAGGAAGGATTCGAGTTTGCACGTGACGTCCCAGCAGGCGATACGTCCGTGTCGCCTAATAATTGGTTTTATGAAAAATCAGTATGGCCAAAAGAAGACGGAAAATTTCCTTTTAAAGAATTTTTGCAAGAAACATACGAAATAATGCACAACACGGGAGTAGAGATTATGAGACTTGCTTCGTTAGGACTTGGTATTCCAGAGAACACCTTTGATTACATGTTTGCTAGCAAGCCATGTTCAACTTTCCGTATAATGCATTACCCTCCATGGGATGGATCACCACCAGATAATGCTAAAATTGAAGACGGGAAAGTTTTGATCACCCCGGATCATACGGATACGAACTTTTTGACACTTCTTGCTAGATTTGGTTACAAAGGGTTAGAAGTTTTGACCCAAGATAACGAGTGGGCAGAAATTGAGACTCGCCCAGGCAGCCTCGTTATGAATATAGGAGACACACTGTCGCGCATGATGGGCGGTCGTTTTAAAGCTACTCGACACCGTGTTATCGATATCGGAGTCGATCGATATTCTGTTCCGTTTTTTATGTCGCCAAACTTCGAAGTCGATGTCGGCATCGATCTTATGTCGAAAGCATTAGGAGAAAAGAAGGAATACACTCCTGAGAAGTATGGACATTACGCACTAAGACGAATTAAATATGAGAAAAAATATTTTGAATACAGAGACCTACCAGATATAAAATGAAAACATTCACAACAGAATGAAATTTACAACGGAGTGATGCAAATGTACAATGTATTTAAATGAAATTGGATTGATTATTTGTTTTTATTATCAACTTTGCAACAAAATCAAAATTTGTCCTTCGCAAGAAAAATCCTTACAAACAAGTTGTTTAGCGTCTAACGTTTATAATTTAAATGCAGTTGAATATACGGTACTTTATAAACAGAGACGATATAAAAAAAACTGTGATAATAAAAGAAATTGTCATTTTAGCATCATCTATAATTTCTTCTAATTCAGTTGTTTGTCGATTTTTTTAATATAAAGGAGGTTGGAGTTCGAACCCTTATCCTAGTCCAAACAAGATTTGAAAAAAAGTAGTGACTTTTCTTTCGCTAAGCACTCATTATTCAGAGGTGACAGTTATGAGGTCTTTGAAACGACCTAAAAACCGACTCATCCTGTTGATGTTGGCGTGTTGCAAGACCCCTCCCTGCATATTGCCCTGAGAGTACAGCTGCTTCACCTCCTCTTGGATGGATTTTTAAAAGAAAAGCAATATTTATGATTGGGACGTAAAATGCCAGCAATTAATCGTTCAATCAAATCTTGGGAGTCCAGATGACGTAAAGTTCTCGACTTTTCTGTACTGGTAACAGACAGGATGAAAACAAAAAGGGAAATAAATAAAGTTGGGGTTTAGTTCATGAGCATTTAATTTCAATAAACAATTTCTGTCCCTAAATTTTACTCCGTGTCATTCATATTCAAAAATTTAGAATATTTTGTTACGTGTATATGAAAATTCAAAATTTTGCATCCGACATGTCCATTTAACCAAAAAAAAAACAACCAAACTTAATTACAAATTCATTCTAAGCGTTTGGAAAGACAGTTCTTGTAATCAGTTAAAATTTTTGGCAAGCTCTGGTTGGTCAATATGAAATATGTGGTGATCAGGGTTGGTGACGTCAACAGCATTCTGTCGTTTATAAAACTCCATTGCTGTCCTGTTCCATTCCAGACATCCCCAGTGTAATCTGTAACAACCACTATTATTGGCTACCTAGGGAAAAATTACATATTATGTATCATTATTTTGCATATTATCAAAACACTAGTATTATGTCCCAAAAATGTACAATTAATTATTTGAAAACATGCCAGGTCCACAGAAACTATTAATAAAACCAAGAATATTGTGTAGTGCATTTGAAATTATAATATAATGAAGGCATTTGTAACCAAAATCGTTGCCCTTGGTAACGGGAGCTCGATGGATGAGTGGTCTAAAACGAGTGCTTGCCGATCAAAACGCCTCTCTGCGGTTGTCTAGATTCAAAGGATTTTATTTAGAGTGAGAAAGTTTGACAGTTCGCTTATCAAAGTTCGTTGGTTTTCTCCACCATCCAATTCCTAAACTGACCGCTTCAGTTTAAATGAAAGAACCTTGACTTTGGCGTTAAAATTCAATTCTCCACTTAAATACTTGGCGATAGCCAAAAGCAATCAAGAACGCGCCAAAAACCAAACTTTCTGATGTAACGGGATATGTGCATAAATCTATGTAAATGGGGTGGGCATCTCGTAAAAATACCGGTGTAAACTTTTGTCAGTTCGAATTCACTTGCCAAAGGTCGGTAGTTTTGTTTCCTTTACCATTTCAAACATGACCACCTTGATATAAAAAAGAAATATTGATTGGAGCTTAAAACACAAGTTTAATCCATTCCCCTTCCCATTTTCGTGCCCGAACTAATCTGACCATTACTTACTTTCATGACTTCTCGAAATATTTGCTGACCAACCCGTTTTCTCCTATATTCCGGTTGTACATAAATGTCTTCCATATAGATACATTTTCCTACTTTTGGACTATATGTGTTGAAGTATAATGCATATCCAATAATTGTCTTCTCGTCTACAAATAGAATGTAAAAAAAACCATTCATTCATATATTTATTTATTTATTTATTTTATTTTATTTTTTTAAATATTATATATATTTTTTTTTTTGAAAAGCATTGAGGTCTTAGAAACCAGGTACATATACATGTTTCATTGAAGAGTTTTTGTCACAGCCTAAGAAAAGGGTGAAGTCAGTTTGGAAGCCACATCGAGTCATTATTTTAAAATATTTACTGCATCATAAATACCCAACAATATACCGGTACATTTTGTACAAACTCGCGTTTTATTAGGAAAGTACAACGTGTATTATAAATGTATGCACACAAACATGTCAGATCCAACATTTTAAGAACCATTAAATCTGAGTAATTGTTTAGTATATATACTTTCTGAATGCGTTTAAAAAACTTTTCTGATATCATATATTTTCCTTTGAAGATCATGACTGGTCTACCTGTAACAAAAACGTGCTGTAAACACGCTGTCTTCGAAAAAAAAGCGCCGGGGAGTCTAAAGAGCAAGCTTACGGTTCATAGCGCCTCTTGCCGCCTAGGTTCAAATTGTTATTGGGTAGATCCTGGTGTAAGAAAGTTTTTTTTTCAGTTCGCATTCCGAAGCTTGGTGGTTGTCTCCCGGGCACTGCAGTTTCCTTCATCGTCCCAGAACTGACCGCTCGATTTTGTATTGGGCTCAATTCCACTTCACTTGAAAAAGAACAATTTTTATTGAATAATATCATTTCATGCCCTTTTTAAACGATTAGCTTATGCAACCAAAAACAATCGGAAGCTTTGTCAAATTTTTTTTAATCTTTTTTGTCATATACCTACGTTCACTATTTGTTAACTCGGCAACAACACATCCAAAATGAGGCTTTTCTCCAAAACCGTCACGCCGTAGATCTGAAAGAGAAAATAGAGATAGGACTATTATTTGATTTGTCTTTTGATTATTTAGATTTTGGAATCAGTGGCTGAAATCAATAAAGATAGAAAAAAATATCTAAATGTATATAGTTTAATATACATTGATACAACTGTCATATACCAATTTTTGAATTAAATCATAGAAATACATTCGAAAAGTGGTACATGTATATGACACAACTAAAAATAGTAACGGCTCTAAAGACAAAATTTTGCTGTCCACTAAATAATTACAGTATTTCTGTTTATTTAGCATGCATGCTTTATAGCCATCCTGTTTTCAAAATGGTAATACAAATAGTTACCATAGAAACAATATTGAAAAAAAAACACATCTACGCCAACCCCTAATTGTCGAGAAAAGGTGAATGATAATGAAAGGGTAGAGAATTCAAGCCAAAAAGACCTTCATTCAGAACTTTAATTATCTCTCTTTGATCTGAAATTTTGTACCATATGGAGGCTTATTTCTGACATCGACATAATTTTAGTCGACATAAAATTATCTCAACACGTCGACTTAATATCTTGACAAGTCGAGTAAATATCATGGAAAGCCGTGATATGATACCAAAATAAAAAATTGAGATAAGTAACACGACTTGCCGCGATAAAAGTAAGTCGAGATATCGAGATAATTATCACGACTGGTCAACATGAGTATCGCGGCATGTTGTGTTACTTATCTTAACTTTTTATTTTGGTATTACAACTTTTCATGATATTATCTCGACTTGTCAATGTCAGAAATGAGCCACCATAGTACCAATCTATGGTGGCTTATTTGAATCTGATCGCAAAGGTTGGTGCAAAGTCACTGCAAACAATATTTAAATAACACGGTGTGAGCTTCAAATTATAAACTTGCTATTGTTAGTATCTCTATTGACAGAAACAGTATAGATATACTGTCAAATACAGTATGGTTTTTGTTAAGAACAAAATTGCTATTTTCAAATGCATTATGACTACAGTCAAAAATATAATGGCTACGTCGAGAACTTAATTACCAATATCAAGTACATTGTAGCTATAGTAAGGTACATTGTGGTTATAGTAAGGTACATTGTGGTTACAGAAAGGTACATTGTGGCTATATTAAGGTACATTGCGGCTATAGTAAAATACTAGTGTGTGTTCATAATTTAGCGTACCTTCCGGACTCAATTGCATCAAGTCTATTTCGTTTTCATGTTTTGCCAATTCCTAAAAGTAAAATTACCATTAAGTCATTGCTCTTTAATTTTATTTACCGTAAAAACAAATCAGTAACCCAATTAACGGGTTTACTTTAGCATATATATAAAGTATTTACGCTGATAACATATTACCAATGGAATATTTAGGAATCTTATAGAACGTAATGTGAATTAACTTAACCCTGTACACTCTTCTTATTTGTCAATTCATATAAATTTTGGGACGCATTTTAAGGTAGAAATATTATTAGGTCATTGCGAAAATTTCCGCTTTACTTTTCAGTACAATTGTGAACCATGATCTCTAAAGATAAAATTCAGTCTTTATCTGTTATTTTAAACTGTTCTCATGACCTTTAACCTCTGAATTAATGATTTTATACAATCAAACAAACCTTCATTAGCTCCATTAGTCTATCACAGTCATCAATTACCGCTTTTCGTATTGTAATATTTCCGTCCATCCTCCTAGAGTAACAGACGTGAGTGTACAAGACCTCCGATCACTACCAAAGTCCACACAGGGGCACAGAATGAGTGGAATGTATTGATCCTATATCAATTAATACGAAGGGTCGGTGTCCGAGTGTCCGAAGGGATCCCGGACAAATCCTAGTGAGAGAAAGAGAGTTTGTTAAGTCGCTTGTCAAAGGTGGTTTTCTCTGTGTGCTCTGGTTTCCCCAACCATTCCAGAACTGACCGCCTCGATATAAGTGAACGTATCTTGACAGGGACTTGAAACATTACTACTCAACTCAACTCAACACATATGAATTAAGGCATAGCATTTATCCAAGAGAAGTTTTAGAGTAATTTTTTTTTTTACTTAATCACATATTTTTATATCAGAGACTTATATCAGATATCAAATTAAACAAGTTTTAGTTTGACCAACGATACTTAAAACATTTACAACAGTTAAAACTTTCATAAAAACCGGGAGGCCGTTGAAAGCCAACTTTTGTGCAAATATACACATTATGCAATCGTGAATAAGATATCATGTTCTTTTGTTAAAATATGTCGAAATCAGTGTGGATTTTATCTAGTACCATTTTAGTTTTAAAATTAAAGCGAATGAACTTTTCACGATTCATTTTCAAGTCTCTAGTATGTTTAACATTTAACCCCGGCATTAATCTCACTTACTTTCTTACAGAGTCAGGCCTCAGTTTTACAATCATTCCTCAACTAATATTTTCAAATATGTCAAAATTTCAATTCATAATAATTTTGTTGATTGTTAAGATATTCTGGACTTTTATGCGTCATTTTGAAGATCACTTGACACATTTAACATCGGTTTTCATTTTTTTTTTTTCAAAAATGTTTTACCATTGCGTAAAAACAATTGACAAAATTTGTTAAATTCAAGTAAAAAAAACTTAAAGAAATGATTGTGAAACTGGAGCCAGGGATTTAGCATCAAATATGTGGCTTCTCTAATTAGTTCTAGCTCAAACAAGAATTGACGCCCGGACATTTTTTTTTTCATAAATGGATGGGGTCCGCCCCCACGGGAATTAGAATTAACGATTTCCTAGTTAGGAACATAGTTGACATCTTGTGTCAAATACAAAGGACATTTACTTTTATTCATTTATTTATTTTAATCTAAATATATATCTACAAGACTGTGTCCCTAATCATTGATTTTATAACCAAAATAGGGTCCACTTATACTGAAGTTGTTTGGTCAAGGTATACTTTTCTTATTTTTGATGAGGGATTTTAATACGTCTTTGTAGCAACATTTAAAACAGTTTTAAAATGTCTTGTCTTTTATTTAAAACTTTAAGGATTAGCGCTCATCGTCAACAGCACATGGAGGCAGTTTTTCCTTAGAATGGAGTGTAATAGAGTTATGATATTTTTATTTATTTATTAGTATTTTTATTTATTTTTTTGCGTTTTTAAGTGTATAGTCAAGATTTGTTTTACTTATATTTATGCGGTCAGAGAAAACCCCAGAGGAAATACCAAACTTCGGTAAGCCGAAACTGACAAACTTTCTCACACTAGGGACTCTATAGAACAGGAGTCTTTTAATACCCATGAGTCAAATAATTATTTGCAAACTAGCTGTTGTTGTGACAGAGCATCATATTGTTTTTTTTATTATTATTATTATTGAATGGTTCAAGCAGAACAAGTACACGCATTCAGCTTGTAGTACAGGTATCTTCCGTGAAACATTTTGGTACAATGATCTCTCCAAAAGTGTCATGGAACCAAGTTTCATTCATTCAAAGGAGATGTCTCCATTCATATATATATTAACGAACGTAGTGAGTCGCGGCGAAGCCGCGACGAAACGAAGTTCGTTCTATAGATAACGCGTATGTGATATATGGAAATCATGTGTTCAACCAGTAGACCATCCATTCATTTCTTTTGAATACCGGAAGTTCATGGAATATTCTCCCAATAGGACAATACGGAAGTAGAATAAAATCTCCTATTATCTCGTCTCCGTTACGCGTTAAACAAAATCAAAATCTTAATTTCGTCAATAAGACTGTTAGTTGTGGAAACAATGAACAAAATAAGTCGAAAGTTCTACATAAATGTATTTATAGCATATACTTTCCTCGTAATTTGAAAAATAATTCGATCTCAAGTAGAGCGTTATCAAGTATCCTTGGTAACAAGATCATTAAGCCGAGCAAACCCGTCGTTATTAAAGGAAGAACTTTCGACTAAACATCAAAAAGAAAAGGGTGATAATCTAATAAACACGAGTGACATGCGCAACACCTCTTATTTTTCCCTTCAGTAAAACGGTTATGTCCGAATGTTTACATAATGTAAATGTCCGATATTTAATGTCCCAATGTCTTGCCCTTCAGTTATACCAGATACAATCTTCTGTCACTACGTACGTCAATAGGCAGTGCATATATTCATATTAACAAGTGACAAAAAATATTATATCGAAACGACAGGGGTGATAGCAAGTTTTAGAACGAAACGACTCCGAAGGGTGTCAAGGTGTTCCTGACGGAAAGAAAGGATATACAGGAAACAGAAGAAATACAGGAAGCGTCAAACCTTGCGAAATTATGGTGGCTTATTTCTGACATCGACATAATTTAAGTCGACATAAAATTATCTCAACATGTCGACTTAATATCTTGACAAGTCGAGATAATATCATGGAAAGTTGTGTTACCAAAATAAAAAGTTATGATAAGTAACACGACTTGCCGCGTTAAAAGTAGTTCAAGATATCGAGATAATTATCACGACTTGTTAACATAAGTATTGCGGCAAGTCGTGTTATTTATGTCAATTTTTTATTTTGGTATCACAACTGTGATCGATCAAACTGTACAACAAATTGTACACGTCTCAGAATTCTGTTTTTAAGAAAGATTCAGAAAAATTGGCATCTAGACAGTAAAAGTGCTTAATAAAATAGAAAAGACATGGCAATATTGTTCATTTAAATATTTATGGTATATTTTTAATAATTTTTCAAAGTTTTCAAATCAAGCTATAAACATCAATCTCTATCAACGAAGTTCAACGTTATGAAATTATTATTCACAATACTCAATGGAATTTTTTCAGTATTCTTATTTCTATGAGTTCACTCGCGCAAACGATGGCAGGGGGAACTATACAATAAGAACCGCTATGTATTGTTTTTAACAATGGCTGCCAGTTAACTTACAAGAAGCAACACGTACGCAGTTTTATAGTCTGTACCAGATACCTTGAGTTGTCGTTCAATTAAGGTATTTTACTGTATATAGTTTGCTAATTTAAAACAGACTATAGACGGGACTATTTTTAAGGATATCCATACACGTTGGTAATTTAGAGTGATTTCCCTTGAATCATTCCTATTTTTCATTTCCGGTTTGGAAAACTACGAAATTTTTGAGAGCCGTTTATTAACAACACGATGATTTTTTCACAAAATTTTTATTAGTAGAAACATAGAGAGATGATACTGAATAACTTTGACTAGTTAAATTTTCAAGACAACTATTTTGAAAAACTAGTGGGACATGCTACCGAAAGTGTTTATTGTGCTTAGATTTTCAGGAAATGCGTAAAAATTATTTCACTAATTAGTTTGTATTTTAGGAACTTGATTTCAAATCCATAGGAGAAATGGCAAATGTAAATTTTCAGGCAGGAACGGCAGCAGTGCCTGCAACACAAGTTGAAATATCAGTTTCATGCAGGTAATTTGTCTTCCATCAGTTTATATTTGTTATTTCAATTCATTAAGAACCAAAAGTTTGAGTGTTTCTTCAATCAATTTTTTTCTGTTCTTTATTGATCCAATGCCTGTCTTCTTCAAGTTTTAAAAATCAAATTAATGAACCATGTAAGATGTGTTTTGGTTCATAATATTTTTTCGAACAATTAATATTTAAATTTTGAGTAAAATAGATGTGCTAATATTCTATTTTATAAAAGCTAAATAATTTTCCTGTCAATGTCTGTATCTGTATTGGAAATCCTTACAATATTAGAGAACCCCTTTAAAGTTCAAACAATGCCATCACCATGTTCTGTAAACTTTGTTTTATTTATTTATTTATTTATTTATTTATTTATTTATGTAAAGTATGTATACTAAATTTTCTTAATTAAATTTTTTTGACTTAAGTAATGTTACAAAAAAAAACTTTGTTATTATTGTTTTATAAGCAGGATGTATACTACTGTTAGTAGAAAATGTATCTTAAATAATTTGTATTCGTATTGTAGGGTTGATAATGAAACTAATGAATGATATTTAATACATATACATACATCATGTTCTTTCTGTAGGGGACTTCGTGATTGCGATACATTCTCAAAGTCAGATCCAATATGTGTGCTCTTCACCAAAGATATAAAAACAGGTGGTTTTTATGAGGTATGTTTTAATGGAACTAGCCAGCGTACCACATGAACAATATTTCTTAATGTTTGTGCAAAATAAAATGGATTAAGTTTTGACAAATATTTTTTGAAGATATGTCGTCAATACAGGAAAACTTTACTTTTTGCGATTCCATTGCTAATAGAAATAGTTGTCCCTCACAAACGCTATGAGGTATCACATGGTGCTCGGGGGAATTCCATTGAAAATAACAATATAATGCCATTTTGAACTCCAGAAACTCAGATCTAGGGAAATATTTTCAACATTGATGATTAAAGGTTCTGTTCATGGTCAATTCTGTTTCAAATTTATTAATGACTCTTCCAGTCCTCTTTTTTTTTTTTCAACTCACCCTTAGATTAAATCAATTAGAAACCCATTGTACAAGAAAATGTACTTTAAATTTTTTAAATATTTCATGGGTATGTGATGGTTACAGGTACATTTGTTTTATGAAATTTAATATTTTTTTGATATTATTTTGATTCTTACAGGTCATTTGTTTTTGTTTTGATTTTTTAGTTTGGTAGAACAGAAATGATTAAAGACAATTTGAATCCAGACTTTGTGAAGAAGTTTGTAATGAACTATTTCTTTGAAGAAAGTCAGAAAATAAAATTTGAAATGTAGGTACCAATCAAAAATGTCCAATCCATACCCATCCCTATCCTTCAGAATTTAAAGTTAATTTCAAAATTTACATGTTTTGATATTATCCTAATTCAATTTTGTATCCAAAGCTTCATGTAGTAAACAAAATCTAATGATGTTTATGTATAGATTATGTTTCTAAAAAGGGAATTTGTAACAATGATGCTATTATTTAAATTTTTTAATACTATTTTCCATAACTAATACCCATTAGTAATGTAAGCAGATCATTTGTTGTCGAACAGTATACAGATGAAATCCATTGATTCTTTGGAAGCAATACTTCAAAAAATAAATAATACTACAAATTCCAAAAAATTGACTTGAATCCAAAACGTCTATTTGTATTACAATCTGTATAAATGGCATTGGAGTGAAAATGATGCAAGTAATTAATTTAATTTTTTTCAGATATGATGTTGATGCTCAGACAACACGGCTTGATGCACATGTAAGTATGATAAATAAATCTATGGGCATTCTGTGGCTGTAAAAAAAGTATTTTCTCAAATTTGTTAGATAAACTGATTTGGTGTTACTACACAGTGGAAACAGTGAAAATGAAACTCTTGAGTAAAGTGATAATGTACTTCAACTTTAAACTGAAGCACTATATGAGGGCATACCATATTGTTAATTGATATACATTTGTTTCTGTCTCAGGCAACACTTTTGTAAGAAGATCCAACATAACACATTTTTACCTCAAATTCAGTTTAAAAATGAAAGAAACAGGAGACTTGGAAGTAGAAGCTTGGGAAACTTAATAGGTATTGTTTTGTATATTACAGGACTTTCTTGGAAGGATAGAATGTACACTAGGGGAAATTGTTGGTTCACCCTCTGGAAAATTTGAAAAGCCACTTAGGTAAAAATTTAAACGTTTAATACTTTAACTAATGTAATTGTATAAAACAACTGTCAGTAATTTAGTACAGTAATACTGCATCATGTTGTAGGAGCTTTGCAGGCTGACCAATCACGTTTGTTAATTTTTCCAGTATGGTACATGTTACAGCATGATATTACCAAATTAGTACATTTTTAGCTCAACTGGCTAAAGCCAGCTGAGCTTATGGCATGGTTTTGCGTGCGTCCGTGCGTGCGTGCGTAAACTTTAATCTTCTCCTCTGAAACCACTGGGCCAATTGGAACCAAATTTGGTGTGGAAGGTCCCTAGGTGGGGTAGACCAAAGTTTGTACCAGGCGACCCCGCCCGACATCCAAGATGGCCGCTGTTACTATAAATAGCAAAAACACATAAATAGCCATTGCTGAGTCATTTTTTAACCGATTTTGTTCAAATTTGAAATGTAGAGAGTAGATAGCGGGGCATTCAACATATGTAACGGGTTTTTATGAGAAATTTTTCGTTGACCCGATTTTTACGAATTATGCAAATGAGGTGTAATATTTAATCAATTCTTTGAAAATCTTCTCCTCTGAAACCACTGGGCCAATTGGAACCAAATTTGGTGTGGAAGGTCCCTAGGTGGGGTAGACCAAAGTTTGTACCAGGCGACCCCGCCCGACATCCAAGATGGCCGCTGTTACTATAAATAGCAAAAACACATAAATAGCCATTGCTGAGTCATTTTTAGCTCAACTGGCTATAGCCAGCTGAGCTTATGGCATGGTTTTGCGTGCGTCCGTGCGTCCGTGCGTGCGTGCGTAAACTTTAATCTTCTCCTCTGAAACCACTGGGCCAATTGGGACCAAATTCGGTGTGGAAGGTCCTTAGGTGGAATAGACTAAAGTTTGTACCAGGCGACCCCGCCCGACATCCAAGATGGCCGCTGTTACTATAAATAGCAAAAACACATAAATAGCCATTGCTGGGTCATTTTTTAACCGTTTTTCTTCAAATTTGAAATGTAGAGAGTAGATAGCGGGGCATTCAACATATGTAACGGGTTTTTGTGAGAAATTTTTCGTTGACCCGATTTTTACGAATTATGCAAATGAGGTGTAATATTTAAGCAATTCTTTGAAAATCTTCTCCTCTGAAACCACTGGGCCAATTGGAACCAAATTGGGTGTGGAAGGTCCCTAGGTGGGGTAGACCAAAGTTTGTACCAGGCGACCCCGCCCTACATCCAAGATGGCCGCTGTTACTATAAATCGCAAAAACACATAAATAGCCATTGCTGGGTCATTTTTTAACCATTTTTCTTCAAATTTGAAATGTAGAGAGTAGATAGCGGGGCATTCAACATATGTAACGGGTTTTTGTGAGAAATTTTTCGTTGACCCGATTTTTACGAATTATGCAAATGAAGTGTAATATTTAATCAATTCTTTGAAAATCTTCTCCTCTGAAACCACTGGGCCAATTAGAACCAAATTTGGTGAGGAAGGTCCCTAGGTGGGGTAGACCAAAGTTTGTACCAGGCGACCCCGCCCGACATCCAAGATGGCCGCTGTTACTATAAATAGCAAAAACACATAAATAGCCATTGCTGGGTCATTTTTTAACCGTTTTTCTTCAAATTTGAAATGTAGAGAGTAGATAGCGGGGCATTCAACATATTTAACGCGTTTTTGTGAGAAATTTTTCGTTGACCCGATTTTTACGAATTATGCAAATGAGGTGTAATATTTAAGCAATTCTTTGAAAATCTTCTCCTCTGAAACCACTGGGCCAATTGGAACCAAATTTGGTGTGGAAGGTCCCTAGGTGGGGTAGACCAAAGTTTGTACCAGGCGACCCCGCCCGACATCCAAGATGGCCGCTGTTACTATAAATAGCAACAACACATAATTAGCCATTGCTGGGTCATTTTTTAACCATTTTTGTTCAAATTTGAAATGTAGAGATTAGATAGCGGGGCATTCAACATATCTAACGGGTTTTTGTGAGAAATTTTTCGTTGACCCGATTTTTATGAATTATGCAAATGAGGTGTAATATTTAAGCAATTCTTTGAAAATCTTCTCCTCTGAAACCACTGGGCCATTTGGAACCAAATTTGGTGTGGAAGGTCCCTAGGTGGGGAAGACCAATGTTTATACCAGGCGACCCTGTCCGACATCCAAGATGGCCACTGTTACTATAAATAGCTAAAACACATAAATAGCCATTGCTGAGACATTTTTCAACCGTTTTTGTTCAAATTTGAAATGTAGAGAGTAGATAGCAGTGCATTTAACATATGTAACAGGTTTTTTTGAGAAATTTTTCGTTGACCTGATTTAAGAATTATGCAAATGAGGTGTAATATTTAAGCAATTCTTTGAAAATTTTCCTCTGAAACCACCGGGGCAATCAGAACCAAATTTGGTGTGGAAGGTTGGCCTGAATAAAGTTTGTACCAGACAACCTTGTCCAACATCCAAGATGGCTGCTGCTACTATAAATAGAAAAAAACACTAAAATTGCCATTGTGGATCCATTTTTCAACCAATTAAGTTAAATTTGAAATATACAAAGTATATCGTGAGGGATTCAACATATTTAACCGGTTTTTGTGGGAAATTTTTCGTTGACCTGATTTTCAAGAATTATGCTTAAGGTGTAATATTTAGCGAAATCTTTGAAAATCTTCTCCTCTGAAACAACTGGGCCAATTGGAATAAAATTTTGTGTGGAAGGTCCAAATGTCGGCCTGACTAAAGGTGGTACCAAGCAACCCGGGCTGACATCCAAGATGGCCGTCATAACTAAAAATAGAAAAAAAAGACCATTGTTGATCTTTTTTCCACCAAATGAGCTCAAATTTTAAATATAGAAAGTATACTTTGTGGGATTCAAAATATATAATGTTTTTTTCTGAGAAAATTTTTATTGACCCAATTTTCAAGAAATATGTAAATTAGGTGTAATATTTAGTAAAAATCTTTTCCTCTAAAATAACTGGGTGAATTGGAACCAAACTTCCTGTGGAAGGTTCCTACGTCGGCCTAAAAAAAGTTTGAACCAGTCTTAGATGCCTGTTGTTACTAGATATATATATATAAAAAAATAGCCATTGTGGATCCATTCTAAGCTCAACTGGCTAAACCCAGCTGAGTTAATGGCATAATGAAGCATGCCTGCATGTGTTTGTTGCAAAGTAGGCTTCATTGAAGCAAAAATGGTCATAAGCTCAATTTATTTCCCATCTTAAGCTGATGAACCAATTATGGTAACCACATCACATTGTCTTAAAGGCACCACAGTGGCTGTGTGGTCTTAAGCATTCGATGTTACGAATCACAGCACCTTTCACCCCGACATTGTGCATTAATGCCAAGTGGCGCTAGCACTTCATCTTTGAAAGTTCGTCAGTTAACTTGCTGCTTGGTCGTGGTTTTCTCCTATAATCCAGTGTCCTCCACCATTTCCAAAATTGACAGTCTCCATATAAGTGAAATATTCTTGAGTTGAACGTTAAACAGCATTTCAATCGAAAACAAACATTGTCTTACATATGCAGCCAGTTGAGCATCACAGGCCCTATTGGGCCTCTTGTTTAACCGATTTTGTTCAAATTTGAAATGTAGAGAGTAGATAGCGGGGCATTCAACATATGTAACAGGTTTTTATGAGAAATTTTTCGTTGACCCGATTTTTACGAATTATGCAAATGAGGTGTAATATTTAATCAATTCTTTGAAAATCTTCTCCTCTGAAACCACTGGGCCAATTGGAACCAAATTTGGTGTGGAAGGTCCCTAGGTGCGGTAGACCAAAGTTTGTACCAGGCGACCCCGCCCGACATCCAAGATGGCCGCTGTTACTATAAATAGCAAAAACACATAAATAGCCATTGCTGAGTCATTTTTTAACCGATTTTGTTCAAATTTGATATGTAGAGAGTAGATAGCGGGGCATTCAACATATGTAACGGGTTTTTATGATAAATTTTTCGTTGACCCGATTTTTACGAATTATGCAAATGAGGTGTAATATTTAATCAATTCTTTGAAAATCTTCTCCTCTGAAACCACTGGGCCAATTGGAACCAAATTTGGTGTGGAAGGTCCCTAGGTGGGGTAGACCAAAGTTTGTACCAGGCGACCCCGCCCGACATCCAAGATGGCCGCTGTTACTATAAATAGCAAAAACACATAAATAGCCATTGCTGAGTCATTTTTTAACCGATTTTGTTCAAATTTGAAATGTAGAGAGTAGATAGCGGGGCATTCAACATATGTAACAGGTTTTTATGAGAAATTTTTCGTTGACCCGATTTTTACGAATTATGCAAATGAGGTGTAATATTTAATCAATTCTTTGAAAATCTTCTCCTCTGAAACCACTGGGCCAATTGGAACCAAATTTGGTGTGGAAGGTCCCTAGGTGGGGCAGAACGAAGTTTGTACCAGGCGACCCCGCCCGACATCCAAGATGGCCGCTGTTACTATAAATAGCAAAAACACATAAATAACCATTGCTGAGTCATTTTTTAACCGTTTTTGTTCAAATTTGAAATGTAGAGAGTAGATAGCGGGGCATTCAACATATGTAACAGGTTTTTATGAGAAATTTTTCGTTGACCCGATTTTTACGAATTATGCAAATGAGGTGTAATATTTAATCAATTCTTTGAAAATCTTCTCCTCTGAAACCACTGGGCCAATTGGAACCAAATTTAATGTGGAAGGTCCCTTGGTGGGGTAGACCAAAGTTTGTACCAGGCGACCCCGCCAGACATCCAAGATGGCCGCTGTTATTATAAATAGCAAAAACCCATAAACAGCCATTGCTGAGTCATTTTTGAACCGTTTTTGTTCAAATTTGAAATGTAGAGAGTAGATAGCAGGGCATTCAACATATTTAAAGGGTTTTTATGAGAACTTTTTCGTTGACCCAATTTTCAAGAATGATGCTTAAGGTGTAATATTTAGTGAAATCTTTGAAAATCTTCTCCTCTGAAACAACTGGGCCAAGTGGAATGAAATTTTGTGTGGAAGGTCCAAATGTCAGCCTGACTAAAGGTGGTACCAGGCAACCCATCCTGACATCCAAGATGGCCGTCATAACTAAAAATAGAAAAAAAAAGACCATTGTTGATCTTTTTTTCCACCAATTGAGCTCAAATTTTAAATATAGAAAGTATACTGTATGGGATTCAAAATATATGATATTCTTTTCTGAAAAAATTTTTATTGACCCAATTTTCAAGAAATATGCAAATTAGGTGTAATATTTAGTAAAATCTTTTCCTCTAAAATCACTGGGCGAATTGGAACCAAACTTCCTGTGGAAGGTTCCTACATCGGCCTAAAAAAAGTTTGAACCAGTCTAAGATGCCTGTTGTTACTAGATATATATATATATATATATATATAAAAAAGCCATTGTGGATCTATTCTAAGCTCAACTGGCTAAACCAAGCTGAGTTTATGGCATAGTGAAGCATGCCTGCATGTGTGTGTTGCAAAGTAGGCTTTATTGAAGCAAAAATGGTCATAAGCTCAATTTATTTCCCATCTTAAGCTGATGAACCAATTATGGTAACCACATCACATTGTCTTAAAGGCACCACAGTGGCTGTGTGGTCTTAAACGTTCGATGTTACGAATCACAGCACCTTTCACCCCTGACATTGTGCATTAATGCCAAGTAGGCTAGCACTTCATCTTTGAAAGTTTGTCAGTAAACTTGCTGCTTGGTTGTGGTTTTCTCCTATAATCCAGTGTCCTCCACCATTTCCAAAATTGACAGTCTCCATATAAGTGAAATATTCTTGAGTTGAACGTTAAACAGCATTTCAATCAAAAACAAACATTGTCTTACATATGCAGCCAGTTGAGCATCACAGGCCCTATTGGGCCTCTTGTTAATGTAAAACACTGCTTCATAGGTACATCATTAACTAGCAGCATTACCTTTCTGCTATATTATTATAAACAAAAATGGGAAATGCCTGTTTTTTTATTTATTTTATTTTCCATCCTTTTTTCCATTTGAACAGTACATTTCCATTGAAAACAGAAGTTTCCATTGAATTGGTAAGCCTGGTTTTTTTGAAGATGAGCGATCCTAAGCTACAGTATACAGACCATAGCACCTCTTGCTGTCTAGCTTAGAATCTAACCCTGGTAGATCCTCGTGTGAAAAAAATTCTTAATCAGCTTGTCAAAAGCTGGTGGCTTTCTCTATGCATCCTAGTTTTCTTAACTATCCCAGAAATACTGCCTTCAAGTTGGTATAAGTGAAAGAATCTTGACCAGGACAAACGCCATTAATAATATTGTCATGAGTTGTTTTATCAAAGTTTGTTATAAGACTATACTAGATGATTACAAATATTATTATATCTAGGATATTATGAAGTGTGATATAAAATAATCAGGATTTGGAATATTTATAATTGAGGTGTCAATGTAAACAGTTAATGCAAAGTATAAAGGCTTTTTTGCATTGTTCATATTTAGATCTTTGTCAGTTTCTTTCTCTTCTTTTTTTTATAAGCTCATTGTTTGAAAATGGGAGGTTTTAGAACTAACAAAAAAATAAGTTTAAACATTTAACCATCTTTAAACATTTAAGTTTTTTTTTTTTACGATATTTAGTCAGTTGCATAGAAATAAATAAATATAAATTATAATTACCTGAAATTTATTTATATCTTGTGTATGTGTTAAGACTGTTAATTTTATAAAATACATACATATATATATATATATATATATATATATATATATATATATATATATATATATATATATATATATATATATATATATATTTATTTATTTATTTATTTATTTATTTATTTATATTTATTATTTACAGTGGTCCAGTAAAGAACAATGGTCAAATAATAAGTAAGTATAAATTCTTTAGTTTGTGTAAGACCTGATGGCTCAAGCATTTATATATACCACCTTAACCAGATACAAAAACATGCCACATATTTACATGTATAAATTTATGTTGTCCTATGCTTCATTTGTTAGAACAACCCTGATATTTAAAGCAATTCTCATTTACATCATTTTGTGTAAGATCTATACAATTTTTGTCATGCCTGGCATTGCCATAAGGCAAGACTTGGATGTTACTTTTCTGGTGTTGGCAGCGGCAGTGGTGTGTCAAAATGTGAAAGTTTAAGTGAAAGTTATATATTATCTACTCAATCAAAAACTAACCAGGCAAGACATTTAAATCTGTGGAATTTTTGTTATCTGTCTGTTGTCTCACTTTCAGTTTGTATTTTTTATTGTCTACAATAGAGATGAAATATAGGTGTGCTCTAGCTGGTAACATTTATACAGTAAAACCAGCTATAGTGACTTTCTCCATACAAATTCCACTTGCCTATTAAGACCATTGTTTTTAAGATCTTTTGCTTTATATTTTAACCAATAAGGACTCTTTTATAGCACCATATTTCTATAAGTCTGTATATTTTTGGTCATATTAGTGGTCTTTACACACATGTTTTTCAGTTAAGAATTACCTCAAATTGAAAATTCACACTTCATAATTGTTAGCACCAAGTTCATGTAGAGATATATATAAAATTGATAGTTTTATTATTATTATTTATTATTATTTATTTATTTATTAATTATTTTGTCTTACATATCTCTTTTCTAACAACATGTATTGGTTTAAACTATTTTCTTGTTATTGAGAAGCAATGTTTCATGGCTTATGTCAAAATTTATGTTTAAAATCAAATTATTTATTCAAATTTTTACCACCAAGTTTGACTTGAGATACATAAAGTTGTTGTCTTGTGTATTTTTTTTGACAGTTTCATTACTTTCAATATTTTTGTTCAATAATATAATATAATTTTATCTGCTTCTGTTGTCTTATACTGGTTTAATTTCTTATTTTATTTTTCAGTAAGAGCTGAAGAAATGAGTAATTGTAAGGTAAAGTGTCAATTATATTATAGATTTACTTATTGTTTAAATATTGATTTGAACTAAATATGGATTTTTTTCTGAAGAATATTTTATTTGATTTAATATGTTATAACTTATAAATCAAACTTGCTACAACAAACAGCATTTTATTTATATTTAAGATTAATCGAATTTAGGGATGGAGTAAAGTTATGTGTTTTATGCCCCAAAAGCAGTCATTTGAGATGGTAGAGGGAACTGGAGTACCTGGAAAAATCCCCTTACTTTTTACAAGCAAATTGACAAACTTTCTTAAAAATAAAATTTGCCTGAGTGGGGTTGTAATCCATGCAGTATGGGGCACTGTGAACTGTAATCTGCCTTAGTAGGATTTTAATCTAGGCAGTGAGGGGAACTGTAAACAGTATTTTTTATTGCTTGACCCATTGGAATTTAGAAAAAAACATCAGATAAAGTATTTCTAAACAAAATGTCTAAAAATATTTAAATTGGTTCTCAAAATGAATCAGGGTGTCATTTCTGGAACATTTGAACATTAATATGTCAAAGAGAAGCATATTGCAATTCCTTGTTAGATTTGTGAATGGACATTAGACACAATTTTATGAATGAAAGTTAATGTTTTTTTTTTCTTGTTTTTCAGGAATTAATAAAGTTACAGTTTAGAGCCAGTCATCTTGATAAGAAAGATTTCTTTGGAAAATCAGATCCTTATTTAGTATTTTATAGAGCTAATGAAGATAATAGGTTTGTAGTGTTTTGTTCTTAATTAAAAATTATAAATGTTTTAGAGAAAAAAACTTAATACCGGTAAATATGAAAATAAAATATACCAACATGTATATATTTTTGTTCTCTTTATTTAAAAAACGAAAGAATTGCGCACTTTTCACACTGCATTATTAGGCAAATTATACATGTGTTACATGATATGTCCAAATTTGATTTCATTTATTAAAATTTAATCTATAAAAATATAAAATTTCAAATCTGTAAATTTAATTTTTTTGAAGTGCATTGAGTAAAAAATAGCATGGTTTTGGTCAAGGAATAGAAAGACAACATGGCATTAAGCACCAATTCTTTTGTGCAAAAATAATAGAAAAGTTTGACCAATCAAAATTTTTGTAACAACAGAGAATAGAATTATATATATTGTTTATGAATATCAATGGTTACAATAGTTTTGTTATTGTATTTACAGTTACACCATTGTTCATAAAACAGAAGTTATAAAGAATACTTTGAATCCAACATGGCAGCCATTTGCAATAACAGCCAAAGCCTTGTGTAATGGGGATTATGATAGGTTTGTAAAATTTTATTTCATTTGCTGACTTGTAATTATTTATTTTTAAACACATTTTTATTTCATTTGTAAAATTCTACATTTCATACCAATAAAACACAAGGACATAATTGGGGGGTGGGGGGGGGGGGGGGGGGGGGAATATGATGTGACCCAGTACTTCAAACTTTGTTTAGGGTTTCTGGGATGTCTAAAACATATCAGGCCCCTAAGATGTTTTGAAGTGAGCTTTGTCTGATGAGGACAAATCTACATGTATTTGTGTAAAGCTCACTTAGCTTCTGTTCCATCTCAGTTGCATTGGAATTCAGTTTTAAGCATACACACACATGTGTATGCACATGCATGCAATGCATGCACACACATACACACACACACACACACACACACACACACACACACACACACACACACAGAGGTCTGTGTTTAAACAGAATCTACATCTTAAAAAGTAATAGAAAGTTGCAAAAGTATTAATGTAGAACCCATAAAATTCCAGTCACAATTGTTTTACTAATTGTACTGTAACAATGTTCTTGAAGTTGATATTTCATATATTTATCAAGAAATAATTTATTTCCTTGAAGTTCATATCAGATGTATTTACATCAGTGTCATGGGGAAGCTTTTATAGATAAGTTAATTGTGCAGTCCTTATCGATAAAGTACATGTTATACATTTTGTTGTCAAGCCTGGCATTGCCATAAGGTGAGATGTAAGTGTTACTTTTCCAGTGTCGGGCGGTGGCGGCGTGTAAAAATGTGAAAGTTTATGTTAAAGTAAAAAACTAACCAGACGAGACATTTAATTCAGTGGAATTCTTGTTTCTTTTTTATTTTTATATAGGAGTATAAAAGTAGAATGTTATGATTGGGACAGTGATGGAAGGTAAGATGATAATTACTTGTAGTGTAAAACTGAAAATTTGTGTTGGTGGATTAAATTTTGCTGATTTTACGGGCTAATAAATATCATTAAATCTAATGTTGATACAGAATTTTACTTTACCAATGCCCAATTCAATGGGACTTATTTTCACAAAACACTATTCCCCCCCCCCCCCCCCCCCCCACACCCCCCCTTTTTTAATTTTAATTTTTTTTTTTTTAATTAATTTTTTTTTTTTTTTTTGAATAAAAAACCATGCACTTTTGATGTTTCTACAGTGTATGATGTTTTTCTAAAGCGAACAAAAGAAAAAGATCACCTTAAAAGTGCTGTTAATAATTTATTCTTAGGTCAAGCATCAATCTTTTGTAGCTGTTTGTGAAGGCCTTGGAAAAATATTATATTTTTAATTACTAGTAGACATTACAATGTAATGTTTTGATGTAGCTGACCAATAATCTTACTTCTATTCTGACCATTAATCTTATTTCTATTTTAGTCATGATTTCATTGGAGAATTTATGACAAATCTTAGGGAGCTTAGTAGAGGAGCTGGTCCTAACAATCAGTATCCAGTAAGTATTTATATAAAGTTCAGGGGGGTATACAGTGTCTGTTTATTTGTTCATATACATGTATTTTTGTGTGTTTAGCACCTTGTCTGCTCCATAACTTCCTCATCTGTGGATGGATTTACATCAAACTTGATACATGTGTATTTCAACATAAGAGGATATGTCATATACCAAATTTAGCTTTGTAGGTCAAAGTTAAAATCTTATATTTTGCTCTCATAGGGGAATTGGGGAGGTGGTATTTGTTTCTGAAGAGACTGGTCAACTTATAATTTTGTAAATAACAGATACATTGCCACCCAAAAAGAATGTTTACTGGAATTATGATATAAAACTTTTATATGCTGTTAAATGGTGATTATATTAAGAATATTTTTTACAACTTTTCTGACTATAATTGTATTGATACATATGATTTGATTCATTGCCTTTGTTTTCATTTTACAAAAAAAGATGTACAGTGTACTTACAAATCAGAGTGTCTCGCATCACCTAGGTTCCAATCCAAATGGGTCACATTCTAATATCAAAGTTGTTTGTAACTTCTCTTGCCAAGAGTTGTGGTTTTTTCTGGGCACTACCTTTTTCTCCTTTTAAGAACCAACCACCTCAATACAAGTGTAAGAATCTTTTCTAGAGCAAAACCATATGTTGAAGCAAAAAAAAAAAATCATTACGCCACTCATCTCCTATTGGGATGTTGGGATGTGAAATCCTCAGAAGGTTTAAGGTTTGTGTTTTGAACAATTTTTTAATGCCATTGTCTAAACATGGGATTTCACATCCATTAAATATATCACTTTCTCTATATATATCAGAGTGGTCTTGGACAAATTTTACATGAGTGCATCTCACCATTTATCATGAATCTTCCATTTTAATATGCCTCCTTCTAGAGATGCAAGGTAATGTTTAGGCCTTGCTTGGTTGTCAGTCAAAAAAAATTTATACTTCACACGATGCAATGTACACATAAACACACTGATTAATAATCCCTTGAACTTAATTACATATTAGCATATCATAAAATTATATAACCATAATTTTTGGTGCATCTGTTTAATTCCCTTGAAATATTTTGCAAATTCGGTGTTAATTTTTTGTTAAATGTTTAATATGTATGTACGTTTTTGGTACATAGGTTTGGCTGGTAAGTATCACTCCCAACTTCATGCTTTAATTTTTTTCAATTTTATTACTTAAAGTTATTGTACTGGTATGCCAAAAGAATATAAAAACATGGTTTGGTCCTAAATATTGTAAATTCTTTAAAAAGTAGTTTTTATCAAAATACATGTACAAATTTTTAATGTGCATTTTTTATTGAAAATAACAGAAATACCATAGATAAAAAATAAAATAGAATCTAAAGCTTTCTTAAAATTGCAAAATTAGCAACATATTTTTGATAAATGAGTCGTGTCTTTATGGCATTGACGTCATTGTGTAATAGATTGACATCAAAGATTTATTTTGTTTAGTTGAAGTTTTATAACATTGTTTGAGTACTTGTTGATAAAATACAACCTTTTTGGAAAAGTATAGGAATTTTTTTTATGAATTTCACCTTTTTTCCTTACATTTGTAAATACAGAAAAATGTATAATTTTCTGAAATAGAAAAATCTATGGAAACAATTTTCAAAAAAGGTATGTTTCTAAGTTATGCAGGACAATTAAGTCACATTTTGTGTAACTAGCCCTGGTTTTACAATCATTCCTTAAGTAAAATCTTAATAACTTTGTTAATTTTCAAGAATTTAAGGTAACATTTTAAAGTTCACTTCAAGTTTGTAACATTTTTATTATGTTTTGTCAAAAAAGTTTATTAGTTGTTCCATATAAGATTGCCAAAATTTGCTAAAAACTGTTAAGGAAAATCTTAGTGAAGGAATGATTTTGAAACCAGGGCCTGGCAGTTATTAAATTTTTAGATAAGACATAATTGTCTTTAATCATAGAGAAATGTATTGTAATAAAATTAATTCAAAAAAAAAAAATAAATAAATAAAATAAAAAAATAAATAAAAATACCAAAAGGACCCTCTTGCTATTGGCTGGCTCAAGTAATACATTGATATTCTGTTGGCATATGCAAGTAAAAATTGATGATGTTACGAGTATATTATTGTGGAAACAGGTTCTATATAATCTATTGATTTTTTTATGACATTCAAATTTAAATAACAAATTTTATCTTTTTTATCAGTTAATTATTGCTTCTCTATCCTTTTCAATATGTTTATTTCTTTGTTGCTTTTAAATGCTCACTATGCCTTAGATTGAGCTTTTTTAAGCAAAATCAAGCTTATTATATTTATAGATCCACAATTAGTTTATATTTATTTTTAAATCACACTTTTTTGTATTTGTATTTATTTTTGAATCACAATTGTTGTCTTTTTTTATTTCTTTTTTAAATCACACTTTTTATAACTTTTTTTTTTGTAAAACACACTTTTTGTATTTTTTTCCAAATCACACTTTTTTCATAGACACATTTTTTATATCAATGAATATCTATTGAGGAAAACATGCTAGCTACAACTTAATGCTTTAGATTTCCTGTCATATTTATATTTAAGGGGCTTTAGTGGCAGAGGGTCTAAAGCACACACTAACAGATCACTTTGCCTCTTACCACCTCAGTGGCTGAGTGGTCTAAAACGCACACGGATCACAGTGCCTCTCACAGCCTTGGTTCGAATCCCACTCGGGACAGATCCTAGTGTGAGAAAGTTTGTCATTTCACTTGCCGGAGGTCGGTGGTTTTTCTCCGGGCACTCCAGTCTCCTCCACCATCCCAGAACTGACCACCTTGAAATAAGTGAAAGATTCTTGACTGGGGCGTAAAACACCATTGCTCCTCTCCACTCCACTCTTATCACCCAGGTTAGAATCCTGCTCTGGTAGATTCTGGTATGAGAATTTTTGTCAGTTGGCTTGCAGAAAGTTGGTGGTTTTCTACACGTACTTCTGTTACCTCAACTATCCTAGAATTACTGCCTCAGTATAAGTGAAAGAATATTGACTGGGTTGTTAAACACCAAAACTCCACTCCGTTCTCTATGTTTATTTAAAAATATCACAAATAATGGTATAGGTGTTGTAACATTGTTCAATGACATATCAACAATTTTTCAGCCACCTATATTCACGACAAATCAAGGTTATGAATCTCTGAGGATTACTCTAAGAACAGGGTCGTGTGTGATCTGCCATGAACTAGCATGCATTAGGGTGATTTTTTAAGGTACAATGTACTAGCTCAGAGTCAGCATGTCACAGACAAGCATACCACTGCCCAAGTCAAATTATCCTGGCACCAGGTGAACCAGTTGATACTCTATCCTCTTAATGCCAAGTGTCCTGGCAAGGAAGCAGTATCTAAAAATTTTAAAGTCTCATGTATGACCTTGCCAGGTTTCAAACATGACCTCCCACTCTCGAGGTGAATGCTCAACCACGGGCCACAGAGGGGTTGTCAAAAAATGGTATAGGTTTATTAATTAATAAGCTTGGTATTTGGGTTCTGCTGTACTTTGTAAAAAAAAAACGTGACTATCTTTACTTGTACTGCATAAATATATCTAGTGATTTTATATTCAGTCATTAACCTTTTTTTTAGGTTGACAGTTCTTCTTTGATATTAAATTAAAACATGTGTTAGAGGTTTTGTTTTTCAATCTATTGTTAGCATACATGTATTTTTCAATTCAACATAAAAACTATTAAATCATTTAGTTGAAAAATAATTGACTGTTTGTCGATGGTATAGAAAATAATGGAAGCATGAAATCACTGCTTTGAAAATGATTCAGTTCCAATTCTCCAATTACTTAAGCATGTGGGAAGATTTGGTATTTGAAGGCTTGACTATAAAGTTTTACTTTTTCACTATATATATATATATATATATATATACATGTATATATATATATATATATATATATATATATATATATATATATATATATATATATATATATATATTTAAAAACAAAAGTCCACAAAATACCAGAAGAGAGTATCTTTTTATACAGTCTGCTAT
The DNA here is from genome assembly GCA_029721355.1 of Tegillarca granosa. Lineage (NCBI taxonomy): Eukaryota > Metazoa > Mollusca > Bivalvia > Arcoida > Arcidae > Tegillarca > Tegillarca granosa. The sequence continues at coordinate 21,349,286 of CM056599.1, read as the reverse complement.
ACTACAAAGGGATTATTTTGCTGCACATTGTAGAATTATATGTCCCATGTCCCTGTTGGTCTGTGGGATTCTGAATAGCAGTCCTTATGTAAAAGACATCCTAATAATCATTAATATTCTTTAGGTTAAAATTTCGTGGTTTTGTCTTTTTAAAAATAATTCTGTTGCTAGAAATTTTCGTGGAATTGAGTTTTGTGAAAAAAATCCATTGAGGGCAATGGTAATTAAAAATTTTTGATGACATTTAATTTCGTGGTTTTCAGTAACCCACAAATAACGAAATTTAATACCCCACGAATATTTATGATTTTACAGTATAGTGAAATAATTTTAGGTGCTATGTTGTTTTAGTAATGGGGTCATCTTTAGGTAATCTTTGTTATTTTACATTGTTACATGAAACATCAACTATTTTTCACAAAAAAATGTATGCTTGAAAAAAATCAATAATGATTATTGTAAAAATAAAGAATAGAAATGAAAACATTTATTCATGAGAATTGATATTGTAAAAAGTTGAAAGCACTTTGTATATACACAAGATTTTCTGTTTTTCAAAGAAAAAAGTTTTAAAAAAAAAATTAAAATTTTTTTTCTATGTGGTACATCATTACATAAATTGTGACCTAGTATCCATTCCATTAGTTAAATGAAAAACAATTGTCCCTGACTTGTTGCTAGGCAACAGTATGCCTGATTAGATTTTAATTCAGATTATTTAAAAATTTAATTACTAGATGTTTTTTACAGACTTAATATGATGCTCCAGTGGGATAGCATTTAAGACGGACATGACATTTTCCATAATCTCTTTAGGATACAAATGTATTAGTTAAGATACAAATGCAATTAGCAGACTACTTCCTGTTTTAAAACAGGGTCCATTTTTTTAACATTGTTTGATCAGTGTTAAACGGAAGTTCAAAACATCAATAAAAATGAATGTAACCATGATCAAAGTGTTAGATATATAACTGAGTGCTTAAATTCTATTGACTGGCAAAGTTTTTAAGTTTTTTTAGGGAAACAGCTCGTAATGCTGGACACACGAGAATTAAATGATAATCTGATTTGGCCGCTTTTAGATTAGTTATAACTGTTGATAAAGATGTTGGTCCTAATTGTTACCACACACATTGCAGTCTGTAATCACATTTATTCCTTAAATAAAGCAGTGAAGTTTTGTAAGTTTAGCTTTTAACCAGTGGAGCTTAGGTCATTGACAAAATCCCTCCATCTGGCTCTGTTCTGTTTGAATTTTTCAATGTTTTTCCAGTTGTAACCCCTCCGTTTCAATTCAATATGTTATTAGTCAGAGTTGATATAGCTTGTTGCTTACTTTTCGTATTATACAGTTATTGACAATTCATAATGAAATCTGCATTTGGACAAACATTGAGTGTATAATGTACCACTGTGCAGAGCTCCTGTTCTTTGAGTACATGAACCTCCTATATAACCAAATGATATTAGGTGAGTTGTGTATTTACATAAGTCAGAATTAACATTTCTTAAGCAAATTGTAGGGAAAAAAATGACTCATTTAGATTATTTTGTTTTAACAGGTAATTAACCCACAGAAGAGAGCTAAAAAGAAAAAGTACAAAGATTCAGGGGAGGTAATCTTAGTTTACACTTTAGGCATGTCATGGAAAATTGGCAAATTTCATTAATTACTTTATCAGTACATAATATTTTTGGATTACAGTTGACTATAATAGTACTTTTGCTTTTGATATTCTTTTTATTGTATTGGCATTATTTTCAGGTGAAAACTTTTGTTTTGAATAACAAAAAAGTATGATAAAGTTATATGGTAAAAAAATTCTTGATGAATAACTTTGAAAATAGAACTTGATACAACATTTTTATTCGAATGATGGGGAGTATTTGAAAATTGTAACCAACAAAAATATCCAAGATTCATAAGCATACCATACTTTGATAGATAAGACAGTCTAACTTTGATATTCTCTATTTGTCAGGCAATATTAATGGACTGTAAAATAGAAATACAGAATACATTCTTAGATTATATACAAAGTGGGTAAGTTATCTCTCTCTCTCTCTCTCTCTCTCTCTCTCTCTCTCTCTCTCTCTCACACAGAGGGCCTTGTTCTTTTAAAGGTTGACAGAAACATTGTCTCTCACTAAAGGTTGTTTCTCAAGGAACTCTGGTTTCCTACACTATCTTGGAAGTAACCAATATGATATAAGTGAAAAAGATATTGATTGAAGAGTAAAACACTTTCACTCCACTTAAACTCTACCCTCTCTTTATCTCTGGAATAATACCCTCTCTATGTAAACTTAAAGTATAAAAAAAGCTTAGTATTTGAAATAAAATAAACTTTTATGAAAGATTTATTTTTAATTAAAAAAAACTCCATTCATCCATTGCTTAAATTGACCTTGTTTTTCGATAATATGGTTATTAAGTTTTTAAATATTTGTGTTTAAAAATACATGTATTAATAATGCAAAACCTTTCAACCATGATTGTTGAAAAACATGCTGTTGTTCCATAAACATCACATTGGATTAATACATGGTTCACTTTACACCCTTGTGCTTTATTTTGATTAGCAGCACACAAATGCACTTTACAGTAGCAGTAGACTTTACGGCATCAAATGGAAACCCATCATCACCAACATCACTCCATTATATGAGCCCTTATGGTGCTCCTAATCAGTATGCTGCAGCTATACAGGCAGTAGGGGAGATAATCCAGGATTATGACAGGTAAATACTGAAAATCATACACCGATACTTTTAAACAATATATGACAGGTAATTACTGAAATTTATTCATTAGCCACTTGACAAAATGGTTTTTTTTTTACCTACAGTGAAAGTTAGTGAGTTTTTCATGAAATAAATTGTTTGCTTAAATGTTGAAGTGAATCATATGGTATTTTCTATTTAAATGGCAGACTACAGTGGCTTTTACTGCTTAGGGTCAAATTTTATTGAAGCATATTTTACTTATATACTGTAGTTTGAGATAGTTGGTCAGTTTGCCTTCCAAAGATGAACAGTTTTATCCAGCAGACTGAAATTGAAGTAATTAAATGCATTTCAAAAGAATATATAAATCAAAGACTGGCCAAATTTAAATATCACAATCTAAATCCTTCAGATCTTAAAACCACTGATCTTAAATTGAAAGATCTTTAATCTGCTAATATTATAATCACATGGGGTTTAACACTCTATTAATCCACCCCATCACTCCACTTTTTCTGGGGGCCTTGGTGGCCAATTGGTCTAAAGCATGCACTTACATATCACATGGCCTCTCATCGCCTGGGTTCAAATCCAACTTGGGAAAAATCCTATTGTGTCAGTTTACTTGCCTAAGGTTGGTGGTTTTCTATGGGCACCCCAGTTTCCACCAGAACTGACTGTTTCAAAATAAGTAAAAGAATCATGACTGGGGTGTAAACACCATTACTCAGTTCCACTTCTCTCAACTTTTTCTTTTTTCATACTTTAAATCGCAATATTTTTTTTTTCAGTGATAAACTATTCCCAGCATTGGGTTTTGGTGCTAGAATGAGTGATGGAAGTGTACATCATGAATTTGCATTAGTAAGTGTCATATTTGAAGTTAAAGATTATAATCTGGACAATGTGTTTATATATTGTGTTGAGTCTGTTGACATTCATTCTAATTTACAATATCAATTTACAATTTTACCTTGATACAACATAATGAACATTTTGGCTGTTGGAAAGATAGTTCCAATAAATTGAAGGAAGTGTCAATGTTTATGTCATATTGTATCAGTACAAAACATTTTTGTCATTGTATTTTAATACAGTAATTTTTTCAAAAAATAATCAGAATTTAAGTAAGATTTGGAATTTTCTTATTCTGATTTAGGACTTCCAGAACTGATCATTGAGACAAAAATGACTGAGTAAGTTTTCTATTGTCATTGTACATGTAATTACTGTCTTAGTTTTCCATTGTAATTGAGGTTCACTGTATTTTATTTTGGTTTTCAATACAGCTAAAGGTATTGAAATGAAATTGGTTTTACTCATAATACCAATAAACTTTTGTAGTGTTTTATTTACTTTGAAATCTGTGAAAAACTAAACTGGAATAAATGAAAATTTACGTAAATTGAGCACTATGTTAACTGGCCTACATAAACTGAATCCCAAATAAATAGAAAAATAAAAAATAAAAAAATGGAATTATAGATAAACTAAATATCTTTCTAAACTGAACCTTGGGTAGACAAAAAACCTATCTACATGTAACTTAAGTACAGCAAAAACCTTTCAAAATTGAACCCTGAGTAAACCAAAATCTTTACAATCTTAACCCTGAGTAAATGAAAAATCTAGTATCTAAACCAAACCTTGAATGAACTAAAAATCTTTCTAAACTGAACTTTGATTTAAGTAAAAACCTGTCAAAACTGAACCCAAAGTAATCATAAAACCTGTTTAAATCCCTGAAAAGACCTTAAAACTTTCAAAACTAAACCCAGAATAATCCAAAAGCCTATCTAAACTTGACCCAGGGTCAACCAAAAACCTATCGTAAGTCCTAGTAGACCAAAAAACTAAGCTGAATTCTGAGTAAACCAAACTCTATTCAAACTAAACTCTTAAGTAAACTAAACACCTGTTGAACATGAATCTCAGAAAACCAAAAACCTATTTAAATTGAACCCTGAATAAACAGAAAACCTGCATGTATTTTAACTAAACTCTGGGTAAACCTATAAACCATGAAACCTTTCTAAACTGAACTTTTAGTAAATTATAAACCTTTCAAAACTAAACTGCAAGTTAACTTAAAGTGTTTCTTAACTGACTTTATTAGTTTAACTAACCTGCCTGTTGTATCCCCCCCCCCCCCCCTCAAAAAAAAAAAAAAGATTGTAGGTTCCTAAAGATTGTATTTCTTTTTAAATTATTTATTTTTATTTTTCAGAATTTCAACCCATCTAATCCATACTGCCAGGGTATTAATGGTGTTTTACAAGCTTATCATAACTCATTGCGTAATGTACAACTATATGGACCAACTAACTTCTCACCTGTAATTAACCATGTTTCAAGGTAAGCCATAACTCATTTTTTAATGTACAACTGTATAGAGAAACTAACTCTCTCACCTGTAATTAACCATGTTTCAAGGTAAGTCATAACTCATTAAGTATTGTACATCTATTACCGTAATCCTTCGATGTATTCGGACCCTCTATGTTTTCGGACACCCTAATTTTTAAATTTTAATCATTTTTAAATTTCCTCTAATTTCGGACGGCAATTTTTTACCTCTAAATCCGGACACGTTTTTGCTGAAACTCAGTTGCAGCATGTTATGCAGAGCGCTTGAAATAAAGATTTAATAAAATCAAGAAGAAATTTGTTGTTTTCAATTATTTTAACTATAACACGTTTATTTCATTGTGTATTGGCGCCATTGCATCGTAACGTGAAACAGGTATGTGCAATGTATTAACGTTTTTATGTAAACTAAATAAAATCATACCTTTGATAAGTGCTTTAATTTTCTATGAAAGTGAAAGTTGATTATAATTAATGTTCACTGCCGAGAAAATCGTGAAAGACAGAATCTTGTCGGTACACTAGTTCAACATCAAAGACATTTTTTCTGATGAAAACAGGAAGTGACGTTTTTCACCAATTCTCATTTAGTGTTTGTTATGGGAATTTCAAAAATGACCATGTGATTGTTCCAGCCGACAGACGCGAAAAAAAGTGTTTTCCAAGATAAAAATGACATTAAAATATGTTTGAAATATGATTTGAAATACTTTAATTTTTAACCTTTTATTTGCGGAAGTCGGGAGTTGGGACTTTTTCTATCTTTGCATTGTCATTTCTTAAAATGTACACACATACGCATGGTAAATTTTGAGTATTTGATAAAAACGAAATTCTCTGCACAAATAATGCAACACACGATGTATAATAATAATTTGATTGCAGACATTTACAAGTAGAAAGTGGCATGTTGGTGCACCTCAAACATTAGGAATTAATGAAAAAAGTCACGTTGTTTACTTGTAAACAAAATGGCGACCTCGATGTGTATTACTTAAAGAATCGTGATTATTGATCAACAAACGCTTTAAAAAACAATAATTAATGAAATAAACAACACAAAAGGTAACTTTTACTTTTTTTTATTTAAAATTTTACTTTATCATTGATTTATGCATGGATATCGCTGTTGATAATGTCTTAAAATATCGAGAGGGAACCGGGACCCAAAATCAGCTCCAAAATGTCTCTAATTTTTCGGACACTCTAAATATTATGACACCCCCAATTTTCAAGATATTTAATTTTCAAATTTCCTCTAAATTCCCGGACACTTGAAAATGAAATTATTAAAATCTGTCCGAATACATAGAAGGATTACGGTATATTAAGACAAACTATTTTTCACCTGTAATAAACTGTTTTTCTTTTTGCATGTTATATTTTTGTTGAAGATAAAAAATGGAAATTTCCATCAATCTATCGACCTACCCCTCTTGTCAAAAAAGTTGGTTGGTGGATTACAGGAATTTCCCTGTCTTTTAAAAAGTTTTAACAGGACCATAACATATTGCTGCTTTAGAAGAACATCATTAAAAATTAAAAAGGATGCTAATGATCTAAGACATCAAATTTTATATAATTAAAGTCAAGGTTACAAAGAATATTCAAGATTTTGGATTACAGGAGCATGAAGAATTATAGTCATTACTACTACACAGGGATGGGGTAATCGTAATCTGTAATCGTAATCAGTTACAATTTTTCAGGTAATCGACAGTAATCTGTAATCGTCCAAATTTTCTATTACATGTAATTGTAATTTAATTGATTACAACAAAAAATATACAGTAATCATCAATTACTTTTCGATTACATTTCGATTACTATGGCAAAAAAAAAGCCTTATGCACATTGAGGCTTCTTTGCAAGCTTTACTTTATTACTTTTTTAATCAAATGAAAAATTATGACTTTCAGTGTTGACATTTTTTTCTAGATGGAAACTGATACCCTTCATGCCAAAATAAAACTGAGTTAAGTTCTTTATTCTATAACAAAATGATAACCTCAATTCTCAATCTCAAAACCTTGATAGTATTGAAATTCTCTTTGACTAATTACAAATAAATAACAGATTTTTTTCCTTGTTATTTTTTTACACCTTTAATACCATTATCCCTTTAGGGCTATTTCATACTTAACTAAATTTACTTGGAAGAACTGTGTTCACCTCCTTGTGTGGTTTACTTTGAATGATCTTTCTGTAACAAAATTATCCTTATAAATAAGTTGAGCTGCATAATTGTGTTGATCTTTCAATTGTTGTGAGCATATGTAATCGAAAGTAATAGAAAAGTAATTGTAATTACATTTGCTAAAGTAATCGATATAAAAATGAGAGTAATCAATTAATAATAATTGATTACACAGAAATTCTTCAAGTAATCGATTATTAATCGATTATTAATTGACTACATTTGACAGTAATCATCCCCATCCTTGCAACTACATTATGTTTATGCATCTTTCAGTACCTTCAGTACTTTGGTATCTTTATTTCTGTTACAGATTTGCAGCTTCAATGCAAGATGGAAAGAATTACTTTGTGTTATTGATTATTACTGATGGTGTTATAACAGATATGCATCAGACAATGCAAGCAATAGTTAATGTAAGACGAGGATAATTATGAATTTTATATTTAAATGCATAATTATATTTATAATAATTTCTATTGATTAAACTTGGTTTTGAGTGAACAATGATTCTCTCTTTTTAATCTTCGTCTACTTCTTTAAGTCTACTTAAAATATACATTTTACAAGAATATTCTTAAATAATATATTTCTACATGTATTACAAATACAATGTATTTGCATGCTGTTTTTGCTCTTTATGTTAAAACACTTAATGACATAAGATAATCTTAAGGCAATTCGTGAGCTAAATGGATTAAAATGTTCTGTTTTACAGATTTGAGTATGTCAGAGATAACTTTTTCAAGAGTTGCTATTATAACAGAAATCAAAAAAAAGCTCCCTTATGGGTATTTTTGAGTGTAACATGTTTTCCTGTAATTTATAACAAAAAGGTTCAGGATTTTGGTAGTAGATATACACTAAAAATGGAGAAAAGGAAATTTGTAACTGAAAACATGTACTTAGCAACAGCCAATATAACCAAGTACAATGTACTTGCAAGTATGATAATACAACCAAACATGATATTGCAAACTGAAAACAAACACAAATTGGAACTGCTGATTATCAAATGGACAGACACTGGAGTAAATATTCAATTTGGACAGACACTGGAGTAAATATTCAGTTTGGTATAGTACCATTGGAGGGCCCCAAGTATCTTATGATAATTCTTTTTTATTGAATTTCAGGCAGCTAGTCTACCAATGTCAATAATTATAGTAGGTGTTGGGGATGCTGATTTTGAAGGTGAGTATATACAATGTAAATGAACCTAAAATTTATTTCTACCTGAATTTTGTAGCCTTCAGGGTAAAGCTGTATTAATAATTAACTTATTCTAGTAAAACCTGTTTTAGTGATTACATTATATGTATACAATATATATATCAGGGCTCTGGAAAACTTTGACTGGGGTGTCAAACATTATTGACAACTGTAAAGTTGATATACAGTACATTTCTATTGTGTCAATATCATATCATAAGGTCATTTGGCTGAAAGTGTTTAGAATGTTGTATATTTCTGTCTTTGCTATAAATGTCAAAATAAAATTTTTAAGTCATGAAACTGCACAAAACGTGAAGTTGTAAATTTCTGTTTCAGCTATGAATGTGTTAGATGGAGATGAACAGAGATTGTCATATAATGGTAGATATGCAGAGAGAGACATAGTACAGGTAGGAAATTTCATCAGAGATTTATTAATTAAGTAACTATCATTAAATATGAACTAATAAAAAAAATAATAAGCTGTTCATAAAGAGAAGAATCAAACCTATGCATATGGTCATGGCATGGTTCCAGAATGAAACCCATCATTGCACAAAAAATACTCAAAACTTTGCAAATACATGTATATCAATGGTAATGGCATGGTGCCAGTATGAAACCTACCATTTTACAAAAAATAAGCTACCTGTTTACAAGCATACCATGTTTTAAACAACAAAGTTTGTGAGGAGCATTTTATTTCCATTGAATATTTTAATTGCAAAGGTTGATGTTTTCCTATGCAAACAATATTATACTTGGAATTATCAATGTACACATTTTTTATATCATTCCATACATAGGTATTGATCATTTTGTAAACTCGTAAACACGGTTTGCCAAATTTTAGAAAATGTCAATTTTAAATCATAAAATTATTAATATTTCTTCCGAATTTGAGTTTGTTATGTGACAATATATAAAATCGGAAAATCCAATAGTGATGGCTTTCTTATTTACATGTATTTTACAGTTTGTGCCTTTCCGTGAATTTATGAATAATCACTATGGCAACAACATGCAGCTAAGTCAAGCAGCACTGGCAAAGGAAGTTTTAGCAGAGATTCCAGACCAGTTTTTATCATACATGAATAAACATAATTTTAAACCTACAAAACTTGCTAATGCTAGTGGACAAACTAGCTGAAAAAATTCCAGGGGAGATAATCCATACTGCTTTACCAGAAGAGATAGCATTATCTGAAAAAAGTTACATGGCCTTGTAAAATATGAATGTATTTATGAATTTTTAAGCTTAGTATTTGTAAGTTTTAAGATTTGTTATGAAATTCTGTTAGTAAAGAAATGAAATTTTGATACACAGGCAAGCAAAAGATTTTTTTTTATCTGATGAATGGGAATATTGGCAGAAAAAGATGGATTTGAAGATATTGTTTCATGAAGTTCAATAGATTTTTCAAAGATATATTTAGATGGAATTTCATCTTAAATTTTTAAGAAGAAGGGCAAGAAGTATATTAAATTTGATTATATAAGAGCATTGTGCAATAACTGGTCTTGTATAGTTTAATAGGGCCATAAATATATATACATGAATATAGTCTCAGTTATGTTTTTAAGATTGCATTAATGGACTAATGAATGATTTTAATGACATACATGTTTAAAAAAAGCTTTGGGTGTACTCTGGTATAACTTAATTAACTACCTGGGTTGATTTAAAAGATACAACATGTCAGTTAAAGGATAACCATACTCAGAAGCTTTGTACCCACTGTCATGTTGTTTCCCTTTAAAGCAAAAGAGTTCATCAAAGAACAATAACTATGTGATACAAGGATTGTATTTTGATTTACAATAATGACAACTAGTGTCAAGTTCGTATGTTTGTTTATAAAATATAATCTGTTATGTATTACAAAACCTTGTTAGATTTTTACAGTAGACATTTTGATTCAATATTTTTATTTTATTGTTAGCTGTAATTTAAATGCTGCTGGAATTGTAATTTGATAAACAATTGATGTTTTAAAATTTTGCAATATTTGGATATTCCATATAGAAATATTTTACTTGGATATAAATGTTTTTTTCCAAGACTACTGTAATTAATAAATTGCAGCATGTATGTTCATTAGTATGTGTATTGTTTCTAAAAAAGGAAGATAATCTTTGAAAAGACATAAACTGTTAAAATCTGATTTAAAAGAAAAAAAATTAAATAAATTTAATTGCAAGTCACTCATTAAAAATAATTGTGTTTTTATTCAAATAGAATCTTACAGAGATATACTTATGGAGAATCTTTATACTTTGTAGTCAGCCATTCCGGTTGTGAATCTTTTTTTACCATTATTTTTCATATTTTTCTATTTTTGTCACGTCTGATGACAAATCAAATTCAGGGTCTTACAATACTTTCTGAGAGACGGGTACACATGTACTAAATTATCATTGCAGTTTTATACAAATTTATAATGTTGTTTTACATTTTACTTGTTAACATAATTTTAAACCAATGGTATACATGTATCGTAATTACAAATATTATTTAATGTTTTAAGAACAATAAGACATTACCGTACATTGTAAATCATTTATCATATGATGCTTTGTACAGTGAAATCTGTCTAAATCAAACACCTTTCTGAACCAATGGATTTCTTTTTGGTCCTAAAGGATTCTTTAGACCAAAGGTCTTAGGGTATTATTTTAAATCATTAAATCAATCAAACATCTTTAAAGGCAAAAATTTTGTTGTTGAACCTAAAAGATTTGTTCAGTTTAAATAGATTTTGATTATGAATGTTTTGGGTTCACATGTTCCACTGTACAAAAATATGCCATTGAGTTGCCAATAGACCAATATTATCTGTCAGTTTAACTGATATTGATTGTATAGACCCATTCTGAAACTTCTACATTATATGTTAGTTGCTAATCACTTCATAAGCAGCATATCACAATTTTTTGTGATTTTTGCATCCTTTTTATGAAGTTTTAAAAATAATTGACCATACTTTACTACAGAATTAGGGTTGAGAACATGTATACATATGGGTATTTTATTTAAATTTTGTGAATGACATTGGCAACTTTTTATTGTGTATTCAGACCATTTTGTTCCCTTTGACCACTGTATAAGCTCAGAACATTCTATTTTATTTTAAACTTTTTACCAGTAATTCTTTTTTTTGTTTTCATTGTTTTGTTATACATTTGTAACAACATATCTTGTTGAATATTTTGTATACCTTTCTTGTTGACCAATTTTTTGTTGAATTTTACTTACTCTATTCAAGTTTAACTTTCTGAGTTATTCCCCAGAAAAAAATCTGTTATGTATGAAGAATGTACATTTATGTTGAGATTTGTGTCTTTGATGTGATAATTTTGTTAAATGATAGGCACAAAACCAAAAAAATGAATTGTTAATAGTATTTTTTCTTACAGAAACCAACTGTTCAAAGTTATGTACAAGTGGCTTATTAGCTCGGCCAAAGCATCAGATGAGTAGTTGCTGTGGTACCATGCCTGCAATGTGTTATGCTTTGTAAAAGTTCTACATTTTAATCATCTTCTGCTAATTATACAGTGCCATATTTGATGCTAATTATACAGTGCCATATTTGATTATATTGGACAATACTCACATCTTAGTGAAGGTGTTTCAGCTTCTCACAATGTAGGGGTTATGATCCCTTGGAGCCTTATAAACAGAGGGGGAAATAGCAAAATATCTTAGTTATAAAACAGTGAATGGTGAAACAGTAGAATGGTCTCTATTAATTATTTCTAATAATCTTACTTTACCTTAGGACAAGAAATTTCTCAACAAAAATTTTGGCAATAAGGTCCCAAGTTGGTAAACTTTTGTGGGGAACCTAGAAAGTATTAAAACTTTTGATTTCAATAAGCATCAATATCTAGACCTTATCTGTACAAGATGTAGTATCCAAGGAAAATTAGTATTTGATTTGCAAAATGTCTTGTCTCAAATTATGAAACAGTAGAGAGGGAGTTTCCTCCTAATTATTTAAACATCATATTTGTAAAAAAATAGCTAGATTTAAGATATGTTCAGCATCCTTAGGATAAATAATTGACTTTTCATTTTCACAAACCTTGGCAATGGGGCTCCAAATGGGGAAACTTTAAAGTGTGCTAATAGAAAGTATCTAAAATTTGTACATAGTATGACCATAGGTATTTTAGATATACATGTATCATCTTAAGGAAAGGAGTGTCCTTTTTGGGATGGAAATGGTGATCTGTAGAGAGACAACTAAAATTACATGTATACTGGTAAAATTAAAAATTTCTCTTCTGTAATTATAAAATAGATAGAAGTTAAACTATTTAGGTATTGCTTCCTTTGGTCAAGTAGTTTTTATTTTGCATTTCAAGAAAACCATTTAAGAAAAATGTTTATTAAACTTTTGCATGAGATATTAAACATGTTTTGATTTGAGTGATTTAGCTAAAAGGCAAATAGGCCTTTTGTTGTCTGTAGCTCACCTGTCTTCCACATGGCCTAGTGCCTAGGTAAAGTATTGGCACTAAGTAAAAGTTTTGTTCATGCTTAAATGATTTACAGTCATAGAACTCCAGTATTTCCTTCATAGTAATTTTGACCTTTTTCTTCTTACTAAGCTTTTTTTTTTAAGCAATGTAATTGCAAAGTTTTAGCAAAAAAAAAAGAAAAAGAAAAAGAAGGGGGGGGGGGGTCCGTGACAAAGTAGACTAAAGCACAAGCAAATGAATAACATTGACCCTCATCACTTTTTGCTGAAGGTGGATGGTCCAATTTTCCTCACAATTCCAAAAACTGATTGCCTGGATATCAGTGAAGTAGTCTTGATTTGGGGCATAAATCATCATGATCCATTGTACTCTTTAAAAATTAAAAATAGTTATAAAAAGAGCTTTTAGCATAATTTAACATTTACAAGCATGTTGTGTATTCATTAGTGTAGGCATTGTATGTTTATATTATATTTTAGTTATTACCAAATTTGATAATTATATTCAGTAATATGTAATGGGTATTAGCTATTAACTTGTCATCTATATGTCAATATGTTTATATACATGTAATTTAAAACATATTTATATGTTACCAAATGCTCAAAATCAAAGTTTAAATCCCTTTTTTAATGTCAAAAATCGAACATATTAATTTTGGGTAAAGAGCAATCTGGGTCAAAATATTTGAAGCTTCATTAGTATTATTAAAGATGATTAAATGGGTCAAAATATTTGAAGCTTAATTAGTATTAATTATCTATTGAACTTGACATATCATTATCAAATACTAATAAATAGTTTTATAACAATGAGTAACAACAGTTTGATGAAATTCTATTCACTTTCGACATTTTTAACATTAGTTTCACAACATATCTAAAAATCTAAAAAAAAAAAAAAAAACTCTAATTTTGACAAATCATTAAATTTAATTAATCGCGTTTTAAACAACCAAGTCCTGTCATATAATTTGGTTTGCTTCAAAATGAATTTTAATTTGGAACACATTTTCCGAACGTTTATTGTCAAAAGCTGTAGAAGAATGTCAAGGTAGCACCGTAAAATATTGATACTCCTTATAATAACCTGTACCCGTTATATGTTTATAATGTTTGCCAATAATGTTATGGATACTCATTTTTTTAAAAAAGTTGCCTGTCAACCTATCAGAATTTATACAAAGGTTGCCCTTAATAGCAAAGAGGTTTATATAAAGATTGCTGATAATAGATGGAAAGGTTGCTTTTTAATGGTACAGAGGTTCATTTAATATAATGATTGTCTGTAATGGTAACGAGGCCTATATAACAATTACATTTTATCATAAGGGACCAATATAAAGGTTGCCTTTAGGGTATTTAGCTGTTTAATGGAAGGATCCTATATAAAGTTTGCCTTTAATAGAATGGGCTTGTATAAAGGTTGCTGATTATGGTATGGGTCCCTATATAATGGTTGCCTTTAATGGAATGGACCTGTATAAAGTTTGCCGATTATGGTTTGGGTTCCTATATAATGGTTGCCTTTAATGGTATTTAGCTTTATGTAGGGAGTGTATTTAGGCCTATATAAAGGTTGCCTTTAATGGTAATCGGGAGTAATAAGGAAAGTTTGCACAAGCAATGATTTTACCACCAAACTGTGGAGACAAGTTTTGCTTTTTAGATCCCGGCATTCAACCCATACATTTGGCAAGGTTTCGTAAAAAAAATTCAGTTTTGTGACCAAATTAAAAATTTAGACTTTTAAAAGAATATACTAATACCTGATTAAGCCATAAGCCTAATTTGAGGTTTCAATACCATTCTAGAAATGTTAAAGTATTATTGATTTTATCTATATTTGTATTTTAAAATTTTACTTATATGTGTAAATGTTTATCCGTTTTGATTTCAATATTTATATAAATAAATGTTTTTAAGTAATAAGTGTATTATTTGTATTTTTATATTTTAAGTACAACACAATCTTGCATTACATAATGGCTGCAAAGCGACTATAGACTTGTATTTAATTTTTTTTTTTTTTTGTATTCCATTTGTTTTCTTTGGTTTATTTTAGGTGACTTGTTATTTTCAAGTTACATTTTATTCAGTTTTTCCTACTAATACTTCTTTACATCGTATGTAATGTCTATCCAAAGAGGCACGACTTGGAATTCAGTAAATTTATCTTTAAAAAAATTCTTCATACATTTACCATAATATTCATCTTTGATAAATTCAATATCTATGATCACATTTGTCATCAGTAAGTTCTTCAATAAATTTGCCGCGGATCATATCCGTCACTAAGGGATTCCGAAACAGTTATGATCAAATTTGTTTCTAGCGAATCTTTTAACAAAATGTTTATAGTCAAATTTGTCACCAGCGAATTCTTCAACCAAATATGCCAAGTTTGTCACTAGCGAAACATTCAACCATGGCAAGTTTGTAACTAGCGAATTCCTCAGAAACTATGATCATATTTGCCATTAAAAAAAAAACGAGACCTTTTTCCAAGATAACTCATAAAAAACATTCAATAAGAGAAGAATCACTTTGATAATTTGGTTTGTAAAATGTTTCACTGCAAGTGGGGTGTCGTAGACCTTTCACCAAACGCCTCCGGACCAAATGAGACTAAAACGGATGGCGTCAATATATGATTATAATTTATGCACATTGCCATAAGTTGTTTCGTAAATGTATCTTGATTTGCAGTAGATGGTGTTTTGATATGTCAATATGTCTTGATTGGAACGTCACCGCGTGGTGTTAAAAGAATATAAAAAGAATACACAAGAAAAGAAAAGCACTTGCAAAAATAGTCGAAAAATTCTGATTTAGACCAGATTTTTATTCAGATTTTCTTTTGACTATTGTAAAATGCAATGATAGTTCTTGCAGTGATACATTTTGGTTCAACGCATGTTTTTAACGGAAAATAAATGAAGAGTCTTAGTGAAAACTCGTAAAATCATAAGTAGTGCTAACAATAACGAAAAAATACATAAAATTATTATAAAAAATGTCCTTTTTAAAATTTAATATACATGTATCATTTTTAAGATCACTTTAAAAAATTAACATTTATACATGTTTTAAGTTTAATTAAAAATGTTAATTTGTAGTTCAAAAAAAAAAATTGGCAAGTTAAAGAAAAACTTAATTAGTAAATGATTATGAATCTGTGGCTAAAATCTAAAAGTACTGGAGCGTCTTCTATGCCTTTTTCCCACATGCATCGATTTTAATCATACATTTTTTGGAATCATTGACATAAATAACATTCAACTTAAGCCATTAATAATAACATTATTACATTCATTTGCTTACTGCAAATTTGCAATCTTTATATATAAAACACCACTGCCCCTATCTGGAACAAAGATGTGCTCTTATCCAAACCACTTAAGAAACAGAATAGCAAATATCAGATTTGTTCAGTGTTCTGTTCCATACGATACTGCTTGTAATACATTGGGAACAGCCTTTGTTTAAAAGTGTCTGAACAACCACTAATTCACAACACTGTATAAACGCAAGGTACCCAACTCGTCCCTGGTCGGCGTTGTGTAGTAGGCAACAAAGCGTGAAAAGAAAGAAAGCAAAACTTTCCCCCATTCAAGGATTAGAATCATGATTTTAAATATGCATTTACAGG
Source organism: Tegillarca granosa (assembly GCA_029721355.1). Classification (NCBI taxonomy): domain Eukaryota; kingdom Metazoa; phylum Mollusca; class Bivalvia; order Arcoida; family Arcidae; genus Tegillarca; species Tegillarca granosa. The sequence goes on along the minus strand of CM056599.1, from coordinate 21,332,638 downwards.
GTTTTCTTCCTCTTTTATCCCTTTAAATAAAATATATATTTCAAGTCAGCATCCGTTGCGACTCTTCATATGAAGGAGGTGATGCTGACGGCACTGATGGATTGGGAGCTCTTTTCACTTCCTGTATTAGCACAGACTCTGCATCTTTATTGTAAAGACATTGGGTTCCCGGAGAGATACAGGTATATGCTGTAGTACTTGTTGTTGTTGGATAATACACCAAACTTTGAGGCTGATGATGTACATGTGTTGTAACTGTTGTGTGCACTGTACGTGTAACTGAAATGGAGACAATTTTTTATTCAAATTTTTGTCAGCTCTTATAACTTATACAATATGCACACATACATATAAATATATCCAAAATACATATTATGATATAATAATTAACATATTTTCACAAGATGTACAGTAAAGCATTCAAGTAAAGAATCCTTTAATTAGACATACTTAATATATAAACGGAATGTCACCTGGCAAAATTCACCTGCTGATAGATTGGAAAAATCAAGCTATGAAGTAATTTTGTTTTGTATTCCAGTCCAGACTGTAAATTCTGGCAGAGGAAACAAGATTTCCCAGAGAAAACCAATAACCAGAAAGCGAACTGCTAAAAATCACATTTGAAAACGCCTGAATGCCATTTGAACCAAGGCAGGTAAGAGAAATGCGATTTCTAAGCCTGCGCTTGTCCTTTAGACCACTTGGTTACGCAGGTCCCTGCCTGAAAAGAATTGGAAGCTTGGTTAGATATTTGTCCTTAATGAGAAACGTTTTCTGTGCTTTTACTATACTATGATGGTTATATAACGTGCATTGTTTCTTACACCACTGTTCAATAGTTTTTTTTTAAAATATGATCATTGTCTGTCAAAAGTCGGGACAATATTCTGAACTTTTACGCGAGACAAAATATATTGTTTCTTTGAACACCATTTTGCCATTTAAAACTTCACTAAAAAATCAGTTCTATAGTTCTCAACATGTTATTGTATTCATACATGTTTATCCCTTTCTTCAAAAAAATAAATAAAAATCCGTGTTACCTAAATTTGTTTGTGGTGGAGTTGCTGTTTGATACGACTTTAAGCATTTGCGAAACATTTCTGGTCGTTTTTTGTAGCAGCAAATCAGGAAAATAATTAAAATAACTATCAGACAGGCTCCTACAACGGCTAGAATGATACCCACTGGTATACCGTCAGCTGGTAATTTGCAACAATGTCTGTCAAAGCCTTCACCACAATACCCATGCTTGCAACGCATTATGTTTTTGTGTTGTTAAACAAGCTGTAGTACAGATTATAACAAGATGTCCATGGGTCTTGAACGGCTCACCTGAAGATAAAAAACATGTTATGTAACATTTGACAGTCAAGATCAATCATTAATTTTCATACTGGAACTTCAAGATAATCTTGGCTTTGTGGGTACCAAATTACAAATCATAAAAAAATGGTCCCCATTTATATTGGTTTCAAACTGTTTGCCTGAAAAATAAAATAGATAGTTTTTATCTATCAAACTTTTCGGTCTTAGTGTCACTGATGAGGAATGAATTTCCGAAATGTGCACATCTGGCACGTCAAAATTTAACTGGTATTGTATTATATATTTATTTAAGATAAAAAAAATAGGTTATTTAACTTAAAGTAAAAAATAGGTTATGTAACTTAAGGTAAAAAAAAAATTGGTTATGTAACTTTTGATAGTCAAAGTCAACCAATCAAATTTCATACAGGAACTTCATGTTCAGATATTAAAATTTTAGTTTTGGGTAATTGTCATTTTTTATTTCACAGTGTTAAAAACTATTAATTTAACAATATTAAACAATATATAAACAGAATGAACTAAGCACCATTAATAAATGATCACAACTGATGAAACAAATCCAAGAAGCACTGTTCTTCATACTGATGAAAAATGGTTAACTGTTTTTTTCTTGAGGTAATGGATCTAGCTTATATAAAATAATCATTACTATATAAAATTGTGTCAATCGGCTGCCTTGTTTTAAAATTTCACTTAGTTGTGTTTTGGTTAATCTGGACGTTGTCAAGAAAATGCTATATCAGTTGCAAACTATATTACACGTATTTATTATTTCTTGTTTAATGCAATGTTCTTTGTAATAGATGCTTACATGAAACTCACAATTCTTTCATTGTAATTATGATGATGGCTTACGGCTTACAATTGTTCTTTAAACTTATAGTCGCCAAGTCTTTTGTGACAGTCGTGTCGTGTTCCAAGTTACGTTGGCTGTGGCATTGCCCGACAAGCATATTTCTCTAATTTATTATGCTTTCAATGCTTAAAGTTTTATGTTTTGCTTTTAATACTTTAATGTTCTTAAGCATGTATAAAATACTTGTAATGTAACTTGTCTTAATGTGTGTATATATATATATATATATATATATATATATATATATATATATATATATATATATATATATATGTATGTTTGTTTGTACCATGTGCTACTTTTGAATTTTTATGAACCAATACATTCAAAAGTAGCACATGGCACTTGTTTTGAGTCGATAAAAAGCTCAACAGAGCTTATGTTATTTGTTGTAAATTTTTCGACTATAATTATTTGCTACAGTTGCAGATTTCGTTCTATTACTTTATAAATTAACCGATTTATGAATCTCAAGCGCAACTTGATGATTGGCTTACAGAGTGTGTCCATGTAATTGTTGACAACTATCCCTTACTGGAAAAGGGTCCTTAAGGAATAAAACCTTTGTATATGGATCGGATTTTTACAATAGATTTCTTGTCAAAACGATAATATAGGGCTTGTGCCTGTAGTGCGATATACAATGCAAAAAAACTAAGTCCAAATATGTTACTATTGGGAGCGATATATTTTTAACAAAAAAGAGGTATCTGTGATGTCAAGCAAATTACGACAAATGGTCAAATATAATTTTAGAACCATTTGACGTATAAATCCATTATATACCTAATTTATTATAACATGCATCCAAGGACGTATATAGCTAGATAGTAATATAGGTCCCCTATCATCCAAAAACTGGTAAATACACTCCCCACTTACCGATTACGCATGTTGACCGCCAGATCACCGATTATGACCTACCTAAAAACAGCCAGAGTTCAATACACCCTGACTACTCCAAATGTGTTTATCACTTGCATTTTTCAAGAAAATTAGTATTGTAACATGGCGACATCCAAGGTATACCGGATACTCATGCATCGTCTGCTTCAAACCATTTCGATTGGTCAATGAATGCATCAGTGCATTAAGTGTGATTAAGAAGATCTTTAAAAATTCATTGGTAAACCTGATATTAAACTTAAATGTGCACAACATAAACGAATTTTAAAAGATAAGAACAGAAACTTAACGCAAGGCTTAACACTGTCTACACAATAAAAATTAACATCTGTCTATACAATAAAATTTGCTATAGCGACCACTTTTACATAAAAAATATCTGTATATCCAGTGCTACCGGCTATAGTGAACAACTCTACATAAAGAAAATGTCTTTACAGTATCTGCTATAAAGACCGCCTCTGTAAAGACACATCTCTATATTAAGAACACCTGTTTTTAATGTAAAACCTACTATAGTGACCACCTATATATATAAAAAAAATATATAGACATTAAAACATGTCATGGTGACAACCTTAGCATAAAGGTCACCTGTATATATAATAAAACCAGCAAGGGTGACCACATCTAAATAAAGAACAACTTTACAGTAAAACTCGCAATAGCGTCCACTTCTACATAAAAAACCTCCCGGCATGGTAAAACCGACCAACTCTACAAAGAACACCATTCTATACTGAAAAACCTGCTACAGGATCATTTATCTTTCTGTTTTTACAGTGCATTCTCGCAAAACTGACCACCTCTACAAAACGAACACTTGTTTTCACAGTAAATACTGATCAAACGATTACCTCAACATAAACATCACTTGTCATACTGAAAACCTTGCTGAGGCGACCTTTTCATAACGCTTACCTGTCTACATGATTCTTACAAAATAGTGACCACCTCTACAAAACGAACACTTGTTTTCACAGTAATACCGATTAAACGATCACCTCAACATAAACATCACCTGTCATACAGAAAATCTTGCTGTAGCGACCTCTACAAAAAGCTTACCTGTCTACATGATTCTTACAAAAATAGTGACCACTTCTACATTAAAAATATGCATATACGGTTAAACCTACTGCATTGACCATCTCTATGTAAAGGACGACTGTCAATGCAGTACAAACTGCTATGGTGAACACTTCTACAAAAAGAATGCCTGTGTGTATAGTAAAACAAGAGGCCCATGGGCCTTAACGCTCACCTGAAGATATGTCCAATATTGTTTGCAAAGTGCAATAGACAATATATTACGTACAGAAACTTTAAAAGTTTTCTCAAGTTAAGAACTCCCACAAAACTTAATCAGAAATATATCCACTCACATTTCATTCATAAGTAGCTTATATAATATGCATGAAGTAACTGTAGTGCAATGAATAATTTCCAAATCATTAATCAATTTCAGCATACTTATGCAGCTATGTCCTTGACCTTTGAACATATATGACCTTGAACCATATATGATTGTCATGTCAATACCTATAATATTCTAATATACATGCCTATGCAAAAAGTGAATAGTTTTCAAGATAATTAGCAATTTAATTCTTTTTTTGCAGCTGTGACCTTGACCTTTCAACATATGACCTTACACCATATATCAAAATGATCATCGTCGCAATATCTACAATATTCTAATATACATCCCTATACAAAAAGGTTAATAGTTTTCAAGATAATTAGCAATTTAATTCTTTTTTTGCAGCTGTGACCTTGACCTTTCAACATATGACCTTACACCATATATCAAAATGATCATTGTTGCAATACCTACAATATTCTAATATACATGCCTATACAAAAAGTTAATAGTTTTCAAGATAATTAGCAATCTATGTCTTAATCTGCAGCTGTGACCTTGACCTTTCAACATATGACCTTGAACCATATATGAAAATGATCATCATGTCAATACCTACAATATTCTAATATACATGCCTATACAAAAAGTTAATAGTTTTCAAGATATAGTAACAAATAAATAATTTTTAGCAATTTCCCCACTCAGTGCCTTACAATTTCCCCATTTTAAGCCCCATGGCTACCATTTGTGCAAATCTGAAAAAAGATGACCTAAGGATGTTATAAATGAAATAACTAAGGAATATCTCTTGTAGATTCAGAGGAGAAGATTTTCAAAGTTTTTCACTCTTTCCCCCCTTATGGGGCCCCAAGGGGACATAACTCCTTCATTTGTGCAAATCTGAAAGGGCTTCATCAAGGCATAATGGTTACCAAGTTTCATTAAATTTGGCTCAGTGGTTTTGGAGGAGAAGATTAAAATGTAAAAAGTTAACGCACGACGAACGACGCATGACGGACGATGCACGACGCACGACAGACGATGAACCATATATCAGGTGAGCTAACAAGCTCTAGATACCATCCCTGTTCATAACAAATACATCTTTTTATACAGTAAAACCAGTTTTTGTGACCTCCTTTCAATACAAAATGCCTGTCTTTATGGTACAGCCTGGTGTACTGACCATTTCTAAAAACAGAACAAGTGTATATATATATACATCGTGAAACTGGCTTAAGTGACCACTTTCACTTACAGAACATCTGTTTATGCAGAAATATCAGCTATAATGACTACCTCTACATATAGAACATCTTTTAGAGTAAAACCAGCTATTGTGTGACCTACTTTACATAAAGAAAAACCTGTTTTTACAGTAAAGCCTGATATATTGACCACCTGTATAAGAAGTGAGCTTCTAGCTATTGTGAATTTCACTATACAAAGAACACATGCCTATACAGTAAAACCAAGGATGGAAAATCTCTAATTAAAAAAAAACCTGTCTATACAGTAAAACCTGTTGAAGTGACCATTACTAAATACAGAACACCTGTAAATACAATAAAATCAACTATAGTGACATCTACATAAGACACATGTCTATACAGTAAAACCTGTTGAAGTGACCATTACTAAATACAGAACACCTGTAAATACAATAAAATCAACTATAGTGACATCTACATAAGACACATGTCTATACAGTAAAACCTGTTGAAGTGACCATTACTAAATACAGAACACCTGTAAATACAATAAAATCAACTATAGTGACATCTACATAAGACACATGTCTATACAGTAAAACCTGTTGAAGTGCCCATTACTAAATACAGAACACCTGTAAATACAATAAAATCAACTATAGTGACATCTACATAAGACACATGTCTATACAGTAAAACCTGTTGAAGTGCCCATTACTAAATACAGAACACCTGTAAATACAATAAAATCAACTATAGTGACATCTACATAAGACACATGTCTATACAGTAAAACCTGTTGAAGTGACCATTACTAAATACAGAACACCTGTAAATACAATAAAATCAACTATAGTGACATCTACATAAGACACATGTCTATACAGTAAAACCTGCTATAGTAACCACCCCTATAAAAGAAAAACACAATTTTTACAGTATCTCCTTTTTAAAACGATCACCTATACATAACATCTGTATTTGAACAAGTATATACAAATGGTGACCATCTCTCTGTAAAGAGCACCTGTCTATAAAGTAAAAAAAATAAACCTACTAAAGTGTCCACTTATAAAAAAAATTCACCTGTACAGTGAAACCTACTGTGGCCACCACTTCTATATTTAAAAAAAAACACCTGTAGAAACAGTTAAACCTGCTTTAGTGACTACCTCTATTCAATAAAGAACTTGTTTATACAGTGAAACTAGTTATACCTGTATAGTGACCTTCTTCACATAAAAACATCTGTCTATGCAGTAACAGCTGCTGTAATGACATTTTTATAAAGAACACTTTTATTTACAGTAAAACCTGCTATTGTGTCTGCCTCTACAAGATGAACATTTGTATATCCAGGAAATCTTCTACAGTGACCACATCTACATTGCAAAATCTGCTTATGCAGTAAATCTAGCTTAAATGACTACCTCCACTTAAACAACACCTTTATATGTAGTAAAACCACCTATTGTGACTTCCACTATATAATGAACACATACCTTTTACAGTTAAACCTGCTAGAGTTAACTTTATATATATTGAAATGTCGTAGATTTCACCTCTATTAAAAAGAAACCTACCAATACAGTTAAACCTGCTTTAGTGACCTTTATATACAGACCAAGTGTCAATATAGTAAAACCAGCTGTATATTTCACCTCTATATAAAGAACACCTGTATATCTAGTAAGACCTTTTAAAGTAATAACCTGTATAATTAATTAATTTGTCCATTAAAATCAGTGTCTTAATTAAGGTCAAGCTGCTTCAAAATTGTCCACCAAAGAAAAAACTTTAAATACAAGTATATATACTTAGGTATATTTTGTGATCTTTTAATACGGGTTCTACTGTGTTAAACATTTACTGTTGGTGTTTAAGTTTTTGTATGAATAAAAAAAGTCCAGTTAAGAAAAAGTATTAAAAATTTATTAATTATATGTAACAGACAGATATTAAACAACATTGTAACAACACTGCAAAAGTTTAAATCATAATAATAATCCCTGAATTTCTTCATTAGTAAATTCTAAAATTGTTTATATGCAAAAAATTACTACAAATATTAGTATCTATTTACAGGTTTAGTGAAAGTATAAAAAATTTTAAAGATTATGTTGCAATATATATAAATGTACCAGTATATATACTGTAATACATATAGTCCTCTATGCAATATCTCACAACTTTGTCAACTTTGATACATGATAGTTAATTAATACTTATGTTTATGTAATACATATACTTATACTTCATTTAATAAACAGTTCTTGGAATTAATATGTTTTGTAAAGAAAAACAAAAAAACTCAAAATACAATTTATAAACTTACCGTAATTAATTTAAGAAACCAATTACATAAACATCTAAATAAATGGTACCTTTACTTTTTAAAGTTTCAACTATTAAAGATAGGAAGTATCATATTTTAAAAATATTCATGATAGCATAATAGTTGTTATCCTGTTTTGTAGCACTAACATACTACTATAGCATTATAATTTGTAACCTATGTTACCCAATTAAATAAAAGTAAGCTAATTGTAATGCCCAAAAGAGTTATACAATCCCAAAATAAATAATATCGTAAAATGTGCTGGCTGTGTTCTGTAAGCCGACACCCATAAAATGTGATCATTTGTAAAAATTATACTTCTCATCAAACAAGTAAATATTTTTAAATCTCAATAAAAATAATCTTCATAGGCTTTAAGGCCCTATCTTGTAGTTCCTGGTACTCTTTAAAACAAACAAACAAACAAAATGAAAAAAGTATCCAAGAGGTTACTACATTTTTAGATTTTCTAGAGTAAGACAAATCAAAACTGATGTTATACTATAGAATCATTTATATTCATGGGGTAAAAATTTGGTTGTTTTGAAAAGTACCGGTAAAAAAAAATCACTAAGACAAAATTACTAAGACAGGACTAGAATAATGGTGTTTTCAGCCCCATTCAAAATTTGACAATCTTTCTCACACAAGGATCTGCCTGAGTGATTTGAACCTAGTTAGAGAAAGGCACTAAGGCCCCAAAAATTTTGTAGTTGTATTTTGTGAAAATAAATCATGTTTGGGGCCTTTGTACACCTAAGTAAAAATTTTAACAACTGCAAAGTTTGTTGTATTAAATAACCCATGGTGGTGGCCAAATTTAATCCCCAACATTTTAATATTAAAAGATTTCTGACTTTACAGTTTTATCCTAATTAGTTTTTATGATCCTACTGAGGTTGTTAGGAAACTCTACAATAAAATCTTTAACTTTTCTTCTTTGTTTCTTCAATTGTTCTGTAACCAATTATACTTTGGAAGTACAAATTAACATAATGAATTTGTAAAATATCACAAATTTTGGATAGAAAATGTCCAGAAATTGTATAAAAAACAGGATTATATGTAGGAAGTTGGTGGTCTGCTAGCTTTAAGACAACAAATCCAATACAACTAAACATAGCCATCACAAATGGGTATACACATTTAGATGTGGGGTATTTTTGGTAGGCAAAAGCAGCTCCTAAAACTGCCAAAAATATATGAAACGATAATATGACTTCAAATCCATGTTTATGATACAATGACATAGAATATGCACATATTGACCAGGTCATCCAAATAAAAGCACGAAATACACTCCATTTGCTTTTCAGGTACATCCCCCACAAGAAGACCCACATGAAAAATGGTAATGTATACCATTGGTCTAATACAGCAAAACGGTGTTGCTGAGTAATGATACGTAAAGCTTGTATTGGTCCATACACTACAGCCATAAAGTTAAATACATAAAATATATGTCCATCAATTTCAGACACTGTTTTATTCTTCAAAGCCACTGATGTAACAGCTAACCAATAGGCACCCACTACTACGTAACCAAAATTAACAATTGTATTTAACGGCATTTTCATCCATCTTGGAAAAATGGCTTTAAAAGTAGAATATGATTTTTCAGCATAATGTTTCTCACCAACTTCGGTAAAAATGTCGTCAAAGAATCCGTGATAAACAACAAAACACACTGCTGTTGTAGGAAGAAGAACAGTTAACAATGCTTTAACGAAAACTGAATACATTCTTACATACAGGTATGTTGACAATGTAGAAATGACACAATATGTATTGATGTTGTGTTTTAAGGTACTGTTATCTCAAAATTTGTATTTATAACACTACTGTTACTATATACAGCTTCATCAATGAAAAATTAGTATTTCTTCATGTAATATTCTATTTCTGGTTTTAACAAAAAATAACTGAAATAGAAATATATAACATTATACACTTCTCAAGTAAAAATATTAGGAACATAATAATTATTACAGATTCTTGGTATACAATGTTAAACGAAAAAATGAACTATTGGTGTAACAGATTTTTAAATAAACACACACAGTGTTTTATTACAAAATGTTTTGAAATAACACCTTCAGAAGCAAACAGTCAAAGTTTTTGATTAAATATAATTTTAATATGCAATGATTCTGCATGTACAATTTGTCAATTTAACAAGGACTTCAATTTAGCTCTTGAATTTTATCAATTTGTCTGCATGTCAAATTTCCATTTTCACAAATAAACTGAAATTTCAAAACAAAATATTTCAATTTCTTAAGTTTGTAAAAAATAATAAATAATCAAAAAGTTTTCCATGGGCAAATGCTATATATGAATACTGACAAGCATCCAATCAGAGTCATGCATAGATATCTCATAAGCCTGATGGCAAGGTCCAAAATTCAATCTGTCCAGAGTACTAAACCAATGTGTGTTGCATTTGATGATTCTTGAAGTTTTTGATACAGACTGTCTTTAATCATTTATCCCCCACTTTGTTGATTGTATTTGCTTCAATAAAGGTCGGGAACCCTTGCAGTGCAGAGCAAACTTGCAGTTAAAAGATCTGTAATGTCTTGCATTTCTTTATAATGTCTTGCATTTCAATACAAAAAAGATGACATCAGACAATAAATACTTCTTTGTATTCAGAATATTAACCAGTAATTCAAAACAACTCGGTGAAAATAAAACAACCACTGTCTTTTTTTTTTATCGAAGAAGTTACTGGTTAGGCTATGTTAATTCACACTTTATGGATTCTTTTAATTCATTGTTCTCGGTGTGTTGGATGTTGACGTTGGCAAGTGTTTGGACAAAGTGAAAGTAAGAACCACCGAGGACCTGACAACAGTAAGTAAAACGTCAAGTTTTAAACTATAAACCTATTGATTGCAGGTTTAGAAGTGATGTATCTCTATTGGTATCTTCCGGTACTCACCTTCACTATTTGAAATTAAGTAACATCAAATATGTACTTTAGGTTGTCAGTAAGTAAGTCCTTATAATGACTATGTGATGCAGGTGCGTTTTTATACCATTTGGAACTTTTCGGGTTTTGACATTATTATGGTTGAAAGATTCAGAGGAGTCGCAAACGTCGCAATGTGTAGATGTTTCTTTTTTCAAATTCCAATATCACCTAAAACATGAAAATTTAAAAAACATTTTCCGGTCTTAAAAATATTTGAAGAAATAATTTTGATTATTCAAACGATATTATGTAAATTAGAACTATCCGCCATATTTCCACGGCATTGTGGGAAAACAAATATGGCGGCACCCATACTAAAGTGGAAACGGGTGTCAAATACTTCTGGTCCCTGTCCAAGACCTCGGCATGGGCATCGGGCAGTGGCAATCAAAGATTTGATGGTAGTGTTTGGTGGTGGAAATGAAGGGATTGTTGATGAACTGCACGTTTACAACACAGGTAAGTTCAGTGCTAAATGTTTGGGTACCTCCAAGATGGCGGCCATCACTGTTGTATGTCAAACATTACTGCAACTATGATTTTGCGAAAGTGAATATTTTCAATAAATGTTGCAAAATATTTCCAAAGTAAGATCTAACTATTCGTTAAACTTTCATTTAATATCATCACTGTTTTAAATTTTTTCTTGATAAATCGTTTCCTACGGATTCCGAAAAAACAATATGGCGGCGCCCAAGTCAGTACCATGTAGTGTAAATAAACAATGATTCTTTAGTAGATGGCACTGTTAGTGTGCCAACTCAATCAAAAATTTATTCATATTTCTATTTATTAAATGATTGTAATCAGCCTGATGCAATTCCAGCACTTTTTCTGTCATTTGTCAGTTGCCGAAATTTTCAAAGGATTGAATATAGTGTCAAGATGGCGGCTCAGCTGTCGGACATTGTTGACAGTTTCTATAAACGTGACCACGAGAAATTAAGAGAAACCAAATAAAAATGTCATTCTTAAGAATTTATTTAGTGAGCAAATATTTTTTAAAATATCAGTTTGGTTTGATATTGAATTTTCAAAAAATAACAATTCAATTATTTTACAGATAAGTCTATTTATGCATAAATTATGCAAATTACAATGAAGTCAATGGGTCATTTACATGCAGTGCGCTTAAATCATGATAAAAATAGTCTGAGCATTGCCTGTAAAGCAACATGCAGACAAAAAGTCCACATATCCCAAATAATGTTAATTGTATTTAAATATGCAGCACATTTAAATAATAAAAACAAACTATTAAAATATTTTTAATAATTGTATGTTGCACTTTTATTAAAATAATATGCATTAAAATGAAGTTACTGTCATAAGTGTACTAAAATGTTCTTGCTTTTAATTTTGAAAATTAAAAGTTTTTACATTAAATATAATTTAAACAGAATTTAAGACAAATTTTGACAAACACATGAATTCATCCATCTGTGTTATATTAAATACATCTACATCCATGGGCATCAGCATCTTGTGCAATGTTGAACTTCATGGTATTGTTTAGGTAATTGTCAAATTTTTAAAAACTTGAGGGCTAGGAATTTGAATGTGATTTGTATTTTAGTATAATTTATTATTTCATACACATCATTGTTGTAGGTTTTTTTTTTTTTTTTTTTTTTTTTTTTTTTTTTTTTTTTTTGAGGGGGTGATTTTTGCAACATAAAAATTTCCCAATACCAAATTGCACAGGCCCAGGCCCCATTCCCACAAATGGTAAAAGAAACACTGATAATAATATTTCTTCATTGCTGTATTTGCATTTTTTCCTATGTAAAAAGATCAAATTTAAAAGATATTTTTCCCTTGGTTCATCTTAACCTTTTAAACTTTAATAAAATATAAGAGTTTTGTTATTTATTATTTTTTTATACTATTGACATGTATTGAATACTGGTCTGTCTTTTTTTTTAGCTACAAACCAATGGTTTGTACCAGCTGTTCGAGGAGATATACCACCAGGTTGTGCTGCATATGGATTTGTCTGTGATGGGACAAGAATTTTGGTGTTTGGTGGGATGGTGGAATACGGAAAATACTCCAATGAATTGTATGAACTACAAGCCAGTAGATGGGAATGGAAAAGACTAAAACCCAAGCCACCAAAGATAGGACCACCTCCATGTCCACGATTAGGTATATAATGAGTACTAATAGAATTGTTGCATTTTTTTTCAGAACAAGCTCAGAATGGGAAAAAAAATTTAAAATCTATGCCATTATTTGGAAAATATTTTATGTGTTTAACATATTCTGCTTAAAACTTGCTTATTTATTTTTGTTTTGGAAAACTACATGTTTTTGAATTTCAGAAAATTTCTTCTTTATATTAACAATCTTCCAACAAAACATATTTCCAAAATTCTTTGAAACTGAAATATACAATAATTTGTTGGCTCTGAAATTAAGAAAACAACAACAACAACAATTGCATTGCTTGTTATCTTGTTATTATTATTTTGCACAATTTTAATTTAATTTATAATTCTGTATGAGTTTATGAGTTTTGTATATACTTTATTATGTATATACTATATAATTGCACTTAAAGGACACAGTTTTACACTAGTGGGCAACAAGGCTTATTTATTTGGAGGATTGGCTAATGACAGTGAAGATCCCAAAAATAATATACCAAGGTAAATTGAAATTTGGCATTACAGTTAAATGGAAGTAGGCTCATAAAATCTTAGTTGATGTAGACATTAGAGTTGTTTCCCTTACGTACAGGTTTTGCTGTTGGCAGTTATCAAAATCATATTGCATGATATATGAAATTCTTATTTATTGGGAAGTGGGAGATTGTGGGTTTGAACCCTGTCTGGGTCTGACCCAAGACTTAAGTGGGTAGTGACTGTTCTGTTGACAAGCACTTGGCATAACGAAATGAAAGTCACTGTTCTTTAGGATGGAAACTTAAGAAAAATGTGGTCCTGTGTCACTGTAGCCATGACACGATAAAGAACCTTGCTGTATAGTATCATCAGTGCAACATAGGCAAAATTTCTGCACTTTTGCCTATAGCTGGCGACGTCTCAATATGAGTGAAATATTCTTGACTGGGTCGTTAAACACCATTACTCAACTCAACTCTTATTAATTGGGAACTCTTTAGTTAATGATTTCATGCAATTTTTAGCATGTATTTAGGAAATTAATAGGTTTATTTTTAAATATCAAGCTACAAAACTAGTTTGCTTGTTTACATTTTTTCAAGATTTCTAAATATGACCTGTAGTGTCTGTCTCTAATGTATGAAGTTATATGTTAAAGTCATTTTCTGCTTTAACTGAACCATTGTTTGATTATTACACTTTATTATATAGATATCTGAATGATTTATATACCTTGGAACTGAAACAGAACTCTAGTACACTGACCTGGGATCAGCCTCCGACAGTTGGACAACCCCCTCCACCTAGGGAATCACATACTTGTGCAGGGTTTATCGAGAAAGATGGCAAACGACCAAGACTGATTGTATATGGTGGCATGAGTGGTTGTCGTCTTGGTGATTTGTGGATGTTAGAAATTGGTAATAACATAAACCATTTGCTTCATAACTTAATTTTATTGCTTTGAAGATCAATCATTTGATCATTTATCAATAGTTATTAGAATCAGAGTGGATGGCATTTCATTTTAGCTTCAGTGCCATTAAACTAAAGTTTTGGAAATTTTTATGTAATTAAATTTTATTGATTTATTAATTTGTCAATCATGGTTATACAAAACGTTTGCCAAAATAATCATAATAATAGTGCATAAATTTATTAATAAATACATTTATTTTTCCATGAAAAGATTATGATGTTTATTTTTTTCTGATTGTGTATTATTTCAGATCATAACACATGGACAAAGCCAATTGTTCAGGGTATTGCTCCATTACCCAGAAGTCTCCACTCTGCCACGGTAATTGGAAGTCGAATGTTTGTCTTTGGTGGCTGGGTGCCACTTGTAATGGATGACGTTAAAGTTGCTACTCATGAAAAAGAATGGAAATGTACAAATTCACTTGCATCATTGAATTTAGGTAAATTTATCTAATTTTTTCCTTACTACTAAACCAAAGATACATGCTAGCTTATTTAAAACTTAACAGAGAATTTCCTGTTATCAGTTCAATAATAACTCTATTTCTAAAGTTAAAATTAAAAAAATGTTTATATAATAGAAAAAAAAGTGTTCTCCCTGTCCTCCTTGTCAATTAAAACAGTACATGTCAGTTTAAATGGCACTTTTAAACATTTTAAATGAATATTGTGAAATAAAAAAAATTAACATTGGATATAAATTCTGTATCAAAACATGAATCTTGAAAAGCAGTTGTAGAAACTGTTAAATTATCATTGGTCCGTTTCTTATTTCATAAACACCTTAAATATTTTGTAATTTGTATCTGCAAATATCACCTTTCACTTTTTAGAAACCATTTCCAACACAAAAACACAACTAAACAACAAATTAAACAGTCAAGATAGTTTTATTTGTAAAGGCAAAGCAAGCTATGCTATTGAACCTTACTTGGGTATAGTAACACAAAATTTGTGTTTTAACTCTTAATTCCTATGTCATGCTACCTTTTGACCTTACAGAAACTATGACTTGGGAACCGTTAGCAATGGAAGTGTTTGAAGATGCTTTACCTAGAGCTAGAGCTGGTCATTGTGCTGTGGCAATACACTCTAGATTGTATATATGGAGTGGGAGAGACGGTTACAGAAAGGCATGGAATAACCAGGTACACACATACATGTACTTAATTGTCCATCAACCTGTCTTCTTTAAATCATTAAACAGCTTCCATCAGTTGATTTTACTAAATGTTGTTTTATAAAGTTTTCTGCCAGTATGAATATAGGATTTTTTCAAATAATTTTTTTTGTGTGTCTGTACACCTTGTCCTCTTACACTGTTTATTCTGTTTTCATAAAACATAGTAAAAATGACTAACATGAATTGTTTTTACTTAATGCTAGCCTTAATGTGTTAGCTAATTATAAAGGCACTATGATAAATTGTCCTCATTGTCTTGGTGGATTGTTATTATTGTCATGTATGTTATAACCAACTTTTTCATTTTTAATTTTTTTTATTAATTTTAGGTTTGTTTTAAAGACCTTTGGTTTTTAGAAACAGGTAAGTTCTTTGTCCATTGTTGCTTAGTGTAGCTCTTTATTGACAAAACTGTTCAATGTTTCTTGTCTGTGTTGTTGTGGTGTTAGCCATTTAGTCAGAAGACATTGTTAACTGTCATGTGACAGGTTCGTGGAAAAATCAAGAACCTTCAAATTTGCTCATTCAATGTACAGTAATACCTCTGTAGTTACCACTATATCAAGATCACCTGTCCATTCCATTCTGTGTTTTGAAGTGTTTTGTTTAAATGTCAACCAAAAGAATCTCTTTATAAAGATAACCCATCTATAAAGGTCACATTTTTTAGCTCTTTTGGTGTCTTTATATATATAGTTTTCAAAAATATATACATGTATATGTATATGGTAATTAAATTGTACTACATGTACATTGTATTTTGTTATGTCACAACCATGGACTTCCATCTTATCATGTACACCTGATTCGTAACGTGTCTTCTATTAATATCATTTAATAAATGAATGATGAAAATACTTGTAATAAATGACAAACTTTGGCTCATTGGGTAGGGTTTGCTGTGCAAGTTACATTTAAACATTGTTATTTGTCATTACGACATCATTAGATACCATTTCAACATCATGAAATTTCATTACAACAGCATTAAGGTGTCATTACAACATCATTAGATACCATTACAACATCATTAGGTGTCATTTCAACATTATGAAATTTCATTACAACATCATTAAGGTGTTATTAAAACATCATTAGATGTAACATCCTTGATTGTAAAATTAAAATTTTATTCTTTGACAACATTAGATATGTCATGATGTGAATTTTTTACTTACAGAAAAGCCTCCAGCACCAACTCGTGTTCAGTTAGTAAGAGCCAGTACTAATACTTTGGAAGTATGCTGGGGAAGTGTACCTACAGCTGATGCTTTTCTGCTACAGTTGCAGAAATATGATCTTCCACCAGCACAGGCCATGACGCCAACAGCAGTACCACAGACAAACCCACTTACAAAAGCCATTACTTCACCACAAAATCCAACTGTAGTCCGAACTCCAACACAAGGTTTGTAACAGTTTCATTTCCATTTGGCAAAGTTTAAAAATCTTTTATTTTATCACTCTCTTTGCTATTGCTTATCAGATACTGAGAAGGATCTTATATATAATATAACATTAGGGAACGCTGAAAACCTTTACTACTGGTGTTTCAGTTAAAATAGTCGGTCAGTGTGTATTTATTTTTTTTAAGAATGTTGGATACAATTTCTTTTAAAAAATCTGTTTTAATCGTGTATTGACCATTGACTTCTATTATCTGAATATATCAAAGTTTGTATGATTTATTGATCTCAGTTATTTGTTATCTTCAGTAAAATTACATTTTTCTGAGATTTTCTTTATGCAATACAAACTGACTGTGGTTCTTGTTCAAATTTGAACAAAGCACACTATATTCTCCCTCATACTTAAAGCTAGAGTGAAAACAGATTGGTTATAAAAAGCATGATGTACAGATTGTCTTGCCTTTATTGGGGGTGTACCTAAAACATTTTTATCAGGTCCATTTAAAATTTTACTTTACAAAAATCTTACAAGAATTTTGAGACCAAAAATTTAGTGTGTTTTGCCCGACCACTGATTATCGTCAACATATTTTCAAGAAGATTACAATTTAACTACATTTTTGTGAGCATTGGAATTCAATACACGTATTTGGAAAATCTTTTAGAAAAAATATAAACATTGTCTGACTATTTTGACTTGAAAGGGAGTGAATTATGGGCAGATACATTTATAACATTGTGTTGGACTTCTATATATACATGTACCTCCATGAAAACAATAGCTGTTTTTTGAGAAATTTTTTTATTTTGATACACTGGTGTTCTATTTTTTCCAAAAAGTTCATAACAAAGTATTTATTAATTAATTTTGAATGTACTTTTATGAAGGACACATATCTTAAAATATATTTCCTTTTATTTTTTTTAATGAAAATACCAAATCTGAAACCTGAAGCCTTTTTTTTTTTTTTTTTTTTTTATTTTATTTTTTTTTTCTTTTCTTTTTTTTTTTTTTTTTGCTTCTTTCTTCTGCTCATTCAATGGTAAGAATATCTTTAACTAACTTTCATTATATACCATTTCTTACTTTACCACTGCTCTGTAGGGTTGAGTCAGCTGAGAACTGCTACAGGTTCTGCTACCATGGCAACACTTGGTTCTTTGGCTGTGAATTCTCCACAAACCATCAGAGGTAGTTGTAATTGCATGCTTTGCATGTTCTGTAACATGGTTTTGGGCATGCTTACAAAATTTTATTGTACTTGTATCTGGCAGAAACAAAGTTTGAATTAATTAAGTAGCTCTTTGGAGCATAGGGCTAATAATTTAAAAATGTTCACCAGAACATCTGACTGAGTACTGGTATTTAATGACTTTTTTGGGCTTGTAATCTTTAATATTTTTACAATGTTTTCCTATTGATTTTTATGGAAAATGTTAAATGTTGTATTTTTAAAGAACATTGAAAATTTGCATAAATAATTTAAATTGAAACTGTCAGAATGATTTATTCATAGCTTAGTTACATTTGTATATATGTATGTACATGTAGTGTAAATTGTTTGGTTTAGTTTTCATTTTTTAAAACAAAAACATTACTATGGATACTTTTTCTCTTTAGGAATCATTTTTACATTTCATACAGGAAATTATAGATCTTATTCATTAAACACGGTTACTATTGACAACAGATAGATCGATGTAGCTTCAGTGTCATTATGTTTAATGCAGTGTTGTAACAATCTGTATCTATCACTCCAAATCATTTTGATACAAGTTTTAATATGTTGCAACAAGAAATCATTAATGTAGGCTTGATGTAAATGCCAGTTGAAAGTAACTTAGTGAGTTTTGTACAATAAATTCAAGCTTACACACAGTGACACTGTGTATATGTACTGATGCTAAACCAACAAATAGAAAATGAAAAATTGTCACAACTGTTTTATTTGTAATTCTTATTTCCAATGCTATATAGTTTTATAAAAGATGTAGATTTTAAAATGTTACTGACTTTGGATTGCTAGATACAGCAAGTTACCTTCCCTAAGCTTTTTGCTTTAGATGTGTTGCATGTTAAATAGGATAAAGTGTAGCAGAAGTAAAAGAAAGTTTAAAGTGTGAACTTCATCTTGTGTAGTCATGTTGATTGTGGGAAATTTAATATTTTTAGTGATGATTATGAAATTGGGTGGTGAAAACATTACATCTGTAAATGGCATCTCATTGGGTGGTAAAACATTACGTCAGTGGCATTCAATTAGCTGGTAAAAACTTTACATCTCTCAGTGGCATTCCATTGGATGGTAAAAACATATCATCTGTAAGTGGCATTCAATTAGCTGGTTAAAACATTACATCTGTAAGTGGCATTCAATTAGCTGGTAAAAACAAAACATCTGTAAGTGGCATTCAATTAGCTGGTAAAAACATTACATCTGTAAGTGGCATTCAATTAGCTGGTAAAAACAAAACATCTGTAAGTGGCATTCAATTAGCTGGTAAAAACAAAACATCTGTAAGTGGCATTCAATTAGCTGGTAAAAACATTACATCTGTAAGTGGCATTCAATTAGCTGGTAAAAACATTACATCTGTCAGTCACATTCCATTGGATGGTAAAAACATTACATCTGTATGTGGCATTTCATAGGGAGGTAAAAACATTACATCTGTCAGTGGCATTTGAATGGGTGGTAAAAACATTACATCTGTCAGTGGCATACCATTGGATGGTAAAAACATTACATCTGTCAGTGGCATACCACTGGGTGGTAAAAACATTACATCTGTCAGTTGCATACCATTGGGTGGTAAAAACATTACATCTGTATGTGGCATTTCATAGGGAGGTAAAAACATTACATCTGTCAGTCACATTCCATTGGGTGGTAAAAACATTACATCTGTAAGTGGCATTTCATAGGGAGGTAAAAACATTACATCTGTCAGTGGCATTTGAATGGGTGGTAAAAACATTACATCTGTCAGTAGCATACCATTGGGTAGTAAAAACATTACATCTGTCAGTGGCATACCATTCAATTAGCTGGTAAAAACATTAAATCTGTCAGTCACATTTCATTGGACAGTAAAAACATTACATCTGTAAGTGGCATTTCATAGGGAGGTAAAAACATTACATCTGTCAGTGGCATTTGAATGGGTGGTAAAAACATTACATCTGTCAGTAGCATACCATTGGGTGGTAAAAACATTACATGTGTCTGTGGCATACCATTGGGTGGTAAAAACATTACATCTGTCAGTGGCATACCATTGGGTGGTAAAAACATTACATCTGTCAGTGGCTTCCCATGTTGTCTGTTTACAAATACTTTAAAGTGCATGATTGTTTTTGCTTTTGAAGAATGATAACTGACAGAATGTTCAAGGGGTTCAAGAAAGGAAAATATTATTAGAGATAATCAATTTTATAGGGTAATTAAATGTTTTGTTTCTGGCTGCATGCAAAGGAGTCATTTGATTTTAGATGGGGTAAAATAACAATATTTGTATGGAGTATAGAAGGAAATTGAATTTTTGCAGGATTTGATCAGATTGATAGATAAACTTGCAGAGAAATGTTTCAAGAATTTTATGATCAATTTATTCTGAGTCTTGGTGTCATGTATTTTATAAGTTGAATAAACAGTGAAAAAAATTGCTTATCCTTATATGATATTAAATTAGATCAGTTGTGTTTCTTTCCCCCAGTTAAGATGGCTTCACTTACATTTGGAGGCAGTTAGTTGGGATGGTGGGGGAAACCAGAGTATCTGAAGATAACCACTGAAATTTGGCTAGGGACATAATAATTTTGTTTGCATAAAAATAAGCTTAAAAGGAAATCACAAAACAGGCAGTGAGACACACTTTCATGAGAGTTCATTCCATCCATGCATATAGATTAATATTTTAGGTTTTTGAGACAGATTTTGGAGATAGATGGAGAAACATTGTCTCAGTAAGCATGTACAATAGAGAACCCTGTCTTGCAAATGACCATTTTATAAACCATTACATATTATTCTACATACTACTCTGTAATTCATGAATCATCTTAACTTGAATGCTAAACAGTATAACCATTTTGCTGAATTTGTCTTAACTTGAAAGTTTAACATTATGGCCTTTTTGCTTAAAAAATTTTCATATAAAGAAAACTTGGAAAAAGAAGTACCCAGAAGCAGCCAATTAAGGTATTTCCTATTAATATTGTTAATTTAACCATCAATTGTCACATTGAAAAAAAATTATAATAAAAAAAGTAATAAATTAAAAAAAAATTAAAAAAGAAGGAAAAATCAGTTAATTTTCTTCATGCAGGTGAAGAAAGATAAAATCTAATTTCTACATGAAAGAAATCTTAATGATTATAATAATAATTTGTTTGACATGCATAAAGGTTTAGTTTTTTAACATGTTTCAGTGACAGCAGTAGCAAGACAGAAAGCGCCTATTACAGTCACACCTGTCAGTCAGCAGATCAGAGTGGCATCACCACAGACACAGGTGATCAATGTAGGACAAGTGCCACAGAAAACACAGATAATTACTACAGTAAGTGGTGGCATCATTTACAAAATGGAAATTTATCTTTATTTTTAGTAGATGACCAAGAACATACACTGCATGGATATGTTGTCATTTAATGAGATTTCTAATAATGCTAGTTGTCTTTACACAAACTCAACTGACAAGACTTCTGTACTCTTTAGAGGGGCTTATAATGTTACCTCAGCATTGATGTTGGTGTAGACAATTTTGTTAATTTGTCAATGCAAGTGTGATTGTAAATATACATAATAATTAAATTATTATAAGCATATCTGTATAGGTTTACAAGCATTTTATTAACTTTACATGATTGAATTGCAAATCACTAACTTCATATCTCCATTTATTCTCAAAGTCTATATCTTTTATTTATTTCTTTGTTAGTCTCATTCAATTTATCCTATAACCCCAAAAACCTGACTTAGCAAATGGTGGCAATAAATCCAGGTTGTGCTGTATAGCATTCTGTTTGTTGTTTCAATTTGTAAAAAATACTCTTAAACTGTTTTATAAATATTTGTGTAGTAGTGCTTGCTTTGTAAGTGGGAGATCGTTGGTTTGAACCCCAACTGGGTCTGACCAAAGACTTGAAAGTGGGTAGTGACTGTTTTTTGCTAAGCACTCGTCATTACGAAATTTAAGTCACTGTTCTTTCAGATGGGAACTTTAAATAAACGAGGTACCATGTCACAGCATGTGTTGCACAATAAAATACCCTGCTGTATAATGTCATCAGCACAACACACAAGCAAAATTTGTGCACTTTTGCCTATGGCTGGCAATGTCTCGATATCAATGAAATATTCATGGCTGGGACGATAAACACCATTACTTAACTCTATTCAACTCTAATATTTGTTTTTTCTTTCAGACTGCAGGAGGACAGATGACTGGTATTGCTGCCCTAGCTGCTGCAGCTGCTGCCACACAGAAAATACCAGGTACTCACGGTACTCAAATCATAACGAATCCAGCTACAACAGCACCAGCATCTGGTATAAAAGTAGTTACACCTACCATTGTCACGCCAACAGGTGTCAAAGTTACACCTGTCCAACAGAAAATAACAGGTACATTTTCATTTTTTCTTTGATAGTTATTTTATTTCCTAGTAGAACATGTAAAAGAGGCTAGTCAAAAGTTGATAGTTATTTTGATTCATAGTAGAACCTGTAAAAATGGCTAGTCAAAAGTTGATAGTTATTTTGATTCATAGTAGAACCTGTAAAAATGGCTAGTCAAAAGTTGATAGTTATTTTGTTTTATAGTAGAACATGCAAAAATGGCTAGTCAAAAGTTGATAGTTATTTTGATTCATAGTAGAACATGTAAAAATGGCTAGTCAAAAGTTGATAGTTATTTTGATTCATACATGTAGTAGAACCTGTAAAAATGGCTAGTCAAAAGTTGATAGTTATTTTGTTTTATAGTAGAACATGCAAAAATGGCTAGTCAAAAGTTGATAGTTATTTTTATTCATAGTAGAACATGTAAAAGTGGCTTGTCAAAAGTTGATAGTTATTTTGTTTTATAGTAGAACATGCAAAAATGGCTAGTCAAAAGTTAATAGTTATTTTGATTCATAGTAGAACATGCAAAAATGGCTAGTCAAAAGTTGATAGTTATTTTGTTTTATAGTAGAACATGCAAAAATGGCTAGTCAAAAGTTGATAGTTATTTTATTCCATAGTAAAACCTGTAAAAATGGCTAGTCAAAAGTTGATAGTTATTTTGATTCATACATGTAGTAGAACCTGTAAAAATGGCTAGTCAAAAGTTGATAGTTATTTTGATTCATAGTAGAACCTGTAAAAGTGGCTAGTCAAAAGTTGATAGTTATTTTGATTCATAGTAGAACATCCAAAAATGGCTAGTCAAAAGTTGATAGTTATTTTATTCCATAGTAGAACCTGTAAAAATGGCTAGTCAAAAGTTGATAGTTGTTTTGTTTTATAGCAGAACATGTAAAAGTGGCTAGTCAAAAGTTGATAGTTATTTTGTTTTATAGTAGAACATGCAAAAATGGCTAGTCAAAAGTTGATAGTTATTTTGATTCATAGTAGAACATGCAAAAATGGCTAGTCAAAAGTTGATAGTTATTTTGTTTTATAGTAGAACCTGTAAAAATGGCTAGTCAAAAGTTGATAGTTATTTTATTCCATAGTAGAACCTGTAAAAATGGCTAGTCAAAAGTTGATAGTTATTTTGATTCATACATGTAGTAGAACCTGAAAAAATGGCTAGTCAAAAGTTGATAGTTATTTTGATTCATAGTAGAACCTGTAAAAGTGGCTAGTCAAAAGTTGATAGTTATTTTGATTCATAGTAGAACATGCAAAAATGGCTAGTCAAAAGTTGATAGTTATTTTGTTTCATAGTAGAACATGTAAAGGTGACTAGTCAAAAGTTGATAGTTATTTTGTTTCATAGTAGAACATGTAAAAGTGGCTTGTCAAAAGTTAAACTTCGTGTATTTCAACTTCTGTTTTATTATGCAATTTTTTTGGTTTAAAAATTAATGTGAATCAGAAAATTATTGAAAATTTTTTCGTGATTCTTTTATTTTTTGCATTAATTCGCACGTAAAGCTAGGCATGAAAGTGAAACAGTGGCTTATATGAAAAGTCAATATTATTTGTGATGGAAGTCTCCAGATAACACGAAATTTAAAATATGTGAATAGATGTCTATGTTGTCTTTTCAAGAATATTAACTGACATGAAAATTTTCCAATTTACAGTACTTGTGACATGTCTAAATTGAAATTTTTGTTAGTAATTTTGCAGGTTATTTTAATAATACTTTTTAATTGCATAAGTACTTTTTTGTCTTCATGTCAAAAATTAGTTGTGGTTTCTTGTGTAATCCTTGTAATAAACAGTAACTTCTTGCTGTGCCTCATTCACAACTTGAGGACATTTAACACCTATACATTTAATTATAAGGATTGTTATTTTTGTTTTGTTTTATTTCAGTTGTTACATCAGCCTCTTCTCCAGCTACTCAGACAGTCAGAGTGGCGACACCTGGTGCCACAATATTAAAGTCTACACCAGGAAGTATACAGCAGACAGTGGGTGGCAAACAGATAATAACAGTACATAAAGCTGGTGCTGCAGGTACTGGCACTGGACAACCACAGATTGTAACATTGGTCAAAACTAACCAGGGAATGCAGGTTGCTACTGTAAGTATCTGGTTTGAAAGCTGTTGTTTAAATACACTAAAATCTGAATATAAAGACCACTTGTGGGACACTAGGAAATATGAATTTTATAGACAGATGGTCCTTTTATTAAGTGATTTTAGTTGAAATATGAAGCAATGGGACAGTAAAACTGGTCTTAATTGACAAGTGGTTATATATACAGAGGTGTTTGCTACAGTAATTTTTACTGTGTAAGCTTAGGATTACAAAGTAGATGCCTGTATGTTGGTGCATGTTTATCAAAAAACCTTTCTATTTAAACATAAATTTGAGATTGATATATATTTTGCAACAGATTTTAGCTTGTTCAAAGTAAGGAAGATATTATATCTATTCCGAAATATTTTCTTAAGAATCCAGTGTTAAAGCTTTTATTATGTTTATTAAAAGACAAATGTAAATCATTTATTTTAATATCTTAATTATTTTTTCTTTTTGTATTTTAGACAAAAGGGCCATTACCACAGGGTGCTACAATAGTCAAACTTGTAACCACTCAAGCTGGTGGCACTGGTAAACCTACAGCAATCATTACAACCAGTCAACCAGGACAGACACCATCTACTATACTAGGAATAAGTAGTGTTCAACCACAGGTTAGTTAGTAGCAAGACATCCCTGTTAATTTGTTTTCATTGTATATAATTTTCTACCCTTGTAAAAGTGTCTTATAAGAAATTGTATATTAAAAACCATACCTAAGTAGCAAAGAAAATCTCTCCATTTAACTTTTTTTTTTTTTTTTTTTTTGGTGTTGGGGTGGGGGAGGATATTTAGGATACAAGATACTATCACACAGTAGCTGTAAAAGAATCTTGCCATAAGTGTAATCTCAAGAACATGGTCTTGTGTCTGTAAATGCTATAGATATGTAATAATTGAAAAAGAATACATTACCTTTGGCTGTTACAAAAAGAACTTGCTTTTAGATTGATTGAAGTAAAAAAAATTATAGTTCCAGTGAAAAAAAAAAATTAGAAGGAGCATGATCTAGCCAGCAGCACAAAGAGGGCTGGTGCTGTATCAAAAATTGATCTTGGAGATTTTTCTTAATATCTCATTAGTATAGTAATTTATTTCATTTACAGACTGCTTCAACTAGAACTATTATCAAAACGATACCATCATCTGTATTATCCATGGCAAAGGCAGGAACTCATACTGTAACAACACAGGCAGGCTCTAAAACTATCGTCATTGCTGCTCCTAAAGGAACTGCTGGAAGTCTCTCTGGTACACCTCATAAAATCATCTCATCAGTCCCGAAAATTGGAGGTACAGGAAATACACAGTTCATTGTCGTCAGTCCGCAAAGTGGTGTCACTGGTGCTACAACAATTACACAAGGTAAATAAATTACAGAATATGATAATTCACTGAACATGTGCATTTAATGCTATAAATTTTTTATAGAGATGATGTAAAGTGGGTGACTAAAGCCATAATATTTTACTAAAAAATTCTTTTCTTTAGTAAAATTATTTAGTCGGTGCGAATATTGTATAGATAACTGCAATTTCTCTTTTGAGTAGAAAACATACAATTTTGAGAATATACTTTTGATCAAATATATGCTCTTAGATCCAGGTTCCTACAAATAAAACAACTTATTTCAAAATTTTTAAACAATGTGACATTTGTGTGCTATACAAATAAAAGATAGATTATTTGTTGTTTTTTTTTTCCTTTAAAATGTGACATGTATGTCTAGGGTATGACAGGTGTACTCTACAAGAGAAGAAATTGAAAATGCAAGAATGAAATAATTATATTTTTACATTTTAGGTGGAAAACCTTTAACGGTAACAACAT
This sequence comes from Tegillarca granosa, assembly GCA_029721355.1. Lineage (NCBI taxonomy): Eukaryota > Metazoa > Mollusca > Bivalvia > Arcoida > Arcidae > Tegillarca > Tegillarca granosa. Next base: position 21,305,869 of record CM056599.1, on the reverse strand, counting down.
TACCAGTGCCAGCTTCCACACAGCAAGTAGTCACTGGTACACAACAACAAATTATATCAGCTTCAGTGTCACCGGTGTCAAAACCTGTTGTCAGCATTGTATCTAGCACTGGTAAGTCATAGAAAACATATTTACTATGGTGTCAGCAATGACAAAAATATCAATATAAAGTATTTATTTTCTTTGTTCTTTTGATTTTTTTTGGCTTTCTATAAAAAAGATGACCAGGTATTTTAATTTAGTATGTTGCAAGCTATTTACTTCTACTGTTTTTATTTATGCAATAACTCCATATTACATAATGCCACTGCGGAAGCTCAGTTGATAGAGTGCTCGCTCCGTAAGTGGAAGGTCGTGGGTTCGAACCCCGGCGGGTCTGACCCAAGACTTGAAAGTGGGTAGTGACTGTTCTTTCGCCAAGCACTTGGCATTACGAAATGAAAGTCACGGTTCTTTCGGATGGGAACTTAAAATAAACGAGGTCCCGTGTCATGTCAGGCATGGCACGATGAAGAACCCTGCTGTATAATGCCATCAGTGCAACACACAGGCAAAATTTCTGCACTTTCGCCTATAGCTGGCGTCTCGATATAAGTGAAATATTCTTGACTGGGACGTTAAACACCATTACTCAACTCAACTCCATATTACAAAAATTACACACCTACATATACATAATTTTAGTTATTTTTGGTACTCTGATGCAAATCTGACACCTATTATGCTAATGAATTATTGAATATGGATCAAATGAATTGTTAAGTCAGCCTCTTGAATTCCTAAAGTAATTTTCACAAACTGACTTTTTGTAGCTTGCAAGGAACTTGTTTTACATACTCTTAGAGCTGTTTACACCAATTTTGAGCATCATATGCATTTACTGTATATCAATCATGACTGGAAAGGGCTTATCATTGTAATTGACTTTTAAAGAAAAGAATTGCTTCCAGTCTTTATAATAAAATGAGTGGTTTAAACAGCTTTCTGATCACAATGTCTCTATCCACCTGGGTTTTAATCCCACTCAGCCAGACCCTTGTATGAGGAAGTATGTTAGTCTGCTTGCTAAAAGTGTTTCTCTCTGAGTACTCTGGTTTGTTAGCATCCTCGGTATTGATGTATTGAGGTATTGGTATCTTTATTGTTGCATAAGATTTAGTATGAGAAAATGGTCCATCTTTTTTACCTATGAAAAACAGAAATAATTATCTCTAACAGTTACATGTTTAATAATTATTTTCTATTAACTGTCAATATTTTACAGGTCAACAAATAGGAGGATCAATTGTAAAGACAATATCAGCATCACCTGCAGCCCAGATATCCGCTGGAGCTTCTGGAACATCTCTACTCTTTAACACCATTGCATCCACTCAATCAACACCATCAACACCAACAATCTCACTCATCACACAGCCATCAATATCTCATGCTCCTGTTACCATGACAACACAGGCTGTTACAGGAACTCCCATTCAAGTTAGAACCCAAGGAATGACTTCCACTCCAAAACCAGTACAAATCACAATAAATCCAGGAACAAATGTGGCATCAGCATCAGGAATTGTTAATCCAGTAGTCATTACACAGCAACAGGCAGCAGCTTTAGCCACGCAAGTTGCACAAGTGGTTTCAGAAGAAAGTACTGTGACTCCAGCAAATGTCTGCACTGATGGTCACAATTGTCCTGGAGATGAAACTAGCCAGGCTCAAACTGGTGTATGTACTGATGGGCATAACTGTCCTGGGGATGAAACCAACCAGGCTCAAACTGGTGTCTGCACTGATGGACATAATTGTCCTGGAGATGAAACCAGCCAGGCACAAACTGGTGTCTGCACTGATGGACATAACTGTCCTGGAGATGAAACCAGCCAGGCCCAAACTGGTGTCTGCACTGATGGGCACAATTGTCCTGGAGATGAAACTAGCCAGGCCCAAACTGGTGTATGTACTGATGGGCATAACTGTCCTGGAGATGAAACCAACCAGGCCCAAACTGGTGTTTGCACAGATGGACATAATTGTCCTGGAGATGAAACCAACCAGTCACAAACTGGTGTCTGCACTGATGGGCACAATTGTCCTGGAGATGAAACCAACCAGTCACAAACTGGTGTTTGTACAGATGGACATAACTGTCCTGGAGATGACAATAATGGACAGTCTCAAACAGGTGTTTGCACTGATGGGCATAATTGCCCAGGAGATGAGAATAATGGGCAATCTCAAACAGGTGTGTGCACAGATGGGCACAACTGTCCAGGAGATGAGAATAATGGGCAGTCTCAATCAGGTGTTTGCACTGATGGCCATAATTGCCCAGGAGATGAGAATAATGGACAGTCACAATCTCAAACAGGTGTTTGCACTGATGGGCATAATTGCCCAGGAGATGAGAACAATGGACAATCACAATCTCAAACAGGTGTTTGCACTGATGGGCATAACTGTCCAGGAGATGAAAATAATGGGCAGTCTCAGACTTCAACAGGTGTTTGCACAGATGGACATAACTGCCCAGGAGACGAAAATAATGGGCAATCACAATCTCAAACAGGTGTGTGTACAGATGGGCATAATTGCCCAGGAGATGAAAATGGATCTGCACAAAATAATACCACCGACAGTGTATCTAATCAAGTTGAAAGTTTTTCTGCTGAACAGGCGGCACAGTTGTTGGATACAGATCAGGGAGTGTCTGAAAATCCTGATCAGGCAGCTCTTGAAGGTGTACTAGATCTCCCACAAGTTGTTGGATCAGATGCAGCAACAATAGATGCTCCAGTTGAAGGGTCATCAGATCCAGCAGATGCAGCTCAGATTCCAGTGTCTGGATCCACAGATAATAGTGCTGTAACCAGTGATAGTGCTCTTAGTGACCCAAGTGCATTGGTCACTGAACCTTTAAAAACAGATTCTGAACCAATGGACACATCATTATCAGACATCATGCCCCAGTTACCAGACTCAATAACTCAACAACAAGGGGCAGCATCATTAGAAGATTTAGGTGCTGATACATCTTCACAACTTCCAGCAGAACAACAAGCAATGCTGGATGCAGCACAGGCAGCCAGTACGCAACATGCATTACTACAACCTAAAGAAGAACCCATGGACACAACTACAGCAACGGCAGTAGCCTCCATTACTCCAGTACCCACACTGTCAATGGGAGGGACTGGTGTAGATGCAGCAGCCGTAGATTCAGGTAAGAAACCTCATAGTACCATTTTATGTAAGATACAAGTTTTAAATATAAAATTGCAGCTAGATAAACAGTATTTAGCATCTGTCCTAAAAAGAAATACACAAATTAGGTTACTGATTAAAAAAACATTACTGTAGGTTGGTACCAGAAAGAACATGAAACAAATGCCAATGTTGTTGTCTATTTGCCCTTGTTCTCGGGCTAATCCATTAAGATCAATAACCTTGCTTTAGTGAGGAATAGCAGACTTGTTATGATGAGGCTGTAATGGTAGGATTGTAGGACTTGGAAACCAGTAATACGGTACTCCAGTACAATATTTATTTTTGACAAATCTGAATTTGGCATAGTATTAAGTGACATCCTCTGCTTCAGTGACAGGTGTTTGTCAGTCTGTTCAACTGTATGTGTCTGGTAATTTCTTCAGAATACCATTAAAACAAAACAAAGGTTTATTCCAACTTTGGCTTGCATTATTTTTCTGCACCACATGTATCACATACATTTCAATTTCAGTTAAAAAAAATAAAAGATAATAAACAAATGAAAATTTATGTGCAAAGGTTTCTTTGCTTCCTCCCATAGCAGATTCTTATATATGAAAATCAGTCTTTTATATATCAGTTTCAAACTCTTACATAAATCATTTCATTATTGGAATGGTTTAACAAACATTCTTTGGTTTATAACCTAATTGTTTTTATATTGTTTTTCAGATCCTTTGGCTACTTTAGCCACAGCAGCAATATCATCAGCTAACAATGTAATACCTGGTGTAAAACAGGAGTTTTCCAACAATGGCTCAAAGTTAGATGAAGTGAAGCAGGTAAGCAGTGGTTCTACAGTTCTACATAAGATGAATTAGAATAAGAAATCTTTTGAGTTATTTTAAGTTAGATAATGCAATGGTGCCTAGTAACTTAAATAAAGTAAATGGGTAGTAACGGCTGTAGTATGTTGAAGTGAAGGAGGTATGAAGAGAAGTTTTATGAAGTAAGACAGGGAAACTATGGCTATTATTCATGAATATATCAATTTATGAAATCACTGATATTTGTACCAATACTTGGCAATTAAGCTTTGAAACTCTACCAGCAAAGCTGAAGGAGACAGAAGGGAAACTCTTTGTCCATGTTTCACTTGATTGCTGAGTTTTGGCCTTTGGATTTGTATTTAATTTCAGATCTGCAGTTTTATGCAGGTTTTTTGTCATTCTTAATGATATTTGTTTGGTAAATGTAGTTTTAGTTGAACTATGACAAGTTACAGATCATGTTTGAATTTTGTTTGTTTGTAAATATCAGCAAGTAGAAGACTATGTATTGTTACTATATGTTACTCTTAGAATGCTTGTTCATAATAAAAATGTTATATTAAAACACCAATGAAATTGAATGGCAAAATACAAATTGTATATACTGTTTATCAGAAATTGAGATGCTTGATAATACTTCTTAAGGTATTGTTTGTTAATTTAGATAATTTTCAGACTTAAAGATGCTGTATAATCTTGTAAATAATTTGCTAAATAAGAACTCTGCAATTATAAATTATAGAATATCAAAACTTGACAGAATTTTAAAATAAATTAATAATAATAATAAAATGTTGTTTGACCTTTGTTAGGAACCTAAAGGTGACGGTCCAGGTGTTAAACTGTCTACAACTCCAGTGAAGAAAGACGCACATCAGTGGTATGATGTTGGTATAATTAAAGGTACTTCCTGTGTAGTGTCACACTATTACCTGTCATCAGAGGCCATGCAGGGTAACGGAGATGTGGGTGGCAACATAAAACAAGTGAGTACTTCACAGGGCTAAATGCGTAGTTTAAAACTGTCTTGTTGGAATTTAATCTGGCATGAACACAAGAAAGAATTAAATTTGAAATCTTTAAGTTTATAGAAGAAACATAACATGAAAATTATAATTTTTGTGAACATATAAATTATGTATAATTCAGTTTCATTGACAATGACCATAATCATAATCAGAAGAAAAAAGATTTTAGCTTCTTTAATACACATGCATGTTTTGTGTTACACCAGAGTTTGTAATTTTGTCTGCAAAGGCACAAACATACCCCCACTCTCTCTCTCTCTCCCCCCTCTCTCTCTCTCTCTCTCTCTCTCTCTCTCTCTCTCTCTCAAAACTGTATTTATTTATTATTCACATAATCATAATGCATTTGTGTATTATCTTAAGCTTTATTATTTGTATAGTTACACCCATTTTAAGGGGATTGTATTGATAATTCTTTTATTTACTACATAGGACATAGATGTAGTCAGTGTTCCTGATCACAGTGTATTAAAGAAACAGGAACTCCTCCCTGGCACAGCTTATAAGTTCAGGGTAGCTGGTATAAATGCTTGTGGAAGAGGAACCTTCAGTGAGATATCAGCATTCAAAACATGTCTACCAGGATATCCTGGAGCACCATCTGCCATTAAAATCAGCAAGGTAAGATTATTGTTTTTGTTACTTCAGTTCTTTCAGTACTTTGATTTTATTTGTGTTGAGGATTGTTGACTGTGTATTCACAAAGTATTACTTATCAGCATTTGGGGAAAAAGGGAATTTATTATAGAATGAGTAAATAAGTAGTGATATTTACATTATTGCAATTATAGCCAGATAGATTTGATAATATTTTATCTCAATTCAGCATATATGAAATACATGTAAGAATAAAATTGCTAAATACACAATGTAACAAGGAAACAATAAGAAAAACTGAAAAATATTACAACAATGTACAATATTATCAAGCCAGTGACTAAAAAACAGTATGTAAGTAAATTTGGATGGTTATTTTAAAAATTTTGCTACGGCATTTAAAGTAAATTTCAATGTATGTTTCATTAAAAACTATTGTTCTTGTTGATAGAGTACAGAAGGAGCTCATTTATCATGGGAACCACCACAAAATACCGCAGGAAAAATTACAGAATATTCTGTATACTTGGCCGTACGTAATGCAGCATCCACTGTAGATCAGAAGCCAGGTACCCCGGCACAGTTAGCTTTTGTCAGAGTATACTGTGGACCAAACCCTACATGTACAGTGACTACAGCTAGTCTTGCCTCTGCTCATATTGATTATACAACAAAACCAGCCATTATTTTTCGTATTGCTGCTAGAAATGAGAAAGGTTATGGTCCAGCAACACAAGTCAGGTGGCTACAGGGTAAGTCTGCAGTTTTGCAGTCATTTTATTTTTACAAATTTACTTGGTTAGTAATCTCAAGTTTTGTAACACTGTAGATTTTATTTTACTTCACTATCTTATTTCACAAGAAAAAAAATGTATATAGTGTTACCGTATTCATTTGTAATTCTTGCCAATATTCAATTGAAGTTTTATATTTAAAATACAACCTTGGGGATAATTAGAAGGAACCTTTATTGGATAATATCTACATACACAAGAGAAATGTTTGTGTTCAGCTTCTGATTTTTCTGAAATTACAGAGCACGGAAAAAATGATAAATGTATGATGAAAAAAATCTGCTTATGACAATAAATTGTCATAGACTTTTGGTAGGATACTGTATGTAAATGAGTATCTACCCAGTATAGATGAAAATGGAGACTATCTACTAATGTTTAAAAATGTGTGATTTATAAAAAAAAAAGTACTAAATCTACTTACAGATGCCCAGAGTCCAGCTGGTCAGAAAGTAGCTGTAAAGAGGACCTTATCTGCTGGTGGAGTTGTCACAGCTGATGTGTAAGTATAACAATCTGATATGATATTACTGTAAAATCATCAATTTTCGTGGTGTCCAATTTTCGTGGTTCTAAATAAAAATATCATTTCTTTGGAGGATGAATTCGTGGTTGTGTTAATAAAGTGAACCACAAGTTGAAAAAAACAATGTCTTATGTGTTCAGTGTTACCGGATACTCTACTTATTTCACTAATGTCATCAAAAAGGTAGGTTGTTATGAACATTTATTAAACTGTTTCGTTGACATGTAAATTTGAGGCTTGAGGTGTCCACGAAATCAATGAAAATTGGGTCACCACGAAAATTGATGATTTCACAGTATAAAGTCTCCACTTTATGCTTAACTTGCTAAATATTGTCTTTCTTTGACGTAGAGTAACCTAATTAAGTTTAGTGTGAAAAGTTAGAAATGATGCAGTAACCCACCCCACCCCACCCCCTTTACCTTTACAATTCTTGACTTGATATCAGGGCTCAAATTAGATTTCAAACAGGGAGAAGTGACTTCTACCTCAGCCAAAGTTAGGGAGAAGTTTTTCAAAACAGGGAGAAGTTTTTGCGCAATGCTATTCATGACATTGGAATTTCTGTCGTCCTGTCATAATCAAACATTTTATATCTTGTATTACACAATAGACATTGCAACATGCTGGTCCATCTTCAGAAATATGCATGAGATAATTTAATGTACTGTTTGAAAAAGATGTCAAAAACTTTGATAAAATCCTGCTTTTGGTGGAAAAAACCCTTATACAAGGCACACTTGAAATTGGAAGCAAAAGTGCTATCTTTAATAATTTGCTTAATTTTGTCATCAACTGGCTCCTTAATGTTAAAGTTGGCTAAGTTTTGGCTCATACTTCTCAGGAGCAAAATCTCACCCTGATTTTGTTTCAAAATTTTATTTATTTATTTATTTATTTATTTATTTATTTATTAATTATAAATATTTTAAATATTTATTTATATGTTTTAAGTATTTGAACTCTTTTTAATAAATAATGATATTAGAGGTGAGCAGTTTATAATCAGTTTAAATTTTTTTCATATGTAACATTAAACAGATATAAATTTTATGTGAAAGTAAATTATAAAAATATTGTTAAAAGAATTTTTATAGTTTATTTTTATTAAAAATAAACTTATATTTTCACAAAATAATATTCCTCGGTGTGAACGTAATTTTTGAGGTGTTTAAACTGGTTGTCTTATCTAAGAAAAGAGAAGAACCACCTTACATTCCAAAAGCATCACTTTGTTCAATTTTGACCTGACCAATGAAATATGTCGAATTCGTATGTTGGTCAAATGGCGGCATTGTAAACAAATCCATCGGTGATGTCTCATTATAGTATGTTGATACTTGTGTTAAAGTTTATACAATGATTTTATTTCGAAAATAAGTTATCTGTCTTTGATATCACAGTGGTTTTAATCACTTTCAATTTCAATGAAAAATTACAGCCGCGATCCCATACAAATATCGCCGAAAATCCGTAACACAAGGAATACTGTATCAGATAATCGATGTATACTAGGGCTGTAAAACGTCTTTGATTAACTGCCTATTATCTTAGGCGCGTGGGAGAAGTCCTTTCGTGAAGTGTTAATCCGTTAATTACTAAACCAATCAGGATAATTAACATGCATCATGACACCTGTAAATCACTTGTTGACAGCAGCCCGAACACCTCAGATTTTATCGTTAAATTAGATAACTTAACACAACAGAGTTCCCAATAATGGGTTTCAAAAATAAGGGCGACTTCAACTTCGCTTTTTCGGGAATATAGGGCGAAGTTTTTTGAAACAGGGCGAAGTTATCGCCCAACTTCGCCCTTATTTTGAGCCCTGTTGATATGTATGCTTCATGATACTGCTAAGGCTTAAATTCAGCTTTAACTAAAGGTACCAGTATCTCAGTCAGCAAAGTTTGTACATGTATTACCAGATTGAAATAGTTAATTATCTTGAAAACTATAAACTTTTTGTATAGGCATGTATATTAGAATATTGTATGTATTGATATGACACCATTCAAAACAAACATAAATGTATGTATATGTTTTCACTCACATTTCCAAGACACAGCTAAATTTCATCTGCAGTTTTTCCTGGGTCTTGTAAAATGTGACATTCATACTGAACAATCAGATCAAAGTCAATATTATATATATCATCTGCTGCAGTTTGTTGCTGAAGTTCATTGTTTTTTTGTTTATGGCCACTCCAGTTTTCTCCACTGTCCTTGAACTGACAACCTTGATACAAGAGAAATAACCCCAGACTCTGTTTAACTATGGTTATTCTTTTCTTGTGCCATTATTGTCTTCACATAAATCAAGTTTTTCTTAAAATTGTTACCAAATATTACTTTCAAGATGGAGTTTGATTACAATTCACATAATCAAGAGAAATTCTCATTTATTTGTTAAATTTCATATTTTTTTTATTCTGATTTCAGACGACAACAGCTAGCTAGTATGGGTCCAATAAAGAAGATTAAGACTGAAGATGATCACCTAACCCAATAAACAACAATAAATTAGAAATAATTTTATATTGTACATGGTAGTTAGTAGTGTCAAATCTAAGTAAAATCATATTGTCTTGCCCGAGTCACAATCATAAAACCATATTGAATGTTGATAGATCATAATGATATACTCAAAATGAATACATATATACATGTATCCGTTATTTTATGATGAATTTGTCATTTATTACATATAACTTACATTGTAACATCTTATTAAAGTACTACAAACATTTTCCCATGAAGATAATCATATTCTTAATGTTTAGTTTTAACATACTTTGATGGAAAAATGATGGAAAAAAAAACAAAAAAATTAAGAAAAATGAAAGGCATATGAAATTCCAAAATAGAATTGAATCTCAGTTTCTTGAACTCCACAAAAACGAATAACAACCATATAAAAATTAAATTTCCAAATACAGTCGACCCAGTTACATGTATCTTGATTTTCATAAATAGTTCAGCTTATCTGAAGTTCTAGATCAAATGATAAAATAGTTTTCACTTCTATGGAAATTCGGAATATCTGAAGTCGTGATAATGAGATGCACCTGTCGTTATAATAAAATAGTCTAAATCAGAAAATTTTTGCATTAGGTTATTTTTGCAAGTATCATCATTTTACGATATTCACGAACGATTTTTTTTTTCTCATCCTGGCAGACTGCAAATTTTCACAAAAATAATATCAGTGTGCAGAACTTCTGATACAGAATGAGGCTTTTTTAAAAGTTACAACATCAGGTTGATGATGAAATTTATTATACAAATGATTGAATTCTGTTAAGAAAATTTTTGTTATTTGTATGGTCAAGAGACTGGTATGGAAGATACCTTGTTTAATTGTGACTTTATTTAGATGATAACTGATTTTAGATGTAAAGTACTGTACATACTTGTTCATGATTCATTGTCATATCTTACATTACTGTTATAACATGGAATATATTTATTTCATGAACCTTTCATTATTGGATTTTTAAATGACAAATTTTTTATATTTTAGTTAAGGTCTTGCTAACAATTTTGCAGGGGGTCATTAAATAGCAATAATCACTCCCAGCTTTATAATTAGGAAATACATGTAAGTTTTTCTTTCTTAGAGGGAATTCACAGTCTGTAGCCTTTACTGTTTTTGGAATTCTTGGTCAATTTTTAACATGGATACTGATTTGTGAAATGAAAATTTGGCCTCGTTTCAAAAGGCATGCATTGTTGGTAGTGAAACTTTTGCATGAAATAAGAATTTAAATGTTTTAGTGTAGAAAACATGAAAAAGAACATGCATACTCATTTACAAGCATCAGAAATGGTGTTTGCCAGCCTTCTATGTAACATTGTTTGCCTAAAGGTATCTACAGAAAAGATGAAATATGATAATTTGATGGTTTCTAGTGTAAATGATGTTATTCTGTCAAATGTTATTAAATTCCATATTCATTGGAAATACCAGTAATTTGCACTCAAATTGTTATTAGGTATTGCATGGTTTGCTGGAAAACTCTGTGTGAACTGAAGTCATGAAACAAAATTTCCAAAAGTATTTCTTATATCTGTTGTTGATTATTTAGCACAGATTTTATTTTGTTTATGTGTGGAATTCTGTCGAAATCATTGGTAATTTGTAATGAAATCTGCAGGGCATTTTTTAGAGCACAAAAATTTTTTTGAAGTGTCCTCTTTTTATTAATAAAATAAGTATGCTTATTCATTTGAAGAGCTGGAAATTCATTATTGTTCAGATAGCTTATGAGATTTACACCATCATTCACAAATATGTTTAAATAAGGCCAGTGATAAGAAAAATGTGTTCAAACTTGTAAATCTATAATTATTTGATGATAATTTATACAAGAAGCCTTCATCACTTTTGCCAAAAAAAAAAAAATATAAAAGCTTTAGAAATTATTGAAGAAAAAAAAAATACTCAAAAAGTGGCTTCAATATTTTTAATTGATAAACACCTTTTTCATTGTTAATAAGAAATGCATAGAACAAATTTGGATTGATTGATTAATGAACATTCATTCTTTTAGACTTGATGAACAGATTATACAGTAACAACGATTTTTTGAGGAATGGTAAATATCCTTAGTGACCATCAATATCAGTTGATCAGCTGTGAAAAATTGTCATCACATGCTAATATGGCCTATTATGTAACATTGCCTTTGTCATTAAAGCTGTTTTTGTAGAAAATGTTGTTTTAGCAGATTTTAACTAAAGTGACATTTTGTTACATGACAAAATATGTAACCGAGACCTCTAGTCATATCATATGTCACATTGCATTGAGCAAACTTTTACAGTCAGATTCCAGAAAAATCAAATTTATATGTTCATTACAAATAAGTTATTCTAGGAGTTGGAAACTTTTTCATGGTTCTGATACTCATTTGGAGTATACAGTATAAGAATTCCATTTTAAAAATCAAACTATGCAAGACAAAGTTTGAGAAAAAAGACAGTTTCTTCATATCATTTCGTCTTATATCATTAAATAATATATATCAAAAACATATTGCAATTCTTGGCCTACTAAAATTGAAATCACATTTATAATGTATGTTGAAATCTTGTTTTCTTGTTTCTTTTAAGAAATTTGACCCCTGTAAGGTTATAGTATGTTAATTAAATATTGTTAAAGATTTTAATCATTGATTGTTGTCATCATAACTGATGTATTATATCATCATCATCATCATCATTATTGTCATCACTTGTCATCATCATCTTTTTGTCGTAACACTAACTATAATGTCTTCATCAATTTATGAGCAAAATCTTCATCGTCATCATCTTTAAAACCATTTATATTTTGCCTTGTTGTTGTTTCATTTATTTGTTGTCATCATTGTTGTTAGAATTATACCATATAAATATGCATATAGTTTTTAAACTATAAAAAAGACACAAGTGCTTTTATAGAAGATATTTTGACAGATGTGACAGAAAAAAAAAGTAATTCTCTTCAACTACATCCCAGCTGTCTTATTAAAACATAAAATTCTTATTCTAATTGTCGAGACTGGTGTCACCATAAGGCGAGACTAAGGTGTTACTTTTCAAGTGTCGGTGGGGGCGTGTCAAAATGTGAAAGTTTATGTTAAAGTCAAAAACTAACCAGGCGAGACATTTAATTCCATGGAATTCTCGTTTTTTTGTTTGAATTTATGTAAATAAATTTTTCTGCAACAGGTATAAAGTTGACAATTATTTTTTACATGAGTTCCACATATCAAACTTTAATGTCTTAATTTTTGCTGGTAAACTATTGATGTTAGATTTAGACACTAAAAATGTCGCCAGTACAATTTCAACATGGTAGTAAAACGTAGTTTTGTAAACAGGTAATGTGAAAGAAATTAAGCACTACAATAGGTTTTTTTTTTTTTTTTTTTTTTTTCGTTCAAGGAAAAATAATTGACAATAATTTCTATTAAATATTTTTTTATTCACTGGAGGTTAACACTTGATGAAAGAACATATACAAATTAACCAGACCTTTATACAATGTATTGAAATCTTAATGAAAGATAGCCACATTTATTGATCTGATTCTTCTGAATGTTTTCATTTAATATAAAATGTATAAAATGTTAAAGTTTTCAGATGATGTTCTTGACATAGATTAAAGTTATAATTTTTGTAAGTTACTTAATGTTAATGAAACAGTAACCTCAAGTGAGGTAATACAAATGCTGCAAAATGAAAAGAATGATGGGAAATATTCAAATTAGAAATATACATGTACATGTATGTATGCTTTTTTAAAACTCTATAGTACTAGGGCTGAAATGATATGTCTAGTTTACGATGGGATATGTATGAGGATTCATAGACTTTGATTCGATAAAAAGTATTATGGTACATGTATTACATTGTGAGAAAAATAATTGTTTTTGTAAACATTGAAGTCTTGAATCCACATTAATTTTTCAGTAGAGGCAAACTTGAATAAAAAAAATTGTTCTTTATATGACAGAAAATTATAAAAAGGAAATAACTTTTTTTTATTGAAAGTATTATTTTTCATGATGTAACATCACAAAGGTTATTCTACGTCGTAAATTCTAGTCTGTATTTGATAAACATTATTATGTAAAGGCTTTTAAAAAATTATTATTTTTTTATATATTATACGAAAACTTGCTTCATAGTAGTCAAAACTAAAGATGGCATAATTTTTTCATAGCACAATACATTTAAACGCAAAATACTTCTTTTCAAGCTAAGTGTTAAAAATGGAATCTTGAAAAAGGAATTCATTTTCTTTAAAATATATATATATATGTAAAAATTCTCTTGTCTTAAACTTAATAGTTTATTGTATCTATCAAAACCTCTACAGAACTGGGAATTAAATTACCACTACATTGTACTTGTTTAAATATAATATTTAAAATAGAAGGGTATGAAATTTGTTGAAACTTGAAAGACCAAATAGTTTATGATCAAATATTTTTGTAGAAAGTTATGGCACAATGAGAAGATGGCTATAGAGTCAATATTTTAGTTATTTTTTATTGCATTGTAAATATTCATCTTAAAAATTGTTAATAAATATCAATAAAACATTAGTTCTTTATTGATATGGTAATATATATTATTTGTTATTGAACTCATTGATTTTAATGTATACCGTAGTCTGAACACTTGTCTCACTAAAATGTCTTCAGCTGTCATCAAACTTATTTTTAATCTTGAACAACATTTATCTCGAGGACTGTTAAACTCCACATTTTGTTGTCTTGGGGTTAGTGTTGTGTGTTACACTGTTTTTGTAGAAATATATACTGTGTATTAATATATGCAGGGTATTTTCTCCCACCCAATTAATTTATAAAAAAATTATATCAACCATCACAGAAAAAAGCTGTTATTTTTTTTACCAGTGAATATATTACTACCAAAACAGTACATGTATGTCATAGATGAATTGTCATTTTCATGTGAAACTTGAACTGAATGACTTTGATTGCATTTGAATAATCAAAGGTACAACAACATCTTAATGTCATGAAAGGATTCTTAGTGATCTCTTTAAAACTTGTTCACACTTTTTAATACACAATAATGATTACTGAAGAATGAAGTGAGATCCATGTATAATGATTTTTACGAGCATGGAGGACATTGTTTTTAGACAACTGTTCATTCTTTTTAGTCTTGTTTTGTCCAGACAATAAATGTTATTTGTGTATTTTCAATAAATACTTCTACTAGACTTAAGACGTTTGTTTTTTTATATTTTTTATAACTTGTCCACCATCTCAAGTTGTATAATTTGCAGGGCAAAATGACCAGGTTCCAGTCTCGCAATCATTCACTCAACTGAGTGTACACTCAAATATTCTCATTTTTCTTTCATTAAGATTTTGAAAACTAAGGAATTTGAGACAGAGTTTTTATTTGTTCAACAAACCTACACTAAACAATTTAAATATACATGTATGCTAAATATTTAATTTTAACTTTGTAATGTCTAAAAAAATGGCATGGAAATATTCCCTAATTTGATGAGTTAAGTGTACACTCATTTGAGTGAATGATTGTGAAACTGGAGCCAGGTCTAAGTTGTTTAAAGCTTAGTTATCTTAACCAGTAAGTAAGTGAATATATTAGTCAATATTTTCGAAATTTTCTTTTCAGTGGTTAATGCATTTTATTATCAAACAGAAGTCAAACCATTTGTTTGTAATAACTATTTGATTATAATGAAATTTCAAATTTTCACTGTGGTTAAACTGAGAAAGCTTTGAACAACTTGGCCCAAGATGAAATGCAGTAAATCTGTCTGTCTCTACATAAAGATTATCCTCTAAGAGTAGTGTTTAATGTCCTTTGTCTCATATTTGAACAAAAAAATCTACATTTATGAAGACCGCTTGTCTATTTTTTCCATAAATCTCCATATTTCCTAAATCTCTTTTGATGGTCCTTCTATAGTTTTAATGGTAAACAAATACGCAGCTGATTAACATGTACTTTACATCTGAAAACACACCACAAAAAAAAAAAAAAATAAAAATAAAGATATCAAGTATATCAATGTTGTTGTTGTAATGTTGTTTAACATAGCACCAGCAATTTTTCAGCTATTTGTGATGAGGGCAAGGTCATTGATCTCTATGGATTAATCTAAGAACAAGTTCATGTATGTGTGTGATGTTTAAATGTGTATTATGGTCTGCACTGTACTAGCACATACTCAGGGTTACTTTTTGGTAAAGTGCTAGCTCACCAAGTTATTATGCAGTAGGCAAGCACACAACTCACTGTGTCCATCCTTCTGGCATCAGGAGAACCAGTCACAAATATCTGTCTAGTCACAGTTCATTTATAAATACACATGTAGCGAAAATTCATGCAGTAGCTAAAAAACAAAGGATAATTTCCAGATGATTTACCATTTAAGTGTTCTCATGCAGATATGACCTTGACCTTTGAACCTAGTGCTTTGAACTAAATATCAAAATGACTGTCATATCAATACCTACAATATTCTAATATGTACATCCATACAAAATGTTTATAGTTTTCAAGATAAACTTATAATAAACTTATTCATAATTATTCAATCTATATCAATTTATTTGTACATAATTATCTTATTAAAATCACATAGTATAAGTATAAACATTATTTGTAAATTTGAAAAGTCCAATAAAATTTTAACAAAACTCTAAAATTAAAATTAAACAACAGAAAAATTAATAAAACAATATAATGGAAATAAAATATTTTCTGTAATAAGATTAAATAGAAAAAGGGCCCAAATACAATTTATGTTTATATCTATAGGGTTACAGAATACCTGTAACTTTTATTGCATTTGTCTATATGTAAATGCAGTAAAGGCAAATTTTACTAATTTTAAATATTTTATGCCATTAAAAGGGATTGCTGAAACATATTTTGATGCTGCATCATAGAAGGGAATTGGACATAATTAATTTTTGTACAATAAACTTTGCAACATGTTCACATTTGTGATAAACTGTGATAAAAATGACACTTTTTGTTCCAAAAATAATTTGAAATTGATACATAGTTTTTGAGGGCCAAAAAATTGATATTAAATAGCCCTGTTTGCTTTTGTACTTATTTCAAGTATCTGACTATCCAGTGTGAGTGTGCTGTTTTGTTTTTTGTTGTAACACTAGCCTGTGTAGCATCATGATTAAGAATAAAAAAGAAATAGGGGAAAATGCAGGAAAAAAATTCTGTTTAAAGAAAATAAGCATACAATACATATTGGTAAAACATAAAACTAAAACAAACGTAATGTACAGACTTTAAATTCTGATCTAAATTTGAGAAACAAGGTTACAGTCTTAAGCCAACATATCAGTACATGTGCTGTCAATATTTTTATAAACACAAAAAAAATCAATTTTTGAACACTATGCTATTGTTAATAGGGCCTGTATTACTCATCTGGCACTTTATCAGCTCTTGAGTTTTAGAAAGCAATAATAGATATAACTTTTATTCTTAATCAAGAGAGGGCTGTTTAAAACAAATGTCATTTAATTTTGCCCAGTTGTTCTAGAAGAGGATTACTACTACTGATAAATAGCTAAAAACTGAAGCACTATGGCATTTCCAAAAAAAACACAATATACATGTATATGTTAAATAGCTATTCACCTTTATATAGATATTTCCTTATTTTTTCATAAACAAATCTGTATAAATTCTTTTCTAACAGAGTGCCATAATAATAATTGCCATTTTGGATGTATTTTGTATCAGGAAAAAATAAACTAAATAAATAAATGAAGGAACAAATGAAGGAACGAAAGAATGAAATAAAATGGGGGGTGGGGAGGTTTCTTACCAAATTCTTTAGTTTTATTCAACCCAAACCAAGCAGTGTCAGAGAAGAAGTTTAAAGTTTATGCACACATTTCACCATGCCATAAGCTCAGTGGGCTATATTCAGTCGAGCTAAAAACTGCTACAATTAAATATAATTATGTAATACAAAAATGTGAAAATTCACAGTAAAAATGTAAATACTTATACAATTTCAATATATTTCAATTACTTTGAACACATTCTGGCTGGCGAGTAAGGAAAGAATATAAAATTAACCCAGTCATTATTGTTTAAAATTTGATTCAATTGAATATCATTTAAAATATCAAAATATCACTTGATTAAGTTATGATATTTTAAATAGAATGAAATCTTTTCTTACAATTTATTATGTAATAAACATGATATAAATATCTTAAAAATTTGATGTTTCTGTAACAAATCATTTGTTTAAATGGAAGACATTTATGCAAATTCAAAATTATTAAATAACCATTTACTGTTATTCTGTTCAAGTCTTTTTGACTAAAGTAAAAGTACAATACAGGTATAACATTCAATGTGTAAGGTACCATTTATAGCAACATTTTTATATCAAATAATATATTTACAACTAATCATAAATAGTTTTCTAATCTTTCTACATCACAGCAATCAATTTTTTATTATTATCACAACCATTCATCTCTCATACATCATACAACAAAAACATTTGGTGCCAAAAAATATCCAGACCCGTACCTTGTCTTGAGCTAGAAATTCCGCCTGAATTTAAGAATATTGTAATAGTCAGTGTTTGCAATATTATTAGCTTTTAAAGGAAAAATGTACATATACATTATTTAATCAATTTCATCCAGATAATTTTTTTAAGTGTTTAGTTATATTCTCAAACTAATTTCATTGTTTTGAAAACAAAACTTTTAAGATGTATAATATCAATAAACAAATTTTTCAGAGGAATACTGTAAATACTATAAAATAAATCTGTCATTATAACTCTAAACAATGTTCAATTTACAATTTTTTTCCAATGGTTATATGCAAATAAGCAAAATATTCCTGCAAGATATGAATGAATAATGTTTATACAGCAATATTAGAAAAGAAGTATGCTTTGGGGTAAGGTAGAATTGACAATTCAACTAAAGATAAAGCTCCTGATACAGAATCATTCCAAATTCAAATCAAGTCCTCTCAATAGTTAACACAAATAAAATACTCTATTATACTGAAATATAATAATTTGATGTAGAATTCATGTACATGTATATACAATGTGATTTGTTATATTAATTTTACAATTTTTACACACATGTTTTTATTATAGGTCTCTTTTTTCTCACTTTCCTACAGGTAAATGATTTACACTAATATCTGTAATACCGGTACAATCAATACTTATTGGGCCAAGAAAACCTTTTTCTTACAAAACAATGGTACCAAATCTAGTGAATTGTTACTAAATGAAACATGTCCATCATTAATTGCAATATATATTATTTTTTGTCACTGATAAACGTTTCATAATAATTAAATACAGCTAAATGAATGCTTACTTTGATTTCTCTTTCTTTAATCATAATTGCATATAACAAATCACATGATTACATATAATAAATCATGATATGATTACATATCATAAATCACATGATTATATATAACAAATTACATGATTACATATAACACATCACATGATTACATGTAAGAAATCACATGATTACATGTAAGAAATCACATGATTACATATAACATATCACATGCTTACATACATGTATAACAAATCACATGATTACATATAACAAATCACATGACAACTTGCAACAAAATAAAACAATTTACATTCTACAATGCACAGTTGAGTCTTAATTTCTCATCAGATCTTCAAGTAAAAATTGGCGATTTTTTAAAATTAAACAGAAAGTTTTCTATTTTGATATAAGTTTTTAAAACTTATCACTTCAAATGATTTTGACATCTGACATGTTTTGGTAAGAATAAGTAAAAATTTATATAAAATAAAACAGATAAAATAGACAGACAAATCTTAAAAGTGATTTAAGCACCTTAAATATTTAATTTTAAAAAGGCTTTTATTTTAAAATCATCAATCCTTCATGAGTATGGTTTAAAAACAATCCAAAAGCACTATAAGTGAGATGTAAATGAATCTAAAAAAACACCCAAAATCAAGAAAATGTAATATACATTGTACCACTATTACATCAAACTTGATAATAAAATAATTACCAAAAGCCAGTTATTGCAGAATTTATCTTTATCATTTATATTTCATAAAAGTTGCAAAAGTTATGATGAATAAAATCAATATATAAAACAAATTGCTTCTACAGTGTCACATGTTTTAAAAATGCTTCCTAAAATACTGGTCAGTACACATATAAGATTCAAACATTCACAGGACAAATGAAGCACTATATAAAAGTTTAAATTAAAAACATTGTTCAAAATGCACTCTATAAGATCTACTTTATACTAAAATTCACAATAAAATATTTTATAAAGTTACTAAAACTCTGATAAATTTTTAAGCACTTCAAAAATAATGTACATGTATACATAACAGAAAAAAAAAATCCATCTACCTTGGCATTTGCATTGATTCAATTATTAAAAATCTAAACTGATGGCAACAAATGTGATCTTCTGTTGCAGAGATACTAGTATTCACACACACACACACACACACACACACACACACACACACACACACACACACACACACACACACACACACCTTTAAATTATTCTCTAATCTTCCTCAGAGTCAGAATATTCCTGATGTCTTTTGTGAACAAATTTGGACCTCCTATTGTTCTCCATAGCTATTCTTTCCAGACTTTTTACAACTCTAGAAAATGTTGAAGGTGATTCAGAAGCTACCATTGGATTTTCTTGTCCTTGTTGCTTTCTTGGACGAAGGAAATACCTTGTCTGACCAAGAAATTGTGTCTGAAAAATATATTTTACAACCCAGATTAATATACCGGTACATGTATTGTATATTTTTCCAATAAAAGAAATTAATGTGTAGCTGAAATATATTACTTTATGTACTTTGCAATAACCAATTAATATTTAAACATGAGGGTTTGCATAGCTAATATTTAAACATGATGGTTTGCATAGCTCACTTGGCACTTCATTTGCATTTTAGCATCTGGCAGCCATATAAGGGAGATAATTTTAAATACCAAGTACTCATCCACCAAAAATATTTCTAAATAAATTGTAAGTTTATTTCAATAAAATATATATCAATTCTACATGTATTTCTGAAATTTTAGTACAAGATATGAATATATTGTCATCTATACTTACAAAATCTGGTGTCCTTGACCTTGACCTACTTCTCCTTGGCTTCTCATTACTTGATGAAGGTGATGTTTCATCAACTATAATTCATTACAGATATAAGGTAAAATCATTAACAATGAAAAGATAAGCTGCAGACAGATTTTTGCATATTCAACTTTTCAGGGTTTTCAAAAACTCTTTTATAGAGCTGAACTAAAAATAGCTGAGGGCTTGTTTTTTTAGTATTTTTTAGTAATATTCTTCAAAGATTTGACTATAGCTGGATTTATGGATATGAAGCGTGTGAAAAACAACTTTGTTTATTTCTGCACAGACATTTTTACAGTAAGTTCATTATAAATTACATGTATGCAAAATATTCATGCATGTAATAAAATTGTTGCATTCATCAGATCATGAACTCACAGATATATTATCCAGTGTTTCATCTCATACATTAAATAATATTCTTACCTGGTACTGGCGTTGAGTGTCGATTATGACTGTTTTGTAACCATGACGATATTCTTTTACTTAATTCTCTGACAGGCGTGGCACTTCTTATATCCTCTAACTCTTGCATTAAAGAGGAAGAATTAGTATCAGATGATGAAGATTGTGCATAACTGAGTTCAGAAGGAGGAGTGTGGTATTCAGAGGGGAGATAATCTGTGTCATGACTCAAACTGCTGAAATTACTACAGCTACTTACAGCTGAATCAGAATCATAGCCAGTAGCTGAAAAACAATATTAAAAACTTTAATTTAATAAACTGATCAAGTTTCGAGAGGTAATGTCAAGTGGATTAAGACATAGTAATTGTAATGTGTTGGATTCCTATAACTTATTACCTGGCTCATTGCCACAAGGTTTAGAAGTTCAAAAACATATACATGTATATTCTTTTCTTTTTCTTAAGTCAATTCTTGATTTTTACCAAACCCCTTTAAAACACAAAATCTGGCTAAAAAAATGGAAGTGATAAATGAAGGTTTTCCTGCGCATTGTATTAATGTATTGAACATGCTTTTAATCTGAGACAGGGCTGCAACTCACTGCAGCAATTAGTATCATTTCTGGCTTAAAAAAATATATGTTCGGCCAATTTGCGATGTTTCCATCAATGTTATTATGGGGCGGGAAAAATTACTGAATCTTTATAAACATGTATTTAAAAGTAAAACAAGAATTCCACAGATTTAAATGTCTCGTCTGGTTAATTTTTGATTGAGTAGAAAATACATTACTTTAACATAAACTTTTACATTATGAATGCAGCTGCTGACACCAGAAAAGAAACACCTAAGTCATGCCTTATGGCATTGCCAGACTCGACAATAACTTACAACTAGTAAGTCACTGTCATAATCTAATTATCAAGAAAACAAAAATCTCAAGAGCTGGCTGAACTACATTCAGCAATAACCTTTTGGTCACTTTCTTGATCTAATACTGGATCAATTAAATATGTAATGACTTAATAATTTTAAGAGCCATGGCTATCCCTGTTTATATACATGTATCTTTAAATGAAAACTATAAAGAAAGTACAAAATGTACATACTGTCAGCATCAGCAATTTGGGGTACTGATGGATCATCTAACTCTTCATGATCTGTTCTCTGTCCTACAATTATCAAAATAAATTTGTAATTTCTCTTTCTTAATTAATTTGACTTATTAGTAAGTTCACATGTGTGTATACAATAATAGAAAGTTTACTATCTTGCCAATCAACACCTTTTTTGCTGTTTTGAATTAAAAAAAATTAAAAATTCAGCTATTTAAAAAGTTTTTTTCAGGCTAAACACCATGCAACCATTAGATCCTACTAGATTTTGCTAAAGCAGTGGTTTCATACAAAATGTTTTCCTTCCTAAAAATTTATAAAAATGTTGTTAGAGCCTGTAGCTGTATGGCTTTTCTGAGTCAAAAACTGTTAAAAATGGCAATTTTTTTCCAAAGATTATTTTTGCAAAAGCATCACATATATACATGTATAATTATTCTATTACTGCAGTTGAATCCTAAAAAACTGAAATATATTAACTTGTTTTTTATTGTCATAACTTATGTTAGAAATAACTTGAACACCATAACTGTATAAAATGTGCCTGCCCTCTAGCTGTTAACAAGACTTTTGGGCTGGTAAGGGGTGCGATATCAAAATGGTCATACAATAATCTCTAAATATATATATGATGGGCTAACAGTAACAAGTCTCTTCTAGATTGAATGAAGATATTGATATCTATACCTATTTTCCTTAGATCAGATATCTGCTGTTTGATATCAATCAGTAGCTGATTGTTTAAGATGTTAATATCTTTATATCTGTAAGCACATGCCACCAATACCATAATGGCCATTGCTGTGGAAATCTTTCTACAGAACCACTGGTAGGTATAAACTAACTCCTGGAAAAATAAATGTAGAAATATTCAATATCAATAAGATATTCTACTTTGCTGCTAGCAGCAGGAACATTTTAAAATGGCAATTTCTAGAAGCAATAGAAACAAAGTAAGCAAAATAAGATATGAAAAGATAAGAACAAAGATAAAGTAAGTTACCGGTATATACATGTACATACATCAAACTACGATTATTGCTGTTTAATTATTTGGACTCTAAGGCTCTAACAGCTACTATTCCGACTGGATTAAAGCAATTAGCATTGCACTAATGCAAAAAGAAATTTTTCAATTGTGTGTATTGCTAATGTCACAGTCTATCAAAAATTAAGAAACTTTCAAAAAACAAGAGGCCCAATAGGGCCTGTGATGCTCAACTGGCTGCATATGTAAGACAATGTTTGTTTTTGATTGAAATGCTGTTTAACGTTCAACTCAAGAATATTTCACTTATATGGAGATTGTCAATTTTGGAAATGATGGAAGACACTGGATTATAGGAGAAACACGACCAAGCAGCAAGTTAACTGACAAACTTTCAAAGATGAAGTGCTAGCCCACTTGGCATTAATGCACAATGTCAGGGGTGAAAGGTGCTGTGATTTGTAACATCGAATGTTTAAGACCACACAGCCACTGTGGTGCCTTTAAGACAATGTGATGTGGTTATCATAATTGGTTCATCAGCTTAAGATGGGAAATAAATTTAGCTTATGACCATTTTTGCTACAATGAAGCCTACTTTGCAACACACACATGCAGGCATGCTTCACTATGCCATAAACTCAGCTGGGTTTAGCCAGTTGAGCTTAGAATGGATCCACAATGGCTATTTTTATATATATATATATATATATATATATATATATATATATATATATATATATATATATATATATATATTTATATATATATATCTAGTAACAACAGGCATCTCAGACTGGTTCAAACTTTTTTTAGGCAGATGTAGGAACCTTCCACATGAAGCTTGGTTCCAATTTGCCCAGTGATTTTAGAGGAAAAGATTTTTACTAAATATTACACCTAATTTGCATATTTCTTGAAAATTGGGTCAATAAAAATTTTCTCAGAAAGAATATTATATATTTTGAATCCCATACAGTATACTTTCTATATTTAAAATTTGAGCTCAATTGGTGGAAAAAAAGATCAACAATGGTCTTTTTTTTTTCTATTTTTAGTTATGACGGCCATCTTGGATGTCAGGCCGGGTTGCCTGGTACCACCTTTAGTCAGGCTGACATTTGGACCTTCCACACAAAATTTCATTCCAATTGGCCCAGTGGTTTCAGAGGAGAAGATTTTCAAAGATTTCACTAAATATTACACCTTAAGCATAATTTTTGAGAATTGGGTCAACGAAAAAGTTCTCATAAAAACCCTTTAAATTTGTTGAATGCCCCGCTATCTACTCTCTACATTTCAAATTTGAACAAAAACGGTTAAAAAATGACTCAGCAATGGCTGTTTATGTGTTTTTGCTATTTATAGTAACAGCGGCCATCTTGGATGTCTGGCAGGGTCACCTGGTAAAAACTTTGGTCTACCCCACCTAGGGACCTTCCACAACAAATTTGGTTCCAATTGGCCCAGTGGTTTCAGAGGAGAAGATTTTCAAAGAATTGATTAAATATTAAACCTCATTTGCATAATTCATAAAAATCGGGTCAACGAAAAATTTCTCATAAAAACCTGTTACATATGTTGAATTCTCCGCTATCTACTCTCTACATTTCAAATTTGAACAAAAACGGTTAAAAAATGACTCGGCAATGGCTATTTATGTGTTTTTGCTATTTATAGTAACAGCGGCCAACTTGGATGTCGGGCGGGGTCGCCTGGTAAAAACTTTGGTCTACCCCACCTAGGGACCTTCCACACCAAATTTGGTTCCAATTGGCCCAGTGGTTTCAGAGGAGAAGATTTTCAAAGAATTGATTAAATATTAAACTTCATTTGCATAATTCGTAAAAATCGGGTCAACGAAAAATTTCTCATAAAAACCCGTTACATATGTTGAATGCCCCGCTATCTACTCTTTACATTTCAAATTTGAACAAAAATGGTTAAAAAATGACTCAGCAATGGCTATTTATGTGTTTTTGCTATTTATAGTAACAGCGGCCATCTTGGATGTCGGGCGGGGTCGCCTGGTACAAACTTTAGTCTACCCCACCTAGGGACCTTCCACACCAAATTTGGTTCCAATTGGCCCAGTGGTTTCAGAGGAAAAGATTTTCAAAGAATTGATTAAATATTAGACCTCATTTGCATAATTCGTAAAAATCGGGTCAATGAAAAATTTCTCATAAAAACCCGTTACATATGTTGAATGCCCCGCTATCTACTCTCTACATTTCAAATTTGAACAAAAATGGTTAAAAAATGACTCAGCAATGGCTATTTATGTGTTTTTGCTATTTATAGTAACAGCGGCCATCTTGGATGTCGGGCGGGGTCGCCTGGTACAAACTATGGTCTACCCCACCTAGGGACCTTCCACACCAAATTTGGTTCCAATTGGCCCAGTGGTTTCAGAGGAGAAGATTAAAGTTTACGCACGCACGCATGGACGCATGAACGCACGGACACACGCAAAACCATGCCATAAGCTCAGCTGGCTATAGCCAGTTGAGCTAAAAAAAAATAATAAAAAAAATTTAAAAAATAAAAATTTAGGGTACATTGTTTTCTGGATAGGGTGAGTCATTCTAGCAGACAAAGAAACTAAACTGTTTGAAAGAAAAGACCAAAGGTCATAAATCAAGTAAAAATTAAAACATAACATACTTCTACACCAGCATTTGGCATTCCAAGGGTAAATCTTGCATTATGTAACATACTGTTACATGAGATTATAACTCTTTCTGCAATGATGTTGATTGTCATTATGCCAAAAAGCCAGAACCGAGCTGTTGATGTACGAGGAGTAGAAGTAAGCAAGTATGCCATGACTATTGACAATGTATAATAAATAATGGAATAAAAGCCAGAAAATTCTCCTAAAACCATCGCCTGTAATTTCTCCACTTTATCAAATACATCATTAATCAAGAGTCTTTGTTCATTAGATGTGGCTCTGAATTCTTCAAACATTTTATGAGATGATGAGATCACATCACTAAGGTTCATAGCTTTATCTAAAATAACTCTCTGTGTTTTAATCATTTCACTCTGCAATTCACTTGATTGTTCAATCTGTAATGCCACTTCTTCTGAACTTGATGCCAGTCTATTAATAGTTTTTTCTGTTTCCTCATGCCAAACCTGTGATTCCAAGAAATAGCAAATATTTTGTGTGTGGGTGAAAAATGTTGTGTATGATGAGCGGTCAACATCAATCATATTACGAGTACACTCAGCAACTGGCTGGTCCCATTCACATTCATACATTGGTCTTTCTTGCATCTTTAGAAAACAATTTAAATAAGCCAATGCTAATCTACTTTGCATAACATCTGACAACTGCTTACATCCTTTCTGAATCTTGATGATGGCATCTTTCCAACACTGGCCATACATTGGCATTCTAGAGTTAATCTCTAATAACTCATATTGTGTTTACCACTGTCATATTTTGATCTCTCGATGTCATGTTTATAACTTGTGCAAATTAAAAACAAATAAGAAAGGGTAGAAATGTGTAAGAGTTTCCAGCAACACATGTTGATCAACATTGAAAATTAAAAATTGAGCACTGCAAAAAATTCAAATCTTAACACACTTGTACAAGTTGTAGCTTAATAGTGTAAAACCAAAAATTATTAAAAATAAATGTACAGAATGCCCAGGTTTTTGGTTCAATGAACTAGATTCCTTCTTTCACATGCGCTGTTGACCACTGGTCAGCTGTTATCATTGGCTCAATGATGCAACGTTTGTTTTTCCCACTGAACGTTTGACAGGTGCTCGTTTCGTCCAATCAACAGCCAGGATTACTCGTAGCTGCGGTTCGAACGGAAGTGTTTGTATGCTTTATCACGTGACAGATTGTATTTCTGCTTTCGTTTTGACAGCAAGTTGTAATGTAAGTTTGCATAAGATGAAATGTGATATTCCATCAGTGATCGATAAACGTCCAGATACGTTAAGTTTATTTCTTACACATAGACCATATGACCACTCCAAAAGACTATCCTCAGTAGTAGTACACGGACATTTCAATATCTTCCTGTTTTAGGAGGTGCATGGCGTGTACTGGATTTAGTTTTTAGTGATATCATTTATTTGAATGGTACCTCTAATTCTATCTTTGTCACTTATTCCTCCTAATTGATTGATATCAGTCGTTCGAATTAGTGAAATTACAAATTTGATTTTTTATATCGGTGTAGAATAAGTGATTTAGCAGTGATTCAGTTTATTTGTCATTAATTCATTGACTTAAATTTTAAATAATGTATCTATACCAATAAATACTATCAGTAAAAACCATTGTTTAACTTTTACAGTTAATTAATAGTTATCACTAATAAATTAAGTAATATCACTTCATAGGATAAGTGATATAAATAATCCAATTAGTGAATGTTACCACTTATTGTAATTAATGATGTTGGTTAATATTTAATTATATCACTAATTTATTTAGTTATATCACTAATTTATTTAGTTATATCACTGAATTTTTTTTTATATTGTTAATTAAATTACGGTAGTTGTAATTTCTGTGCTTGAAAATTATATAATTTTTTCAGATGCAGTATTAATTTCTTTCAAATCTGGATAGTGGTTCCAAAACTCTTTGTTGTGTGTTTGTTCTGGCCAAGTTTAGCAAGAAAATTGCCCATACATGTATAATAGTAGTATTTTCAGTAGTTGCTAGTCATTGACTAGGCTGACTTCCCACTACTAAAAGTCTGTTATTTCTTATATTTTATAGAGATTATTAGGGAGTCAAAATTTGATTAATATTTTGAATGAATATCATCATAAATAAGAACTAGTGAAGAATTTGGTAATTGTGCACATACCATGTCAATTCACTCAAACTTTACATTTCTTCAACCCTTGATTATATAGAGTTTATAAGGTCTAAGAGCTTAAAAACAATCTATAATTATATGTTAATTATGATATATTTTCAATGTTTAAACTTTGCATCACATGAAATGGAATTAAAATGACTTGCACAGCTGCTAGTACTAGAGATGGCACGAATGTTTGGTCAGTAATGGGTCAGTTTAGTGTTATTAGTTACAGATGAAAAGCTTTTTCAGAAAAAGTTAAGGATATCTTTTAATTTTTAACAATGTTTTAATGATCTTAGATTGAATTAAGATATGGTAATTTTTGTTTCAGGTTGGAATCTTCAGAATCCAGAAACACTATGTAACAAAATATTTGATAAAAAGAAAACATATTTATACTAGTATTTGAATTCAATTGATCAAAATGGCATCATCAAAACAGCTTCAGTTTATGCCCTTTAGTAGTTTCCTAGATGCTGGATTTTGGCACAAGTTATCTGAAAATAAACTGAATCATTATGGATTAGATGAAAGTGTAAAGGAAATTCATGGATTTTATTTCAATGGTAAACTAATTTAAAATTAATATATATATATTTTTTACATATGTAAATAATTTCTGATTATAATTTTCTGGCAATTTAAAACAGCATACTTCTTCATCTCTGTATTATTTTTGTTAACATCATGTCCCTCTATTCTCATAGGCTTCAGTGCCTGAGTGGCCTCTATCACCAGCCTACAGACCAAAGTAGGCTTCAGTGTCTGAGTGGCCTCTATCACCAGCCTACAGACCAAAGTAGGCTTCAGTGTCTTGAGTGGCCTCTATCACCAGCCTACAGACCAAAGTAGGCTTTAGTGTCTGAGTGGCCTCTATCCCCAACCTACAGACCAAAGTAGGCTTCAGTGTCTGAGTGGCCTCTATCCCCAGCCTACAGACCAAAGTAGGCTTCAGTGTCTGAGTGGCCTTTATCACCAGCCTACAGACCAAAGTATGCTTCAGTGTCTGAGTGGCCTCTATCCCCAGCCTACAGACCAAAGTAGGCTTCAGTGTCTGAGTGGCCTTTATCACCAGCCTACAGACCAAAGTGGCTCTTACTGCTTAGGTTTGGAGTGCACACAGACAAAACCTGTTAAGAAAGTTTTGTCAGTTTACTTGCAAAAGGTTGACTTTTTTCTCAGAACATCATGTTTCTTCCACCATTCCATAACCATGTTAACTGAATACCTTAGAATAAGTGAAATAATCTTCATTTTGGTAAAACACATGGTTTCACCAATCCAGCTACTCATCTGATCCATATATTTTAGTCTTTCTGTCCAAATTCTACTTCAGGATTGGTTAATAATTTTTTACCAGTGACAAATTAATAATGCTGTTATATTCATATAGTAGTTAAGTTTTGAGTACTAATCTTTTAGAGACTGAGGTCTTTTGGATGAGACCATAAAAAGTATTATCAAGAGTCATGGAAACTCCGTGAAAACCAGGTTTTTGTATTTCAAAGAAGGGGGTTTCAGAGAGAAATTGTACCTAGTTAACAATAATTATGGGTGTCTCGCAGGGACCTGGTTGATAGTAAAGGGATACCCATAATGGGTTAAGATTAAATATATCATATATATATATATATATATATATATATAAAAGCATCATACATCAGAACATGTTAAAAGATTGCAATTATGACAAATTATTTAGAAATCTGAATGTTGTTTTTTCATTTCAATATAATTTCATTTAAGAAAAGATCCATAGTGGCATCTGCACCTAAATATATTCAGAAATATCCAATTTAATGCAAAAATAGTCAAAATATTTTGCTACCATAATAATTTTACAAAACTGAAATTCCATAAATAGTGAATTCTATGTCTAAATGTCATCAAAAATTGCCAATTTCATGGGAAAAAATTGTAAATTTCATGCAACAATAGCCATTTTAGTGCAGAAAACACAACGGTCAAAATGTAGGTCATGACCTTGACCTTTGATTTTAGCTTAATTTTCTTAAATAGTGAATTCTATGTCTAAATATCATCAAAAATAGCCAATTGCATGCCAAAAATTGTAAATTTCATGCAACAATAGCCATTTTAGTGCAGAAAACACAAAGGTCAAAATGTAGGTCATGACCTTGACCTTTGATTTTGGCTCTATTTTCATCAGCATTGCTAGAAAATATGAAAACTGAAAACCCCATGTCATTATCTTTACAAATGGCCAAGATATAGCTCAGGTTGCTTATTTTGTGAAATGACCAAGCAACTGTGACCTTGACCTTTGATGTATTTATCCCAAAAGCGATCCCAACCAAGATCTTATCACAATACATGTATGTGCCAAGTTTCTTTCAAAAATGTCATTTACTTTTCAAGTTATCATCCGGAAACCAATTTTTGACGCCCGCACGCCTGCCGACATTCGGTAATCTAAGATCCAGGTTTGTACGAAAACCTGGTTAAAAACCAATTCTCTATATCGTGTCATGGCAGGCATGGCACATTAAAGAACCCTCCCTGCACTTTGCCCTAAGCGCACTGCAAAGGTCAAAATTTTTGCCACTTTACCTATA
Organism: Tegillarca granosa; assembly: GCA_029721355.1. Lineage (NCBI taxonomy): Eukaryota > Metazoa > Mollusca > Bivalvia > Arcoida > Arcidae > Tegillarca > Tegillarca granosa. The sequence continues at coordinate 21,275,256 of CM056599.1, read as the reverse complement.
CCTGGTGATGTAATGATATAAGTGAAATATTCTTGATTAAGATGTACAACTCCATTAAATCAAATTTTTGTAGAAAAAATTGCATAAATATATTGTTTACTAAAAAATAAATCAATTAATGATAATTTGATATTATACAGGTGATTTTCCGGAGATGCCATGTCGTATGAACATAGAATATACAGCCTTTGACAGGTGTGTTATAAAGTAGTATATAGTATCTGTTTATCATAGGTTATATCATTATATACATATAATAAACCTACAGAGATAAATGGGAAGCACTGATAATTATATAAATGGATTCACATTGATTTATATAATCTGACTTATATATTTACATTTGGCCCTCAAGGTTCATATATATATATATATATATATATATATATATTTATATATATATATATCATAATGCATGTAGGTATCATTAATCACATTGCATTAGTACTTAAAATTACAGATAACATTATTGTGTGTTTATTTCCTCTCTTTCTATGTAGCCTGTGTTTTGATATTTGTGTTTGTGGTCTGTTACTTCTAGGGTTATTACATGTACAGTAAAACTTGCTGTAGTTGCCACTTTTTTATAACAACCACATGTTCTTTAAAACCACTCTTAATGTCCAATAGCTCTTAAAGTGAAATTGAAAAGAACATATATAGACTACCAATCTATGAAGTCCGTATTTGTTGGGTTCATTTTTATTCAGGGTTTACACTTACACACACACACACACACACACACACACACACACACACACACACACACACACACACACACACACACACAAGCAAAAATGCCAAAATTGTATTTATGAGTTACAATATTTATTTTTATATTTAGTGAACCAAAGATACCTAGCAGATGTTTCAAAGCTCATGGAAAGTTATACAACACAAATACTATTGACAAGTTTAAAGAATGGGATAAAAAAGAACTTGTCAACTCCAGTGGATTACAAGTATGCTATGAATGATTTTAGCTTTATGTAAATATAAAACACAAATACCTGTTAAATTTTGATGTGCCATATTTGCAGATTTCGGAAAATCTTTCCTCATCAGTGACACTAGGGGCCGAAAAGTTTGATAGATAAAAAAGATAAGCCAAATATTTGAAAATTAATGAATCTAAAGTTCCAAAACTATATGAATCCAAATAATTCAAAAGCAAATTCACAAACAGCAAGTTATTGTCACTACGTCAGAGAGTTTCCTTGACTTTTTTCTAAAGTGCCAGTTTATGGATCAAAGCAGCTATCATTCCCTAGGTTCAAAATACAACATTGGGGAAAATCCCAATATAAGACAGTTTGTAAGTTTTCATGTGAAAGGTTGATGAATTTCTTGAAACATTTCTACCAGCCCTCTTGAACTGACTGCCGTGCTTTAAGTTGAAAAATAGTGGCTGGACATATAACATGATTAGAATTACATGTTGTATTCCTTTTATTATGCCTTGCACCCATTATACAATTATTGCTTTCAATTCTTGTTCTCTTTCCATAATATAAGTGGAGGAATCTTAATCAGGGTATAATTTACCATGATAACTCTAAATATTCACTATTACAAATTACTGGAATTAATAAAATTATATTGAAATTTGCTGATGGGGAGAAAACAGTTGTAAAAAATTAACCAAGAAATATTTACATGGAAATATTGGATTACAAATTATTTTTATATTTGCATTAATTTTACTCTAGATTTGGGAAGATATAAAGAGTGGAAGAGCTTTAGAAGATCCCTCATTATTATCACAATTCTTGTTATTAACATTCGCAGTAAGTATGATAAGTTATCTTACATGTATTAATGTAATTTATTTCCATTTCACTTGTTTAAATGAGTACTAATCTCTATACCACATTTGAGTCATGTGAAATTAAAACTCAATGATTTAGTAAAGCATGTCACACACACACACACACACGCACACACACACACACACACACACACACTTTTCTAGTTGTGGAGGGGAGACCAGGTGCTTCAGAAGAGTAAATATTTTCTGCTTGTTTAATAGCATTAAGGAAAAATTATTTAAAAACATTTTGTCACAAATCATGTATCTGTTAATGAAATGTTGTTTTTATCTATGACATTTTTATTAAAAAAAATAAGAATATAATTTGTGAAAATGAATAAAGTAAAACCTGTCTATAAAGACATTCTATAGAATTTGGTCTTCATAGACAGGTTGTCTTTATATGGAAGGTCTTTTTAGTTGGAAAATGAAACAAAGGGATCTTAAAACACTGGTCTTAATAAAAGGTGATTGATATAGAGACGGTCACTATTGTAAGTTCTGCTTATTTTCTTTTTAACATGCACTTGAAATTAAAAAAAAAAACTGGTATGTAATTAATTTTTTTTTTATTTCCAGGATTTAAAGAAATATATTTATTACTATTGGTTTGCATTCCCATGTATATGTCCAAGTCAGGAAATCACCATAGTAACGGGACCAGTGCAATTAAACCAGAAATTTACAAGTTCTCAGGTAAGCAAGTTCAATTAGTCCTTGTGAGTAGTAATGTTGTATTATTCCAGTGGCAAATACAATTTAAATTTAATCAATGCTGATTTTTTCAAAGGTGCAGGGTATGTAGAAAAAACACCCTGGCTGTCTGGCTGTTTCTGTCAGTGTACATTTGTACACTAGTTTTTGAAAAAGAAGGCAATATAGGAGTCATCCTGCCTTGCCTCTCTTGTTATTTTCTGTAAATTAGTCCATTTTCACTCAAGTTTTTTTTATGATGCTGCATATATATGGTAATCACCTTTGCCATTTCTGTATTGTTAATCTCTGTCATTTTTCTTTCAGTCTTGTTTTTAAATTTGTCTCATCTTCACTTAAGATATTAAAGAAAAATCCCCTTGGTATTTTTAATACTACTTTCGGAATATTTCAAGTTTGTCTGTTATGTTATAAAGATGAATCATACTATGAAATGGGTTTTTGTCGGAAGGATAAATCATACCATGAAATGGGTTTGTGTCGGAAGGATGAATCATACCATGAAATGGGTTTGTGTCAGAAGGATGAATCATTCCTTGAAATGGGTTCATATCGGAAGGAATCATGGTAAGGTTCATGTTTTGCTAGCTGAGCAACTAATATATTGTTAGATGAATAAATTAAGTTGTGGTATGCTGTTTGCATCTTTAAATTCTGTTATTTCTGTTTTTTACCTTCTAAATTTATGTTTTTTTGTAACAAGGTGACACAGTTACAAACAGAATATGATAAATTCCAGCAGAAAAATGGTCAGTATGTTGGCTATTTTATAATACAGGAAACAAAAGATGGTCTAACTATAGAACATATAAACAAGACAAACTCGTGTTTACAGAATGGAAGTAAGGTAGGTTCTGTTAAAGTGAAAGCCATTTGTAAATATTTATTTCAGTGGTTAGTTTGAATGTTGTTTAATACTACATTAGCAAGAAAGTATTGGTCTCACCAATCCTTACACTCACAACAATGAGACACCTAGGTTTTAAAGGCTATTAATACTTGAATCACTTGGCCACCTTTGCCCGTCATTTAAACACAAAAATATGATACAAAATCTTCTTTCCTTTCTGTGTTTGATATTTGCTCAAACAGAAATTGAAGTGTCTTTTCCCAAAATTTAGTTTTTTGTAAGTCTGTATACATATTCATCTTGACCATAATTCAAAAAAAAAAAAAAAAAGAATCGACCTAGATACAAGGTGAACTTTAGTGAACTGAATCAGTATTTTGCAGCTTCTTAACTTAACCTTGGAACAGTGTTAACTTGAGCTTGTTTGAGCCTACATCTAAACAAATTTGAATAAATATCATGAATAATAGAAATAGTAGTAGTCTGTTTTTTGTCGAGCCTGGCATTGCCATAAGGCGAGACTTAGGTGTTACTTTTCCGGTGTCGTCAACAGCGGCAGTGTGTCAAAATGTGAAAGTTTATGTTAAAGTAATATATTTTCTACTCGATCAAAAACTAACCAGGAGAGACATTTAAAGCTGCATTAAGTTTTCCAAAGAAAAAATTAAAACAGTGCTAATCTAATTAATGATGTTCCTAATGAACAATGTTACATTTAGTTCAACGATAAAAGCTCGAATAAATATAAAAATTACAGTAATTACCCAGTGAGATGCAGTATTTGGGATTTAATATTAGAACATGGTTACGTCATCAAAACCCGGGTCATTTAAACACAACTTTAAAAATGGTGAAATACGATGAATTAAACACAGAACTTCCTTGAACTTGTCATTTGTGACTTAGTAAGGGATATATAACACCATTTTAAATACATCTGGATATTAATTAAGGACAATTTATGCAATTTGTCATGTTTCACCTTTGATTCATGGGTTTTTCCGTACATGTGTGTGCACGCTCCAAGCTACTAATTACTATTGTTAAACATTGACCAACCAATCAGAGTATTCCGTTTATTTACAGCTAAAAGAAATGAAATTTTAGAAAATGAATCTCACTGATCTTGGTAAGAGGATATCTATTTTTAAAAAAAAATATATTTTTAGAAAATCAAAAAAAATTCAGAAAATTGAAAAACTCAATGCAGATCTAAATCTGTGGAATTCTTTTTTTTTTTTTTTAAAGAATATAATTCTAAAAGATTTCTTTTTTATTTCAGGTAGTATTTGGTTTTTGTGATCCATGCAGTGTTGATGCTTATCCAGGATGGACTTTGAGAAATTATTTGGCTCTAATATCCTATCATTGGTGGGTAAATAATACACTACAAGGCACATTTGTTAATACAATAATTACGTTTTTTAATTAACAACATACATGTATGTTATTGATACAATACATAAAAATTTGCCTTGCCAATAATATCACAAAACTGGGCCAATATGAGATAAACTGGGCCAATATGAAAAAAAAACTGGGCTGATATGAAACCATATAAAATAACTGAGCCAATATGGGCAAGTGCAAATATTCTGACAGCATTTCATTAAAAAACAAAATGGCTGACCACATAGCGCTTCAGAAATCCAAAAAGGGTAAGTGCAAATTAAAACTTTTTTTTCTGATTAGAAAATTTGATTGTTTTATGTGGAAAAGTTGCATTTGTTTGAAAAAAAATATTATCGATAATATACAAAAAGCTACACATTTTAATTCACCCATCTTTCATGTGTTGTAAGCATTTCTTTGATGTGGTTTGTTTAAAAACAATCAGATGACAACAACTTGTATATAATGTGACAAATGTCAGACAAACATGTTTGTTCAAGATAGGGCATGCTTGAGGTTATATCACATGACCTAACAGGGTATGAAATGATGACAGAAATTAAACAATAAGACTTAAAAATTCTGTCAAGTGGTCAGTGGTTATTTAGTTAAAATAGTTTGTGAATAAATCAATCAGGTGGATGAAACTAAGCACATACCTGTTAATACAGTTAAATGATCTTAAATTTTAAATATTTTTCATTTTTTTTTAGGGATAAATCCCTGCCAGAGGTAGACATCGTATGTTTCAGAGATAGAAGTAAAGATGGTATTCGAGACATATCATGTAGTCTTGTACTAACAGTCAAAGTACCATCATTTACAGGTAAGTTGAAATTAATATATTGATTAAGTTTTTTAAAAAAGTTTGGTCGAGGTTTTGTGTTCATTTTATTGATAAATTTTTGACATTATACATTTTAATTTGTCGGTATTTACCTCCAGGAAACTGTTTGCATTTTATGTTTGCCTGCACCAAGTCAGCTCTAGCATTCAATGTTAAAACAAATGAACAAATGTTTTAACATGCTCACCCTTCCTATACTTTTTGTGATAAATGAACTTTAGAAAAATTATCCTGACTTATCTTTTGGACTGTTATCATTCTATCAAAGAACATTTCATTACATATTTTATTGATGAATTAAGAATAAAATGCAAAATATTTCAGAATATAATTAAAAAATGTCTTGTTCATATTTAACTAAAATTTATTACCTTTAAAATTTAGATGTACCTAAATGTGTTGGATGGGAGAAAAATGAGAGATCAAAGTTAGGACCTAGAATGGTCAATCTTAGTGCAAGTATGGATCCAACAAGGTAAGGAAGGATAAAGAAATATCAGGTGTATGTGCTGCTGCACCTTTATAGTATTGCATACATGTATATCAAATTACTGTATGCAATTACTATACCAAATATAGTAAAATCTGGTAATAATGGCCTCCATATCTTTGCAACCATACTTAACCCCATCACCATTTAAAAGTCCCAAAATTTATTTTATGTGTTTTTATCTCCAAACTCCACTATAACATCAAAACTAGATTTAACAAATGGTGGTTTTGAATTGAGATTTTTACAGAACATATCTTTAAAATAATTGGTTTCAGAATTTTATTCATTTTAAAAATTCAGATATTGTTCAAATACATGTACATGTATATGCTTCTTATACCAATGAATGAGAAAATTTCTTTATTATCTTTGCTGCAAGATTTCACATTGTGAGAAAAGTCAGAGATGTTATTTAATTGTTTTTTATTGTTATTTATTATTGGAGTCAAAATTCAAGTTACCTTGCAGAAGGTAGGGTGTTTTCTCTTGGTATTCCAGTTTCCTATCCATTTTAAGACTGTGCCTCAGTATAAATGAAAAAAAAAATTTAAAAATGCATACAAAACATTAGTTCATTCAAAGTAAACATACCAGAAATTACTAGTGGCCTTACTTTACCTATACACTTGTGAAAACAATCCCCTTGAACACTTTGCTAGAAAGAAAATTTTCACTATTTCCTATTACAGTATACTCTCAGTACTTTCAGTGCTTTGATTATCATTTTCTTTTAGGTTAGCAGAATCTGCAGTTGATTTGAACTTGAAATTAATGAGATGGAGGTTACTACCAGAATTAAATCTAGACAAAATATCACAGACAAAATGTTTATTGTTAGGTGCTGGAACCCTGGGCTGTAACGTTGCTAGATGTTTAATGGTAAGAATGACAGTTTTACTTTGACCCTTTTCTCTCTGCTTTGGTTATCTAATCTTTTACCAATTATCTAAATACTTACTTGGCAGATATTTTTGTATCTTCCTACATCTATTCACCTTCATCTAAACATTTTCCATTTCATGCAAATTTTTTCACATGAGTTGTTTGTCCTTTTTGTAATGCACAGACTATATCCTATTGGTCTACCAACTGAACAATACAGATTGCTTATTTCTTAAATGATGCTTTATATAGAAAGTAAATGAACCAGTTCCTGGTTACATAATCAAACACAAACCATGTTCATGTTTTTTTTTACTCCACTGATTTTTTACAAAATTATTATTCTGTTGCAACCACATGTTGTTGTTGTTTTTTTTTTTGTTAAGCAATAGACATTTCATTGCCAAAACAGTCCATTTTCACTCATGTTTTTAGCTCACCTGAGCTGAAAGCTCAGATGAGCTATTGTGATGGTTCACCGTCCGTTGCCTGTCGTGCGTCGTTCGTTGTGCGTCGTCTGTCGTGCGTTACCTTTTTACATTTTAATCTTCTCCTCCAAAACCACTGGGCCAAATTTAATGAAACTTGGTAACCATTATGCCTTGGTGAAGCCCTTTCAGATTTGCACAAATGAAGGAGTTATGTCCTCTTGGGGCCCCATAAGGGGGAAAAGAGTGAAAAACTTTGAAAATCTTCTCTTCTGAATCTACAAGAGATATACCTCAGTTATTTCATTTCTAACATCCTTAGGTCATCTTTTTTCAGATTTGCACAAATGGTAGCCATGGGGCTCAAAATGGGGAAATTGTAAGGCACTGAGTGGGGAAATTGCTAAAAATTATATATTTGTTACTATATCTTGAAAACTATTAACTTTTTGTTTAGACATGTATATTAGAATATTGTAGGTATTGACATGATGATCATTTTGATATATGGTTCAAGGTCATATGTTGAAAGGTCAAGGTCACAGCTGCAGATAAAGACATAAATTGCTAATTATCTTGAAAACTAATAACTTTTTTGTATAGGCATGTATATTAGAATATTGTAGATATTGCAACATTGATCATTTTGATATATGGTTCAAGGTCATTTGTTGAAAAGTCAAGGTCATAGCTGAAAAAAAGACTGAAATTGCTAATTATCTTGAAAACCATTAACTTTTTGTATAGGCATGTATATTAGAATATTGTAGGTATTGATATGAAGATCATTTTGATATATGGTTCACGGTCATATGTTTAAAGGTCAAGGTCACAGCTGCAAAAGAAGACTTAAATTGCTTATTATCTTGAAAACTATCAATTTTTTGTATAGGCATGTATATTTGAATATTGTAGGTATTGAGACAATGATCATTATGATATATGGTACAAGGTCATATGTTGAAAGGTCAAGGTCACAGCTGCAAAAGAAGACTTAAATTGCTAATTATTTTGAAAACTAATAACTTTTTGTATAGGCATGTATATTAGAATATTGTAGGTATTCTGACAATGATCATTTTGATATATAGTTCAAGGTCATTTGTTGAAAGGTCAAGGTCAAAGCTGCAAAAGAAGACATTTATTACTAATTATCTTCAAAACTAACACTTTTTTGTATAGGCATGTATATTAGGATATTGTAGGTATTATGACAAAGATCATTTTGATATATAGTTCAAGGTTATATGTTCAAAGGTCAAGGTCATATCATCATTGGAATACTAAGATTATTAATTATCTTGAAAGCCATAATTTCATGCATAGGCATGTATATCAGAATATTATAGGTATTGACATGACAATCAAATATGGTTCAAGGTCATATATGTTCAAAGGTCAAGGACATAGCTGCATAAGTATGCTGAAATTGATTAATGATTTGGAAATTATTCATTGCACTACAGTTACTTCATGCATATTATATAAGCTACTTATGAATGAAATGTGAGTGGATATATTTCTGATTAAGTTTTGTGGGAGTTCTTAACTTGAGAAAACTTTTAAAGTTTCTGTACGTAATATATTGTCTATTGCACTTTGCAAACAATATTGGACATATCTTCAGGTGAGCGTTAAGGCCCATGGGCCTCTTGTTTTTATGATGCTGCATATATGGTAATCACCTCTGCCGTTTCAGTATTGTTAAACTCTGTCATTTTTCAAAACAGTACTCTTAAAATGCTTGTAATTTTACAGGGTTGGGGAGTTAGACATCTAACATTGGTGGATAATGGTCGTGTATCATACTCTAACCCTGTCAGACAGTCACTGTTTGTATTCGAGGATTGTATGAATGGTGGACGTCTCAAAGCAGAAGCAGCAGCAGAGTCTCTAAAGAAAATATTTCCTGGTGTGGTAAGTTGTATGCTTGTTTGTTTTCATTGTTAGTTCTGTGTTATCTTTATTGCAGTTAGTGCAGTAATTGTTGATTATGCCCTAGTCAAAAATCTGTCTATTAAATCAAAATGGCTAGTTCTTGGATAGTTGAAGAGAATGGTTTACCCAGAAATCCACTTACATTTGGCAAGTGACAAACTACCTCACACTAGGATTATGGTTTTGAGCTAAGGCAGTGAGAGGTCTTCTTCAGTGGTCTAATGTGTGCCTTTACAGATCACAGTGCCTCTCACCACCTAGGTTTGAATCCCACTTGGGCAGATTCTAGTGTGATAAAGTTTATCATTTCACTTGTTGGTGATTTTCTCTTGGCACTCTATATAAATGAATGAATCTTGACTTGGGCATAAAATACTATTTCTTAACTCATTTCTTGGCCACTAAGTCTGTTTCTCCTACCCCCTACTTTACATGTATTTGATAACCACTGGCTGTTAAATAAGCATGTTGACTATGGTCTTTTTAAGGGCCATAATTAATGCACAGTATCTGGGTACCATTTTCACTGTTGGTCATCTTTCATGGAATGGAAACAGAGCTGAGTATGCTGGTATAAGATGACAGACTCACTATTCAAGGGTCAGGGCTTTTGATCACCATCCAGGCTACATGGTTTGTCTTTAAGCAAGACATTTAATTATACATTGCTTCAGTCATCCCGGTTGCAAAAAAGACTGCTCAGTGATACAGTGTCAACCTCAAGAGCATGAGGTGATGGGTTTGAATCCCAACCAGTTTAAACAGAAGACTTTGAAATTTGAGATATTGCTACATGACATTTGTCATTAGAACAATAGATAAAATTGCTGATGTAACATTAAACAGCACAACAACAACTATTTGAAAAAAAGAATAAAACCAGGGCCAGCTATTGACAAATTGTGCAGTGGACTGACAATTAATCCAAGGAGGAATATTAGACTCTAAGTAAATTCACATAACTGAAACAGGGATAAGCATTGGTCCGATGCTCAGAGTAAACGTTAACAATATGGAGAGCATTATTTTGTGGTATGTTTCTTATTGTATTCCTATTCTTGGTAATTGTTGAATCTCTGTAAAATTGATTGACTTTGAAATGTACAGCCTTACTCTACAAAATGGTTTATTATGTCATTGAAAAAAAAAATCAATTTTTTAAAAATTTATTATTGAATCATATTTTTGCTTTAATTCTAAGAATGCTACAGGTTTGAATATTTCCTTACCAATGCCAGGACATCCAGTTTCAGGTTTGTAAACTTCATTTCAAATATTTAATAACTTTAAAATCTTTGACTAAGATTTTCTACTTTTAACATTTATGTGGCTGATGATAGGTTTGAGTTAAAGTTTATCTAGTAAGTTGGGTATTACATAAACTTAGTTTACCCCAAATGAAATACAAAACCTTCATTACTCCAACAGAGTTTGCTTATTTTAGGTATCAGTTTTGTTACAGATTACAAGTTGGTCTGTCTTAATGCTACATGTATGTAATAAGTTTGGTTAGGAAAGGTAAAATATGTATAAAATTGATAATCGCCACTGTTTGGTACAGTACAATAAAGTAATTACAATATGAGATACATTTTTATATTGTTTTCATTACTTGACTGATAACATTGTCATATTTGGTATCAGAATAAAGGTAATATGATAAAAACAGAAGCTTTATCGTTAAATTTTACATATTTTTAAGGAAATAAGAGTGTATTTTAATTTGTAGATGGTGCTCTAGAGATGGTAAAATCTGATGTTCAGAAGCTTGATGATTTAGTACAATCCCATGATGCAATATTTTTACTGCTAGACACAAGAGAAAGCAGATGGCTTCCTACATTAATGGCTGCTGCTAAACAAAAGGTAAAAAAAATCTTCTCTTTAGTTAACTGACAGCCACATAAAGATAAAGTCTCTTTTTTGTGTGGAAGAATGAAGGTGGTAGTTGTCCAGGCTTTATTGATTACTATGTATTAAAATGGGCTTTATAAATCTGACATGGCTTGTCTAATTTTTTCAGTCTGATTTTCTGTGTTTTTAGGGGAATATCTTAATTTTAAAAAAAAGTTCGTAAACAGTAAAGCCTTGTTAAAAACCCTTCTACGTCTTTGCCGCTTCATTTATTGGCAGCATATTTTGAAGTCCCAAAATCTTTTTGTTTAATATACATCTTTAAAAGCCTCCCTGGATTTATACTCAATCCCAAAATCCAATTGAACAAATGATGGCAATAAATTGAGGTTTTATTTCATAAAAAATTACCAATGTTAGTTGTTGTATATTTTTTATTTATTTAGTACATGTGAAGTTTTTTCTTTAAATTTTATATTTACAGATTGTGATATGTTCTGCTCTTGGGTTTGATACATTTTTAGTCATGAGACATGGGATTAAAACAGAAAATAGTGAAATCCCTTCTGGTGCCTCTTTGTCAAGTCACATGATCATACCAGGTGACCAACTTGGCTGTTACTTCTGTAATGATGTTGTTGCCCCTGGAAATGTAAGTTAGATGCACATGTGATTTGATCGATGTATCTAGATCATCATTGTGTTTGTTTGATACTGATTTTCATATAATCTGTCAAAGTAATTTTTAATTTTTCATTTGAAAACTCCCTTGATTTTGCTAAAATGCATTGACCAAAAACTTTGTACAAAAACTTTGATATTTTGGATGTTTTAGGATAAATTCATAGTATTTGTTAGAGGATATGTTATAGTAAACTCTTTAAGTTGGTATATTATACATGACCTTTTTCAAAAACCACAAACAGTCTGGCATGTCTCAAAGGACATTTTTCATACTGAAATATCATATTTAAAAAGTTATGAAAAATTTAACACACTTGATTTTACACATAATGGTATAAACATTGTACATGTACATGTATCTGAATTAATAGACCAATATACTCATTCTGTCACTAAATTATTGATTTTTCAGCTTGTTTGTACCAACCTGATACAAGGATAAAATATGATAATAATAGACAAGTTTGTGTTTCATAACCCAGACTACCTTATTTACAGAGTTATTGCCCTTTGTTTATTTGTCAGCACAAAAACAACCTTTTTTTAATGAACAGAATTTTTTAAAAAAATTTACACAAAGTAACATTTCTGGAAAATTTTAGTTTTATAATCCTACAGAGTTATTGCTCTTTGTAATTTCACTCAAGGGGGCTCTGAAAATTTTATTTTTTATTTTTATCTTGAAACTTGAAACAAGAAAAACACTGTAATCTCAGTCAAGTTTCATATTAAATCAACATTCTTTATGAAATGCCTTTGTTTATTTTCTGTTTTTTGCCTAACATTTTAATTTCTCTTAAATGTCCTTCCTGTAAAGCACATATACTTACATGTATTATACAAAATTTCCATGGCAAACGGATTTCCATCATTAGTGTTGTTGTATTTTTTAGCTCAACTAAAGCCAGCTGAGCTTATGGCATTGTTTTGTGTGCATTCGTGCGTCCGTGCTTGCGTGCGTAAACTTTGGTCTTCATCTCTTAAACCACTGGGCCAATATGAACCAAATTTGGTGTGGAAGGTCCCTATGTTGGCCTGACTAAAGTTTATACCAGACAACCCCGCCTGACATCCAAGATGGCCGCCATCAATATAAGTAGAAAAAAACACAAAAATGGCCATTGTAGTTCCATTTTTCCACCAATTAAGCTCAAATTTGAAAGATAGAAAGTTAATCTTGGGGGATTCAACATATGTAACCGGTTTTTGTGAGAAATTCTTCTTTGACCCAATTTTCAAGAATTATGCAAATTAGGTGTAATATTTAGCGAAATCTTTGAAAATCTTCCCCTCTGAAACCACTGGGCCAATTGGAACAAAATTTTTGTGGTTGATCCCTTCCTCTGCCTGACTAAAGTTTGTACCAGACAACCCTGCCCGACATCCAAAAAGCCGCCTTTACTATGAATAGAAAAAACACAAAAATGGCCATTGTAGTTCCATTTAGCTGAAATTCAAAATGTAGAAAGTATACTGTGGGGGATTCAACATATGTAACTGGGTTTTACGAGTCTTTTTTTGTTGACCCCATTTTCATTTATTATGCAAATTAGGTGCAATATTTTGTGAAATCTTTAAAAAAATCTTCTCCTCTGAAACCACTGGACCAATTTGAACAAAATTTTGTGTGGAAGGTCCCTATGTCGACCTGACTGAGTTTGTACCAGGCAACCCTGCCTGACATCCAAGATGGCCACTGTTACTATAAATTGAAAATACACAAAAATGGCCATTGTGGATCCATTTTTCCAGCAATTTATCTCAAATTCGAAATGTAGAAAGTATATTGTGGGGGATTCAACATATGTAACCAGTTTTTCTGACTCTTTTTTCGTTGACCCAATTTTCACAAATTATGCAAATTAGGTGCAATATTTTGTGAAATGAAGTAAAAATCTTCACTTTTGAAACCACTGGGAATGAAATTTTGTGTGAAAGGTCCCTATGTCGGCCTGACATAAGTTTGTACCAGGCAACCCCATCTGACATCCAAGATGGCTGCCATAACTAAAAATAGAAAGAAATAAAAAGGCCATTGTGGATCTTTTTTTCATCGATTGAGCTCAAATTTTAAATATAGAAAGTATACTATGTGGGATTCAAAATATACAATGGGTTTTTTCTGAGAAAATTTTTATTGACCCAATTTTCAAGAAATATGCAAATTAGGTGTAATATTTAGTAAAAATCTTCTCCTCTAAAACCACTGGGCGAATTGGAATCAAATTTCGTGTGGAAGGTTCCTACATCAGCCTGAAAAAAGTTTGTACCAGTCCAAGATACCTGATGTTACTAGATATATATAAGCTCAACAGGCTAAACCCAGTTGAGTTTATGGCATGGCGAAAGTTTGTCAGTTAACTTGCTGCTTGGTGGTTTTCTCCCATACTCCAGTGTCCTCCATTTTCAAAACTGACAGTCTCTACATAAGTGCAATACTCTTGAGTTGAACGTTAAACAGCATTACAAACAAAAACAAACATTGTCATACATATGCAGCCAGTTGAGCATCACAGGCCCTATTGGGCCTCTTGTTTTCTGTTAATGAGCTTTTTCTGACCATTTCAGTCTACCAAAGATAGAACCCTAGACCAGCAGTGTACTGTATCCAGACCTGGTATGTCCTACCTGGCAAGTGCTTTAGCTGCAGAACTTCTAATTTCTGTCTTACAACATCAAGATGGGTATGTCATTGCTACCATGATTTATTGTGGTGTATTTAATAAACACCTCAATGTCATAAAATTAACTCAAGCACAGTTCCTCTTACTACCTCCATTGCCTCTAGTGTGAGATACTTTGTCAATTTGCCTGCAGGAAGGTTTTCTTGGAGCACTTTGGTTTCCTCCATCATCCCTGAACTGACTGCCTAATTGAAAATGAAAGTGTTTTGACTGCGGAATATAATTTTTCTCAACTACAGTCTTTCAGGATTGGAGATTTTGTTTGAGTAAGACAGGGTTTGAGTTTCCATGGTGAATTTATTAAATGATATAAATGATGTGTCCTATCAAAAGAAAGATCAATTTAGACAGGTTTCTCCTTTTTTCTCTGGCTTCATAAGTTGCACTTTACCCACAGCATGCGAATTTATAGCCATCCTCTGGTTGTACTGAAGAAATATTAAATTTTTTAAGTCCATACAATTCATCCCTGTTGATGTGCAAACCTATGACTATGAATCAAAAGACATTATCCTAACCACTCATGATCACATTATTTTCACTAAGATTTTTTTTTTTTTTTTTTTTTTTTTTTTTTTTTTTTTTTTTTTTGAAATTTTAGAGCAAAAGCCCCAGCAGATACCAGTGCTAAAGATGAACACCTGACACAGGAACTATCATGTTCTCTAGGCTTGGTACCACATCAGGTAGGTAACAGATACAGAAGCCATACAACAGGATCATTGATTAAATACATGTATTTTGTAAATATAAGTTATTATTTTGTCAAAGCTTACTTTGTCACTTTTTGAATTTATTTACTCAATCTATGCAAAAACAAGAATTTGAAAGTCAAATCTGAGCCCATTGATCTTCATTTTGTCAACATTTTACTGTATAATAATGCAGGTGTCATGATCTCATGATTAAAATTGGATGCAGAATATTTAGGACTAGTGTTTACTGTTTATAACTTTTGATATTTCAGATTCGCTGCTTTTTATCAAGATTTCACCAAGTTTTACCAGCCAGTAGAATGTTTGATAAGTGTACTGCTTGTTCTAAAACTGTAAGTGTAGATCTGTTCTGTAAATATTAGTCACTATGTCTTTTATACATACAATGTAGTAGGTGATGAGATTTACAGTAATCTTCATTCTAAATGGTGATCAAGTCTCACAAACTACTAAGTGGGATACTTATTGTTTTACCCATGATGCTTGTGATCTTATTCTTCTTTCTGCTAAAATTTGATTGTTAACCCCTATGAGTACATGCTCATTTTGAGTTTACAGTAAATTTTGAAAATGCTACTGTTGCCATGGAAACTGACAGAATTTGAAAATCTCTATGAGAATCAAATAATTCTATATGACAATGAAAAATTATATCAAAATTGCCCATGAAATGCATTCTGGGTAATGTTTTGTTATCAAATCTGTTTAACATAGGAAAGTATAGTGAAAACATCAAAATAACCTGAACAGACAAATAATTTTGAGTTTATTCTGTATATACAAGTATGTTGTCTGATTTTCAATTTTAACAAAATCTGTAATATAATACTATAATGCTGTAATGAAGCTTGTTGTCACTTCTATCTTGCATTGTTTGATTTCATGTACTTGTTCACTTTATACACTGCCAAATTACCTCAAGCAAGCCAATCAGTAAAGATTCCATTAAGACAGGTAGTTCTGAAATGGTGGATACCAAGTGTTTCTAGAGAAAACATTGAGTACAGGAACTGACTAACTTCTTCACACTAGGATCTGCCATGAGTGCTCTTCATACATTAGTTGTGAGAGGCCCTGCCAGAGTGATCTTCATACATTAGTTGTGAGAGGCCCTGCCAGAGTGATCTTCATACATAAGTTGTGAGAGGCCCTGCCAGAGTGGTCTTTAAACATAAGTTGTGAGAGCCAGAGTGTTCTTCATACATAAGTTCTGAGAGCCCCTGCCAGAGTGTTCTTCATACATAAGTTGTGAGAGGCCCTGCCAGAGTGGTTTTTAAACATAAGTTGTGAGAGGCCCTGCCAGAGTGTTCTTTATACACAATTTTTGAGAGGCACTGCCAGAGTGTTCTTCATACACAAGTTTTGAGAGCCGGAGTGGTCTTTATACATAAGTTGTGAGAGGCCCTGCCAGAATGTTCTTCATACACAAGTTTTGAGAGGCCCTGCCAGAATGTTCTTCATACACAAGTTGTGAGAAGTCCTGCAAGAGTGTTTTTCATACCTTAGTTGTGAGAGGCCCTGCCAGAGTGTTCTTCATACTTAAGTTGTGAGAGGCCCTGTGATCTGCAAGCCAACTGTTTAGACCACTCAGTCACCAAGTCCCAGCAGTTTATATAACATATTTATTTTATTAACATAAAATGTATAAATGTGAATTTCTTCATGTTTCTATGGTAACAGGTTGTAGACAGTTACAAGAAGGAAGGCTTTGAGTTTCTATTGAAGGCATTTAATGATCCAGGTTATCTAGAAAATCTTACAGGATTAACACAGATGCACATGGATACTTTAGATGCAGAGGTTTGTATTTCTGAAAAAATTCATGACTTACTTGTTCAAAATACAAAAATAGACCTCATGTTTTTACCCACATATACATGTTGTCTTAAGTCAAATCCTTACATTAGCTTATGTCATACTCCAACATGAGCTCATGTAATACCCAAACATGAGTTTATGTCACACCCAAGATAAGCTTATGTCATATCCAACATGAGTTATGTTATACTCTAACATGAGTTAATGTCAAACCAAACAAGAGCTTATTTCATACCCAAACTTGAGCTTATGTCATATCCAACATGAGCTTGTCATACCTCAACATATCCCAAAATGAGCTCATGTAATACCCTAACATAGGTTTGTTATACCCCAACATGAGCTCATTTCATAACCCAACACGAGTTAATGTCATACCCTTAACATGAACTTATGTCATACAATGTATCTAACATGAGTTATTCATACTTTAACATGAGATAATGTCATACCAAACATGAGCTTATTGCATACCCTAACATGGGCTTATGTCATGCCCAAACATGAGCCTTAAGCCATAAATACAAGGGTTTTTTTTTTTTTTTTTTTTTTTTTTTTTTTTTTTTTTTTTTTTTGAAAGTTACATGTAACTACATAAACAGGCAAAATGTGTGGTTCAGACTGCTGCTACTGTATTTGATGGTCTTACCGTAATTTAGTTTGTCTCAATCCAACCTGTTTTCAACCACTAGTACATTAGTGACTATTGTAATGATTGGTTGTTGGTGTTAGCCACCAGTTAGAATATGTATTACCTATTAAAAAGGATTCAATCAACCCGTTTGAGAAAATTTATATTGTACATGTAGAGTTTTTCCCATTGGCTCATTATCATATATTATAAAATAACAGGTGTTTACTTTGTGCCATTACAGGCCAGTGTATTTGCTTTCAACGATCAACATTAAATATAGATTAATTGGATTGGTATTTTGTGCAAATTTTTAATGATGAAATAGAATGCATTTTTGTTATGCAAAAGTAAACAATCATACACTGACACCTACCAACAAAAATATTTTTTAAATTATAATTATATATTTCAGGTTTGGGATTTCAGTGATGATGAAGAGTGTAGCAGCATGGAAATGTCATGATAATTATAACTAAGATAGTCCTACATAACAAATAATTTATAACCAATACATGTATGATAAATAGACATTAATTTTGTGAATATTTTTATTTAATTTATAGAACAACTATATCATTGATTATTTTGGCTGTAAATGTTGTGAGAGAGACATTCTAAGGTCAGATTAAGGACTATTCAGAAATACATTACACAAGAGAGCCATTTGTCTATTAAAATACTCGTTACTCTGTGACTCTTTTTATGTTCAATAAATTCCTCAAACATTATACGAAGTCTTTTAATTGTTTATATTATGACCACTAAAAACAAGTACTTTAAAATCACAAATATTCTTGGGGATTAAATTTCACTATTTTCATTGGCTAGTGAAAACCATGAAATTTAATGTCATTGAAAATTTTAAATATCAAAGCCCCCAATGAAGTTATTTTCACAAAACTCAATTTCATAAAATTTTCAATAGAATTTTGTTAATTGAAAAACCATAAAATTTTTTCCACAATATTAATGATTCTACAATGTATAATAGATATGAGCCTTTCATCATCTGTTACAGAGTAGACAGAGTTGTTATTTTTTACACTGTCATTGCATATAAGATAAGTACAAATGTAGTATAAATAGAGTTTTAAAACGTTACTTCAACTAACCCAGTAGGCCATCATACCATCAACCACACCACTAGGCCATTATAACACCAACCACACCACTAGACTATTATACCTGTAGTTAATCCGAGAGTGAGAGGTCTTTTTGTTTTGTTTTTCCATCAAGTCCCCCTTTCTTTAAAGTATCCCGACAGTTGGTAATTAAGTTTATACTCTTGCTGGGCCCACCTCTGCAATGCCGAGCACCAGGCAAAGACACAGCATCACACATATTAAATTCTTATATATGACCTAGCCAGGGTTCAAACCCATGATCTCCAGCTCTAAAGGCAAAGGCTTTACCTCTGAGGCACTTGGGCAGTAATTATTTGTTATCAAATGATGTCGTTTTCTATGCTGTACTTTGTTTTATATCACAGTCACTTTAAAAATGTCAAAGATAAAGGTATGGAAGTAGACAATTCTGCAATGGAAGAAAAATCAGGAATAACTGTAAAAACCACTAAACTTCAGCAAGTGAACCAACAAACTTTCTCACACTAGACTCTATCCAAGTGAGATTCCAACCTCTGTGCATGTGTGTGTGTGTGTGGGGGGGGGGGGGGGGGGTTATAAGTGCAATGATCTTTAAGTATACAATTGAGACAGGTCACTGAGGTCCAGAATGTGCATAGAAATTTCACATAATTTAACAAAACATAACAAACAACAAGTTAAAAGAATTCATGTATTAGTTCTTACATGTAATTTGTAGTAAAGTGATATTTTATATTTATTCTTGAACTTATTACAATACAAATGTAGTATGGGACTAAGTAACATTAGTAAAACAAAATGGTTAAACCTGTCTATAAAGACCACTTAAAGGGGGTGGGTATAATCAACATGGTCATAATGAACAAGTACCTAACTACCATGTATATGTAAAAGATAAAATCAGTCTTAAACGGTTAGCTATCACCTGCATCAGATTGTTCCCAGGTGGTTTTTACAAGCTGTACAAAGGTGCCTTTCATGTACAAGGTTAATTGCTAGTGCTTCTGTCTATACACAGGTGGTTGTCAAAAGCATCAGTCTGTACACAGGTGTCGGATGCAAGCATCAGTCTGTAAACAGGTGTCAGATGCAAGCATCAGTCTGTACAAGATTAAAGGCTAGGGTATCAGTCTACACATGCATCAGCTTGTACATGGGTGACCTTAATGTACAAGTTTAATTGCTAGGGCATATACACATGCATCAGTCTGTACATATGCATGTCACATGCATAACTCTATAAACAGGTGCTTTACATGTTCAAGATTAAATGCTAACACTACATCCCACATCTCGGTCTGTAAACAGACAGCTATCATTAGCATGATTCAACCACACAAGCAAGAGGGAAATCAAGAGAGCCAAAAAAAAAAATTAAAAAAATTCTAAGCCTGTACAAAAAAAAGCTACCACGAGAAGGTGTAAGCAAAAATTTATACACAATAATCAAGTGCCCCATAAATACCAGTGGTCTTTAAAAGACAGGTTTGGTTGTAATACACAGTAAATACATGTATCACACAGTTACATACTTCACATATTCCATAAATATATGATAAATATATAAATAACAACTTGTAAAATAGATGAACATCATTGTAAGAAAATAAGAAAATCTGGAAAATTGTTTGACTATTTGAAAAAGGGTAAAAATGGTCAAGATATATATATTATGTTAAAACAGGTTGAAAAAGGTTGTATTTAAGATATTATTATATATTAAATATATATATATAAATTAACTTTGTAAAACTATATAATATACATCTAAATGCATGATCTCAGAATATTGATTTTGTCGGCCTCGCCTTGATGATCAGATTTTGATCTCAAACTTTGCCACTCCGCATGATCTCAGAATATTGATTTTGTCTGCCTCACCTTGATGATCAAATTTTGATCTCAATCTTTGCCAATCCCACCTTCATTGTCAAATTTCGATGTCTTTATACTTGTTTTGCCAAGCGCACCTCACCTATTAAATTTTTTATCTCTTTCCTCGTCTTGTCTGCCTTTCTGTAATGGTGAAATTTTAAACTTGCTGCAATTGTTTTACCTGTCCCACCTAAATGGTCAAATTTTGATGCTGTTATACGTCTTGCTGGTCCATCCTCAAAGGTCAATCGTTTATCTCATCACACTTGTCTTGCTGGTCACTAATGATGGTCAAATGTTAATCTTATCATACTTAACTGGCTTTATCAACTTTGATGATTGAAAATGTAACTCAACATGTCATACTCTATAGATGTCAAGACCACACTCACAAGAAAAAAATAATGTAAAAACCTTGTTGTGGATCTTATTTTCTACTGCGACCAAAACCAAAGCAGATTGTGACTTTATTACAAAATATCTCAATTTAATGTTATGACCTTATCATATCTTGTTATTCTATAAAGTCTCTGAGTAAAATATAATACAATGACACGATTTGTTATAAATAGTAACAGTGTCATTTAATTTTTGATTTCTTAACACATAAACTTCTTAATATATAAAAAATGCTCTTGATGTAGTAATGAAAAATATAAATGGATTTAAACAATATCATCAAAATCTTTGTTAAATAACACTGATGTAAATACATATAACTATACTGTTTATCAAGAAAAAGAAAAGATAACAAAAGCCAAAAAAAATGTGAATGTGTGTACTAAGCTTGGTATAAAATATTTTTTTAGTAAAAGAATATAAACAATTGTATATCTAATTAGAAATAATAAAAAATATTCAACAAAAAATTAACAATTTGTGAAACTTTGTTACTTCAATTAAATCATTCATCATGTATACTTGAATTTTTTTTTTACTCCAATGAGGTTCTCCTGACAATGGAAGGATTTTTATAAAGACAATATACTGGAAAGTATTGGAAAGGCTTATATTAATGTAAAACTCTCTGTTGTTCACAAAACCATAATAAACATATTAAACTTATATTACATGGTTAAGTGCTCCTATGAAAGGAGGGAATTACCAGAGAACAGAACAGACCCATAAATAATTTTAGATACAGATTTTATGATAAACTTTATGGGTTTTAAGTTAAGATCTAAATTCAGATTCCTACATATTATGAATTTTAAAATTTTGAGCAATAAGGAAGCAGAAAAGTGAATTATAACTACTTATAACCTTTAAATTTATGTTCATATGTATTTTGTAAACATCAACGGAAGGATTTAAATTTAAACCGATTGGTGGATTTCTCTAAAGCTTTTTGAAGTTCATAATACACTAATTCAAATATTGTTTACTGTTTGTTTTAGAATGACTTAAGGAAAAAATTTATTTTTTTGTTTGAAATACCAAAAAATCTTTTAAACAGGTATATAAAAAATCTATAAAAAGCACAAAAAATTAAGCTGCGTGCTAGATCGAGTTACATTTTCTTACAATCTGAAAAATTTGATCCTTTTCCTGTTTGATAAAATAACATTACATACTTGTCAATGGAAAATACTACTTAAATCAGGATAAAATACAATTTGTAAAGTTTTTAAGTTTTGGTATGTACATATTATTGTTAAAAATTTGTGTTAAGAATGAATATACCTTACATGTTCTGATGTTGAACAAAAGAATTTGCATACTTATGTTATTTTTATGTACTTTTCCTACACTCTTTATGTTAAATCATCCTATTACAAGTTTGACTTATGAGTTAATTTTTCGACCAATTTTGAAAAAAAAAAAATTCAAGTTTGACACAATTTTTTTTTCAAAATGTCTTATAAATTTTATTTAATTGTTTGTTGTTTTCAAAAAAAAATTAAAATTAGAACACAGTCAAAGTACTTTATGAAATTTGTTCCAAGATTTTTTTTTTCAATTGTGTTCATTTTTGGTGAAAATCAAAAAAAGATGTGAAATATTTGGAACAAATGGCAAAATATTTTGTTTCTAACATCAATACTAGTTCAAGAGTCAAGTCAGGATAATTTTTTGTAAAATTTGATTTAATATAGAAAATAGTGGAAAAAATGTACACATGCAAATATATGTGTACCTTTGTTCTACATCAGCACATATCATCTTTGTAATAATCTCCATGAAGAAGTCTCAATAAATAATCAAAGAAAATATATACCATACAGACTTACTTACACAGTCACAGGCACAACAAATAACTAAATATTGCCAAATGTGATCACTTACATAAGTACATCAGTATCATAACAATGCTACATGTATATTATACATGTATATATATATATGTATATATACATATACACACACACACACACACACACACACACACACACACACTTAGTATATAAATTAATGCTTTATTTGTTATGAAATGATTGCAAAAAAAAAAACAAAAACAAAAACAAAAAAAACCCAAAAAACACTATAATTTTTTAAACCGAAACATTAACTTTTTGGTACGAAATGTGCTGTAAACCACTTTATTTTTACATTTGTTTATGCAACACCAGCTAGTATATCTATTTAAGGTTTTCATGGAAAGAAATTTTCATGATCAACTGTAAAGACATTAAAATATTTTTAGTTTCCTATTTCATTTACACTCATTTCCATCGTGAAAAGAAAACTAATGCTCCAAAAGGATAAAGGTATTTACAACAACAGTTTATTTATTTGGAATACCTATCAAACTAAAGTCTTGTGGCCATATATATATATCATATAAATGTATATAACTCTTTTGAGCATAATGTTCTTTGATTGTATTAAATTTTCCCCCTGCAACTCAATGGAATGATACAAATAAAGATCTCTGGACATTCCATTGATGATTAGGGGTGAAAGGGTTAAACGTAAATGGATTTCATAAATATGTAACTCTCCTAATTATGGTACATAGAAATTTCTACAATTATAAATTGCCGGATTAATATTTAATAAGTTTGTTATAAATGTTCAACATAAAGTCGTAACACGATAAAGAAGGGGAAATAACTCATGAATAAGATACACTTTAACTGAAAAGTAAGAAGTATATGATTTATTATGAACACCTGCATTTAAATAATAATTCTATATAAAGGTTGATTGATTTGATTTAATGGCATTTTACATCCCAGTCAAGAATATTTCACTTATACCGAGACATCACCAACAGTATAAAAGTCTAAACAGGATAATTATTTCAATCTAAAAATAAATGTTTGTAAAATTTGTAAATTTTCACCCTTATACAGAAAAAAAAAACCCTGTGTTCACATAACTTATATAGAATAAAAATTTTCTAGTCCTTTAGAAATTTCCGTTACTCACAATTTTTGATAATTTTACAATCTTCAAGAAGTTACTGGCTCTATATTTGAATATGTATGCAATTCATGATTCTGGATTTTTTCAAAAGAGTTGATACAAATTTAAGCTTGGAAAAACAAACATACCATGTAGTTTGGAAACAGAAATTATTAATCTTTACAGATCAAAATCTAAATATTATCATGTACATTTAGGCCTCATACTTCCATATTCAATTTAATTAATACTTAATCTTTAACATAATTTCCTTGTGAACAAACGCCGAGTCACAAGCTCTCAAATTCTAAAAATGAGTTAGAAAAATGTGTTGGTCATTGTGTAATAAATCTTATTAAGACCTGAGAACTCAAAGTCAAAACTACAAAACTGTTGGAAACAAGTAAGTCATACAACAATGTACATATATTTGGATTGGATAAAATAATGGGTAAATGTATACTGCATTCTAATTGGACAAAAATATTGAGGACATGTACACTACACTGTCTTTTGATTGGACACCACACTGAGAACATGTAATCTGAATTTTGATTGGATATTAAATTGAGTACATTATGATCTGATAACACAATAAGTTCATGTAAACAATATTTCAACAATATTTTAAGTCAATAATGTTACATAATCTAATGCATGGTAGCAAGTTTGAGCAATGTTGATAAAAGAATTGATATAGAGTCAGAATGATTATAAGAAAATGAAAAAGTATAATTATTAACAATTTGTACATCAACTTGATAATGAACTTGTCACATATACTCTTAAAATAAGTTTATTGCTATAGTATAAATATATACATGTGCTCTCTGATCCTAATGGGTAAAGCTAATAACCATGATGACTGACTGGTACATTGTTCACTTATTAATGGCAAAACTGTCATTAAGTACATTTGTCATAAATCTTAAACATTAAGAAATTCCTTTATCTATCTTAAAGCATCGATAAAATCATATCCAAATAAAACTAAATTATTCTGTAACAAAGTTCTATAACTCTTGTTATGTTTTTAATGCACCAGTGATGATTAAACATTAATCAGATACACATCAAAATGATCCATTTTCAAAGTTCCGTAAAGTTGAATTTATAACATATCAATGTTTATTAGAAATCACATAAACATCAACAACAAAAGTGATCCACAATATAAATTTGTGTTTCATAAAACAAGTTTTTCTACAAAAAATGACATCTGAGCCAAAACAAGTTCCATAACTCTGGTCTTGATAATGCATCATAATTATATTTCTAAAACTACATTTTTTGCAAAAAATAACATTTGATCCAGTTTTGTGACTCTTGACTCATTAATACATCAGTATTCGTAAAATAATACTTCCACAGGATTTGATATATCTAAACAAAGTTCCATAACTTTTGACTTTATAATGCATCAGTGCTTGTAAAACTAAATCCATGAAACACTTCTTGATTCATAGTTTTGAGCAACTCTTTGTCGGTAGGTGTAAGATTGGGTTTTTCCATAGTAAAATCGGTATCAAAATTTGAGATATCACTGTCAGATTTCTGGAAATAAATAACAATTTAGACTGTAATTATACATGCAAAATGATTTCAAATACTCAAATACTAGTGCAACAGTTTATTGCCAATCAATTTAATGCATAGTCTTTTTAAATAAAAAATCAACTCATTTTTCTCAAGCTTAAAAAAAGAAGAAAACATCGTCAACAAACTAGTTCCCAATCTAATATGACAGATTTGCTTGGATGAAAAGTAAAATCAAGCAGACATAAAAACTAGAAGTTTGTTCGAATGAGATTACAGTCACAAGTGTAGCATATAAATACCTCTTAACCTTCGGACAGAATGAAATGTAATTGTACATTCGATAATTTCCTGTAAAAATGATGTCAATTCAGGAATATTCTACATTAGCATATACCTTATTTATTGGAAATGTCTATTCCATGCCATGAGTGTTATGGGTATCATTTTCAGTGGATACTATACCATTTTCTCGTTACCAATTACTGAAGTCACTAAGTTTCAATTCTTATGTTTGAAGTGTGACAGAGTTTTGATGAAATACATTGGCATTACATGTTGTTTTAATTTGAGATAATAAAATAAAACTGTTTCTGAGATTATTTAAAGTAGCTGTAAATTCACAATTTAACATTTTGCTTTTTCCTATTGTGTTTGTCAAATGAAATTGAAAAAAATTCATTCATTAAAGACAGCAAAATTATTTATTTAAGATTTTAATCATTATACATACTATTTTAGGCTTGAAAGGTGGAGGTATTTGTCTTGCTTCTAATTTTTCCCAGTCAGTATTGCGGAAGAAAGCTTGTGACCTTACTGGACCAGCAGTACAATCAGGCATCCCCATCCTTTCTCTCGGACTTCTAATAAATAACTGTAATAAAAAAGAAAAAATAATTAAAGTACTGAAGTACTGAAATCTGTAACCTTATTGGATAAAAGTATAATCAGGCACCTCCCATCCTTTCCTTTGAAGAAAAATGAAGAGATACAGCCATTTGTCTTTGTTATCATTTCTAATTCAAAAACTAAGAATCACAATAAAGCTTCAACATAGTTAAACTATGAAAGCTGCATTATATTGAAGTGCATGCATGCTTAAATTACCTTTGGCACTTTAACATAACTTCCAAAGTTAAATTGTTTAGTGACTTAAATTGGCGTGAAGTGTAATCACACCGATTGAGAAATAAACTACAAACAGCTTTTTATTTTATTAAATAGACCTATTTTTTTCAAGAATCAACAATTCTTACTAGACTAAGTATAGATGCAGCTTCTTTTGGCAGCCATCTTGGATAGTGAGGAGTATCATTTAATATTGAATGGAAAAGATCATCTTCATCGTCACCATGGAAAGGAGACTGACCAATCATCATTTCATATAGTAAAACTCCAAATGACCACCAATCCACAGAGGCGTTATATCTCAAGCCTTTCAAAATCTGAAAATACATAAAAAACAACATATATTACTCCATTTTGCTGCACAATAAGACATAAGCATAAAACAAGTCTGTAAAACAATAATTACAGCAGCAATGTTTTGGAGAATAATTTATTCATCTATCAAATTCATTTTTGAAATAAATAATCACCAACTACCTAAATTTTATTGTTTATTAAAATAAAAGCCAAAAATTTAGTTTATTTTGACTGTTTTATGCACAGAATGACAGGAGTGAGAGCAATGATGTTTTATGCCCCAGTCAAAACTCTTTCACCTATACTGACCTATATAAAGATGTCATTTCTAGGGTGTTGGAGGAAACAGGAGTGTCATAGAAAACCACTCGCCATTGGCAAGCAAAATGATAAATTTTTGTCAAACCACAATGTGTCCAAATGGGAATTTAAACCTAGCCTAGATGTGGCATTGTGATGTGTAAATCTGCATTTTCAACTATTCACCATCAGAGACCCCTTATAAGTAGCTTACAGTAGGTAAGATGTAGTAGTTTGGTTATATGATATATTATATAAGTTACTGTACCTCAGGAGCAATATAATCTGGTGTGCCACAAAATGTGGTTGCTTTGTTCTCACCAAATACTTTTTCTTTGCACATACCAAAATCAGCTATTTTAATATGACCATCTCTATCTAATAATACATTATCTAACTTTAAATCCCTGAAAATATACAGAATTAAACATGTACATGTAAAATCAATTAAATCATCATTATTAATCAACATTTGTCATGTAATCCACATCTCAATGGTATGGTATAGAAAGAATATGAACCAAGGAGAACATGTAGGTCCTGGGTGCTCACCTGAGAATTAATTTTTAGCTCAAGTATGAAATAATGTAACCTGTAAAAAGTAAACAGGTTTATTAAACAGTTTGACTAAGTCACCTACTTGATTTCTGTATTAAACACTATGTGCTCAACCACTTCAGGCATCTACCTTGAGAGTTGGAGGTCATAATTTTGAATTCTGGTCCAGTCATACACATGACTTTAAAATTTCAGATAATGCTTCACATTTCTGGCATACAAAACTCTGTTCCTAAATTACTCCTTGTCCCAAATATCTTAAAAATTGCTGATTGACGTTCAACAACATCACAACCAACTTTGTGATCAGGTTAGCTAAAAATACAAGGCTCAATTTTAATGTTAACACTAACATTAGTAGAGTAACATCTGTGTCTTATCTCCATTCCAATAGGTATCTAAACAAAACTTACATCAAGTTAAATCATAAAGTTAAAATATGATTCTTATATATAAATATATATATATATATATATATATATATATATATAGATATTTATCATATACTTAGTGCTAAATAGGTATTATTGGCATACCTTCAATTATAGGTTCGTCCAGCTGAGTCAGAATATGCTATTGTTGCAGACAATTGTTTACAGAATTGTCATGGGGAGTAAAAGAGTGATGGATTCGTTAGTAAATAGAATTCTAAAGCTGGACTTGCAGATAGAAAGAAGAAATATAAGAGTGTTGGTACACATGAGTTTGTAAAGAGGATGAAAAACCCAAACACTCTCGCATTCGGAACTGTTTTAAGTGGAAATGCATTTTCCATGTAACTGATACAAGTTGAATTTGGTTTTTTGAATTTTTTGTCATAAAAAGTATATTAAAAATGGTATGGTAAATTTGCATCTTACCTGTAAACTATACCATTGGAATGCATAAATTGTAAACCTGCTACTATTTCTGCTGCATAAAATCTGAAGAGAAAAATACAAATAATCTTATTATCCTTACAAACTGGGCATGATTTTAATATCAGAAATCTTGGTGATCTATATATAAAATATGATTTACTTTTTGTAATTTTTTTTATGTCACTTTTTCCCATAACTAATTTTTAAACAAGAGGGCCATGAAGGCCCTGGAGGCTCACCTGAAAATGATGTACACTCAGCTTGATTTTGGCAAACTGGAGCTTCTATTCTTAAAAGAGATTTTTTCCTATATTTCGAGCTAGTGACCTACTTACTGACACAAAATGACCCATATATAAACTTGAGCTAGCTTTTGTCAAGAGCATCATTCTGAGACAGTTTGATAAGATTGGTCTAAAATGGATCCCCTCATATGTGTTAACAAGGTTTTTATATAATTCGACCTAGTGACCTATTTATTGACCCAACATAGTCCATATACAAACTCGAGCTAGCTTTTGTCAAGAGCATCATTCTGACTAAGTTTGAAGAAGATTGGACTAAAATTGGGTCCTCAGGAGTGTTAACAAAGTTTTCTTTTTTACGATTTGACCTAGTGACCTACTTATTGATCCAACATGGCCCATATACAAACTTTAGCTAGCTTTTGTCAAGAGCATCATTCTAAGTTTGATGAAGATTGGACTAAAATTGGGTCATCAGGAGTGTTAACAAGGTTTTTCTACAATTTGACCTAGTGACCTACTTATTGACCCAACATGGCCCATATACGAACTTGAACTAGCTTTTGTCAAGAGCATCATTCTGACTAAGTTTGATGTTACAATCTGACCTAGTGATCTACTTATTGACCCAACATGGCCCATAAACGAACTTGAGCTAGCTTTTGTCAAGAAGTTTATTCTGACTAAGTTTGATGAAGATTGGACTAAAACAGTGTCCTCAGGAGTGTTAACAACATTTTATTTCAATTCGACCTAGTGACCTACTTATTGATCCAACATGGCCCATATACAAACTTGAGCTAGCTTTTGTCAAGAAGATCATTCTAACTAAGTTTGATGAAGACTGGACTAAAATTGAGGCCTCAGGAGTGTTAACAAGGTTTTTCTACAATTTGACCTAGTGACCTACTTATTGAACCAACATGGCCCATATACGAACTTGAGCTAGCTTTTGTCAAGATGATCATTCTAACTAAGTTTGATGAAGACTGGACTAAAATTGAGGCCTCAGGAGTGTTAACAAGGTTTTTCTACAATTTGACCTAGTGACCCACTAATTGACCCAACATGGCCCATATACGAACTTGAGCTAGCTTTTGTCAAGAGGATCATTCTGAGAAAGTTTGATTAAGATTGCACTTAAATTGTGGCCTCAGGAGTGTTAACAATCAAAAGTTGACGCACGATGCACGACACACACGGGACAATGACCCACCACAATAGCTCACTTGAGCACTTTGTGCTCAGGTGAGCTAAAAACCTGTAATTTGCAAGTCTTTTGCAGAAAAAATTATCAATGTAAAGACAACATCAAGACACAGATCAGAAATGTACTTCTGCACTCATGATAGAAAAACAATTCAACAGTTATGCCTAGAAGAAACATGTAGTCTGTCTTTAAAAATCTTTTTTTAATCATAACAAACAGTTTGTTTTTATTGTGTGCCATTTTTCAGAGACAAATGAAAAACTTAAAAAATATACTTACTGAGCTCTCGGAAGGTCAAACTTCCCTGATAATTGTATATGAAACATCAAATCACCTCCATTTAAATACTCCATAACGAAGAATAAATGACTCTGAAATTTCCAAGAAAATCAATTAATTTTTATGCATTTTGAAATTCTGGCTGTCTACTTCTATTTGAAATAAAATTAGGGTTAATTTTAGGGACAAAAATGATAAATTTCTGGGGTTTTAGGGTTAATTTTTAAAGTAATTAGTAGTAATTAGGTATTTAAAGACATTTAAATGGACTTAGCTTTGAATATTTAATCAAAACGGAATTTGAAAATTATGCTTTAGTAACACATAAGGCATCAACAGGCTTTAAGTATAGATCAACTGGTCATCATTCCTCCACTGAAGAACTGAAAATTAAGTATTCAAGAAAAGAGTTATTATGAAAAGCAATCTCAAAATTGAAAATTCATAAAAATCAGGAATTAATGTGGAAAATAAGATTTAAAAACAAATTCCCTTATGGATTTTAAATTAAAAAAATTTTTTTTAGCAAAAATAAGGATTTTTTTTTAGAAATACTGAACAGCCTGGAAAATAAAATTTTCCTTGAATCATTTTGAAAGTTTTAATATCTTTATTAAGATGGATTGCTTGTTTTCAGTTCTTCCCATATTACTTATGGATTGACATTTTTCAATTTACTAATGGAATTAGAAAGTCAAAGGGTAGATAACTCCTGCATACATACAAAGATAATTACTAAATAACAATATAACTTAGATAATGTGAAGATCATTTTCTCAAATATCATATTATAAGCTTAAATTTCACCATTCGGCTCCAACAATTTTTGTTATATTGATAATTCAAACATCCTCAAAACCAATTTCAAAATAAAAGTTTCATCAACTACCAATTGTTAATGTTTCTCAAAGACTTATAAAGTTAAATTTACAAACGTATGCTATTTTTCATAATATGACAGATATCTGACACTGACAAATAGCTTTCATAAACATAAAAATGTTGCTATGGTAACTTACTTTTGTTTGGAAAGTGCTGTGTAGATGAGTTAAGAAGGGGTGATTACATCCTAATGCTAAAACTCGTTTTTCTATCATGGTACACTCCACATCATCATCCTCTAATACTACATCTTTTTTCAATACTTTTATGGCGTAGAATTTATTTTGTCCTTTTTGTTCAGCTAACATTACCTGTGTAAAAAAAAAACACCATTTATAACATGAATCACACATTGTCAAGATGGTTTAACATAACTATAATTTTCGTCAGCTAATTTTCAGAAGGAACAAGAAATACCAACACCATTCATTACATTAATCACACACTGGAAAGAAGGTTTTACACAACTGTAAGGTTCATCAAATAATTTTCATAAGGCATGACTTTTCAGTTTATAGGTTTGCATACATAATAATGTCGCTTAGTAACAGCCTCACTCAGCAACAGCCAATGTAATGCAATAATGACAACTGTAGTAAGTTTGAATATCTACAATACGACTTTTTGCAAGTGGAACTCAATTTTTTTTTTTTTTTTTAAAAAGGAAGACTTATAAAACTGCTATTTCATTTATCTGTCCTAAAAGGTCACCTCTTTCATAAGCATAAAACGTCCACAGTATAATTAGAAAGAATGGCCTAAGGGAGCTTATTGTACCTTTAACTGCCCTCACCCAAACTGTAGCTCTAGAAATATTTAGGAAAGATCAATCCTTAACTTAACCTTTGAAGGCCATAATTAAAATTTTTTGCTAAAATCTGGGAAAGATATTCCAGAAATATAAGTGAAGCAAATCTGGCACATCAAACTATACTTTACAATTTCCATAAAAAATTCATACACTGAATGCTGATTCTCAAGACAAGGGTGTGACAATTTTTTCCTTCTTTGTACAGGTTAGATGAGTTTTCATAATAAAAATTAACATACCTTTCCAAAACTACCTTTGCCTAATACTTTTAGGAATGTAAAATCTGCAGGTGAGAATTTTCTGGTAGTAGTTACTCCAGCTCGAGGAGGAGGTTGTAAAGGAGGACCACCTTGTTTCTCCCATATCTGTTCATATCCCTCTCCTTCCTCATCTGAACTCTCTTCTCTATTTTCATTGGCTAACTGTAATGTATAATGATCCAATGAAATGTAACAATACACATCTTTAGCTGTCTAATATAAGTATAAATGCAGCACAGTCTAAAAGAACTAAATATATATATATACATCAGGGGTCCGGAAACGGTCATGTTTGCCGGACATGTCCGACAAAAAATATTTTTGTCCGATGTGAAAAATCACTTGTCAGACATTTCTAGTTAATAACAGAATTCAGTTAATCGGACATATAAATAAATATGTTTGTCGGTCATTATTTTACACGAGTATTGTTTGCCATCACCTGTCAACAGTTTTCAATAAATACTACAGATGTAATAATTAGGCTTTTGTTTATTAATTAGTTAGAATCCATTGTCTCAATCCATTCCTTTTGTTTCATCGTCCAAACCCTCATTTATTTTGTTGTTAAGTTGTTTATTAAGTAATCACATGGCTTGACTGACGGAAGCCATAAACAGCTGATTACGAGGGTTGATCCTTGAAGGTCATTGGTCGTCGGACTATTATCAAAGAGGTTCCACGCGGGATGTCAAATAAGACTACAAAGCGCATCGTATGGTCTTTGCAAACTGTTTAGTTATAAATAAATAATTTTAAAAAGTCTAAATACAATCAAAGAGATCTCAAAATGAGGTTCAGAAAAATTCATGTAACTTTGAAAAAAACGAAAATGCACGATTGTAAATAAACAAAGATGGCCATCAAACCTTGTGTTGTCAAAGCCAACAGTACAAAAATCGACACTGTGTGGACACAAGAGCCTGACCACATGTACCTAATTAACCTCTATGTAGTAGTTAAATCCTTTTTAAAATCTATTTGATATTACAAATTAAAATCTTTTTAAAAAACACTGTCAATAACAACATCTGTGGTATGTTATTTTTTTTTTTTTTTTTTTTTTGTCTTACACAGCATTTGTGGTACGGTTGCTTTGAAAAAATGTCCGACACCCCAGTCAAAGTTTTCCGGAGCCCTGATATACATGTACATGTTAAATATTGAAGATTATTTTATGAATTTGATTACTTGAACAACCCAAAAACAAAAGTCCAATTCAATGTCCAGTCAACAAGGGACAATATTTCACAATATCAGTTCAATAACCCTATATATATATTATATATCAAAATATATTTCATTTGCTTCACACTTGTATTTCATCTAAAAATACCATTTTTGTCTTAAAATACACACATATTGCAGCAGTTCTTATATACTGATATAAGAACTAGTGCAATACTATTTTTTGAAAAAAAAGTCCTATTCAGCCATGATTCATTAGGGTTAGTATGTTTTGAAGTTAAAATGAAAAAAAAAGAAAAACAATTATGGTAATATTTGATACTCTCTATCTGAGGTAAACATGGAATATATATACTTACATTGCTACCTGATTCAACTTGAGGAATTGTGGGTAAATTTGGCTTCTTTTGACTCGGTGTTTTCCGTACCTCTTGTAACATTTCTGCTAAAAGTTTCTGGTTTACACCACACAAATTTGGCATGGATTTCTCGCATTTTTTATGACAATTTATTCCACATACTACAACATAACAAGTAATATTCATTATGATCATAAAGATAATATTAAAATTAAAGCAGTAAATATTTTTCTTTCTACAATTTATACATGTTCAATGGTGCTAATAATTATTATAAGCAGTTTACTCATGTTAAATGGTGTTACATGTAACAATTATCATAAATATCCAACAATAACCATAAATCTATTCTGTTCTAAAATTGAGGTTTTGTGAGACTAACAAGGGGCCATAACTCTGTATATAAACTCAACCACTGATACAAATTTCAACCATATCTTTTTTTCAAATAGTCAAACCCACTTATTTGCATGTCAGATAATTGAACATATCAGATCATTACACAATTACTTTCCTGGTAAAAAAATTATCAGCAACCATTGCCAACACAAGACCACATGCTGTGCTGAGATTGATGGGTTAATGGCATATGTGGGTCAATAATATATAATTCAAAATCACAGAGACCATCGAACTAGCTTGGTTCAATTTAAAAAAGATCTTTATTCATTTAAAACAGGAGAAAAAAGGAAGAATATGAAGTCTGAATTATCAATGACATATGGTTGACAGAAAATTTATTTTTCTGAAAACCTTTACCTTCACATTTGAGTCCCTGCCTAAACAGACCAACTATTACAGTCTAAATCATCAATGAC
Source organism: Tegillarca granosa (assembly GCA_029721355.1). Classification (NCBI taxonomy): domain Eukaryota; kingdom Metazoa; phylum Mollusca; class Bivalvia; order Arcoida; family Arcidae; genus Tegillarca; species Tegillarca granosa. The sequence continues at coordinate 21,240,452 of CM056599.1, read as the reverse complement.
ATACAGTTGATAGAAAATTTATTTCTGAGACCCTTACCTTCACATTTGAGTCCCTGCCTAAACAGACCAACAAGTAGAGATCCACAGTGATCACAGAATGTCGGGGACATGTAATTGTTCACTTTAAATCTGTGTGGAACATTGATATTAAATCTCTCTGACATCATCTGTGAAAAAAAGATACAGCATAAGTCACACAAGATACATAAAAAAAATTGCAAGCTTAATATTTACTCAAGCTATTCAAAAGTAAGCTGGACTTCCTATGTATTCATTTCCTTCCTCAAGGTTTTAATTTTTATTTATTTACTTATTTTTTATTTATTTATTCATTTATTTATTTATCCATTTTATTTATTTATTCATTTATTTTTTTTTGGAGCACAACACTTGATCAACTTTAAATTTCGCAAGGGAAATTTTGGTAAGAGTATTTTCGCAATGACTCCAATATTAGTTGTATTGTATTATCTAAAACTTGGATATTTTGAGTTTTTGGATTGAATTATTCTTTCCTTAACTGAAACAAGTGTATATATCTTGAATTTTTGGATGATTTTTAAGTCCCATAAATATAGAATCAATGCATACATTGTTCGATTAACTCAAGATTTTTAGCTGAATGATTTTGATTTACCATTTTTCAAATCCTCAAATTTGTACTGTATTAATTATATGATCTCAAACAATATGGATTCTTTCAGCCAATTAAAAATTTTTTGAACCTAACTAACATTTTAAATGAAAATTATGGTTATTTTATTTCACATTATATTCTCTAATCACAGTATATTCTCTATGATCTACTTTGCTGATTATAATATACCTTGGTTAAGGTTCATAATATACATGTACTAATATACTAATGAACTATGGAGATCATTTGTGTCAAAATCCATGAAATTTCCACAAAGAAATGATGTGGACAAAAGAAAAGAACAGATGGACAGGCAGACAGATGAACAAAATAAATAAATAAATATTTCGCATACTTCGTTTGCCAGGTGGTGAAATAAAGCTTTACCAGTAAACTGAAGTTAGAATGACCAAAATAACAAGAGGCCCATGGGCCTTAACGCTCACCTGAGGACATGGCCAACCTGAGGATATATCCAAAATCATTTGCAAAAATACATAAAATATTCTAATATACATTCCTACAAAAAAGTTCATAGTTTTCAAGATAATTAACAATTTGAGTCTTTTTATGCATCTATGACCTTGACCTTTAAACGTAAGACCTTGAATCTTATATCAGAATAATCACCATATCAATTCCTACAATATTCTAATATACATGCCATACAAAAAGTTAATAGTTTCCAAGATAATAAACAATTTCAGTCTTTTATGCACCTATGACCTTGACCTTTGAATGTATGACCTTGAGCCACATATCAAAATGATTGTCATATCAATACCTACAAAATTCTAGTATATATACCTTTGCAAAAAGTTAATAGTTTTCAAGATAATTAACAATTTGGGTCTTTTTATGCATCTATGACCTTGACATTCAAATGTAAAACCTTCAATCTTATATCAGAATGATCACCATATCAATTCCTACAATAATCTAATATACATGCCAATACAAAAAGTTAATAGTTTCAAAGATAATTAACAATTTCAGTCTTTTTATGCACCTATGACCTTGACCTTTGAATGTATGACCTTGAGCCATATATCAAAATGTTCGTCATGTCAATACCTACAATATTCTATAATACATGCCTATACAAAAATTTTATAGTTTTCAAGCTAACGCACAATTTTAGTCTTTTTTAGCAAAAAAATAACATTTCAGGGGCAACAACTCCTACATGCATTATCATACAGTTACGAAACTTTGTACCTTTTTACATTTTGTCCTGCTAAACATTTTAACAATGTTTTAATATTATATATCTCTTATAATTTGGAAGAAAAAAGCCTAAAACTGCACAAATTACAAACTAGGTCATGAACTTTGACCTTGACCCCATTTTGAAGGATATTTCAAGAAAAAGTCAAAACTGAAAACCCCATGTCAATATCTATTCATATAGTCAAGTTATAATAATTTGAAGCCATTTTACGAAATTTTCAAAATTAAACACAAAAACGCGTAACCTAATTTTTTACCAAATTTCACGAAATGAACAATTTATAAGCTTAAGACCCTAGAGAAGCCAAATATCACATCAGATTTTTTCTCCCATCATCGCTTTCGGAGAAGAAGATTTTTTAAGTTTTTTGAAACCATGGGTCACCTTGACCTAGTTTTGGGAGCCATGACAACATCACGAACAAATCTGAATTGCACTGGCCCATATATGCATCTGACCAAGTTTCATTGAAATCTACCTCATAGTTTTAGAAAAGAAGTTGAAAATGTAAAAGTTTACGCCGCGGACGACGACGACGACGACAACGCCGCCGACGACGACGACGACAGACAAATTTTGATCAGAAAAGCTCACTTGAGCCTTCGGCTCAGGTGAGCTAAAAAATAAATAGAAATCGTTCACTTGGAACCCATTTTAAAAATCTATAAAACATTAACTTAATATATCATTTTTTCCCTGGCAACCGATTGTTATTTTGTTTATTATCTCTTACTGCTATCAGATACAGTGCTTTGATAAGGAATCCTGTTTCTATAAAATAATATTGTTTTATTCCTATTACATTTAATAACCATGGTAAAAGTACAATTTCAGCACCAGAGAGATTATAAGAAATGTCAATAAAATAGACCAATATCAAACACCGATATCCGACAATTTGCTGACTTAGAATGTCAGTCACAGTACCAGACAAAATGCATTTATTGTATAGTGTTACTGTGTATCAAATTATTTCACAAAAAGCAATCAACTCTGTATACAAATTTACTATTGAGATTATTTTATTTTTTTAATAATAATATGAAGCATTTTCATAGAATTCAGCAAATATAGGAGTAAAAATGTGTCTAAATAAGTTTTTAAAATTATTTATCTATCTATCTATCTATCTGTTTATTTTTTGGACCCTCCCCACTCCATCCATGTAATGACTTTTTGAATGATTTCATTAATATATTTGGTAATACAACACAAATTTAATGCAGAGGTAAAACTAGACTCCATCATATCAAGATACATATTTGCTTGTCAAAAGAATTTGTTTGAAAGAAAATTTTCTGGTAATAAATATGGTACTTTACTGAACACTTGTAGTTGAAACAACATTTTTTTTTCACATTCACAATGAATGATTTTTTTTTAGTGATTTACATAAAGTCAACAAGAGATGTTTGTCTCATCTCATATCTTGTTTGTAAAATCTGAATGTAAAATACACAACTTTTTTTTAAAAAAAAGAAAAAAAGACAGATTCTGAAATATGCATTAGTTTTATTATTGAAAAAAAGCAATACACACTTAATATCATGAACAGTCAAAGTTTACCCCATCCTACATGAAAAAAGGGATTGTTATAGCTATATCTAGTGTAAGAAATCACATTTCAATCTGTCTGTTTTAATGAGAAATTGACGTATGGAAAATTTAATTTTGAGTTATTGCAATAGAAAATAATATAACCAAAGCCTTGCCAATACTGAATAAACACATAACTGAAAATTCTTTTTCTTAAATTTGTTTTTTGATTATAGTATAGCCTTTTCCATTGATAGTTAAAACTAATAAATTCTACCTTTTGATTTAGTTTTTGTTTATTAAGTATCACCTACTTTATCTATATACAGGGGCATAGCTCACTATGAAACAACCGAGACAACTGTCTCAGTAAAAATCAGATCATATTTTTTTTAAAAAATTACAGAAACACAAAGAAAAAATATAAAAGAATAAAAAAAGATAATTTATAGTGAAGAAATATAAAATACAAAATTTTGTTTTGTCTTTGGTTGTACAGATTTGATTATTCAAATTGTCTTAGCAAATATCAGGTTCAGGTGTCACCAGAATTCATCATTTAACATCAATTTTTCGTTTTTTTCTGGGGAGCATACCCCTAAATCTCCTTGAATTGAAGCGTCTTTGAAGCTTTATTTTACCTTGGTTATAATTGGTTTCTAACTACACCCCTGATATAGGAACTATGGTTACAGATTCTAGAGTTTTATTTAATTTTCTTTTATCCCATATCATCTACTCTGTTAATGCACAAGATTACCGTTAAACATTTTATCAGTACTTTTTGATTTTTGTAATTTTCACTTATCAAATACATGTATCACCTGTTCTGTAAATAGATGAAACTAACAAATTTTACCTTCTGGTGTAAAAAAAAACAACCTGTGAATTTACATAAATTCAGAAATGAAACTTTAAGGAAAAAAGACAATACTTCAAAATATTGAACAAATCCATAAATAAATCATTTTAAGTTTATTTTAAAAAAAAATTTAAAAAAATGATGAAACCATGTTAATGATGACAAAGATTATACAGAACTGTATGAACCAAAAGTTTTAATAAGTCAAAATACTTAAATTTTATTAAAAAAAAAAATTCAATTCATTTAATTTCATTTGGAAATGATCAAATAGTTTGAAGTTGTTAAAATATACATTCTGTATTTAACAAATGCTTATATCAATCTGCAAACCAAAGAAACTGATGTAATTTCCAAGGGGGGGGGGGGGGGGGAGAGTTGTTATCATTAAACATGTGCATATACAGTGTATACCATATTCTGACAGAAAAAAAAAAGGTTTTTATTAAAGTACACACACACACACACACATACACACACACACACACACACTTTTTTCAGTCATGTTATTTAATTAAGTCTACATTATATCACACTCCCTTAAAGAATTCAATACAGGAATTCCTACAGGAACAAATATGACACAATGAGATGGATTATCACTGAAGTTAATTGATTGAAATTACTATTTCATCCATTTTTATGTAAACAAAAGTGTAACAAAATTGATTTTTGTACACAAAGTTTATATAAACACTAACATTAATCTATTTACATGCCTTGTATATTGTAATACAGAAAAGTTACACTGTCATAACACCATATTTAAAAGTCACTCAAGGGAAAGCTTCAAACAGATAGATTTGCTACAATAACTGATTGATTTGCTTAATAGAAATGCAACATGATAAATGTCAGGCCCGCCTTGAAAAACATCTTATTCTACATAAAACTAATTTTACAGCAGTCAGAATATTAAAACCTATATGATACTAACTGTACATCAGTCAGACATGATAAGTTAATTTATGAGACAAGTTATTGTACAGCAGCAAGACCCGATAAGTTAATGTATGAGACAAGTTATTGTACATCAGTCAGACATGATAAGTTAATTTATGAGACAAGTTATTGTAAAGTAGTCAGACCGGATAATTTAATTTATGAGACAAGTTATTGTACAGTAGTCAGACCGGATAATTTAATTTATGAGACAAGTTATTGTACAGCAGCAAGACCCGATAAGTTAATTTATGAGACAAGTTATTGTACAGCAGAGAGACCCGATAAGTTAATGTATGAGACAAGTTATTGTACATCAGTCAGACATGATAAGTTAATTTATGAGACAAGTTATTGTACATCAGTCAGACATGATAAGTTAATTTATGAGACAAGTTATTGTACAGAAGTCAGACCGGATAATTTAATTTATGAGACAAGTTATTGTACAGTAGTCAGACCGGATAATTTAATTTATGAGACAAGTTATTGTACAGCAGCAAGACCCGATAAGTTAATTTATGAGACAAGTTATTGTACAGCAGAGAGACCCGATAAGTTAATGTATGAGACAAGTTATTGTACATCAGTCAGACATGATAAGTTAATTTATGAGACAAGTTATTGTACAGTAGTCAGACCGGATAATTTAATTTATGAGACAAGTTATTGTACAGCAGCAAGACCCGATAAGTTAATTTATGAGACAAGTTATTGTACAGCAGCAAGACCCGATAAGTTAATGTATGAGACAAGTTATTGAACAGTAGTAAGACCCGATAAGTTAATTTATGAGACAAGTTATTGTACAGCAGCAAGACCTGATAAGTTAATGTATGAGACAAGTTATTGAACAGTAGTAAGACCCGATAAGTTAATTTATGAGACAAGTTATTGTACAGCAGCAAGACCTGATAAGTTAATGTATGAGACAAGTTATTGAACAATACTAAGACCTGATAAGTTAATTTATGAGACAAGTTATTGTACAGCAGCAATACCTGATAAGTTAATGTACAAGGCAAGTTATTGTACAGTAGTCAGACCTGATAAGTTGATATATGAGACAAGTTACTGTACAGTAGTCAGACCTGATAAGTTTATGTATGAGACAAGTTATTGTACAGCAGCAAGACCTGATAAGTTAATGTATGAGACAAGTTATTGAACAATACTAAGACCTGATAAGTTAATTTATGAGACAAGTTATTGTACAGCAGCAAGACCTGATAAGTTAATGTACAAGGCAAGTTATTGTACAGTAGTCAGACCTGATAAGTTAATATATGAGACAAGTTATTGTACAGCAGCAAGACCTGATAAGTTAATGTATGAGAAAAGTTATTGAACAGTAGTCAGACCTGATAAATTAATGTATGAGACAAGTTATTGTACAGCAGCAAGACCTGATAAGTTAATGTATGAGACAAGTTATTGAACAGTAGTCAGACCTGATAATTAATGTATGAAACAAGTTATTGTACAACAGCAAGACCTGATAATGTATTTTTTATGACTTTTTCCATTTATTTAACCTTCATGGAAAGACAAAACAAGAGGCCCAATAGGGCCTGTATCGCTCACCTGGCACACCCTTATTTTGTTCTTTGCTTTCTCTTTTTAAATATATCCAATCAGTAAAATGTAAACAAACTCACTAGCAATATCCTTATTTTCTATTATTTCAAGCACTATTTATCATAAATTTCCTTTCAATTGGCCATGTACTTTGAGAAGATTTAGGCTGAAATAGACCTTTTATGCATGTTACATAATTATTGCAAAAATTAAAAATTTTACAGAAAAACCCATAACATAAGTTTTATCCCCCAACATCTGGTTTCTGTTATAAATTTCAACAAAATCAGTACATAAATAAACCCATAATGGCCATTTTTCGATTTTTGCTATTTATAGTAATGGTAGCCATCTTGGATTTTCGACAGACATGTCGGATACAATTTTGAATCTATACCACACAAGGACCTTCCACACTCAATATCATTTCAATTGACCATGTACTTTCAGAGAAGAAGATTTTCAAAGATTTTGGCTAAAAATAGAACTTATTTGCATGTTACGTAATTATTGCAAAAACGAAAAATCGTATGGAAAAAACCGTTATATATGTTTTATTCCCCAACATCTAGTTTCTATGTTTCAAATTTCAACAAAATCAGTTCATAAATAAACCCATAAAGGCCAATTTTAGTTTTTTGCTATTTATAGTAATGGCAGCCATCTTGGTTTTCTGACAGACATGTTGGATACAATTTTGAATTTATAGCACCCAAGGACCTTCCACACTCAATATCATTTCAATTGAACCTGTAATGGCCATTTATCGGTTTTTGCTATTTATAGTAATGGCAGCCATCTTGGATTTAGGACGGACATGTCGGATACTATTTTTAATCTATAGCAACTAAGGACCTTCCATACCAAATTTCATTTGAATTGGCCTATTGGTTTCAGAGAAGAAGATGAAAGTTTACGGATGCATGGACACACGCACACACACTTTACCATTCCATAAGCTCACCCTGGCTTTGCCAGGTGAGCTAAAAATTAGTAGTTTTCAAAGATAATTAGCAATTTAAGTCTTCTTTTGCAGCTGTGACCTTGACCTTTCAACATATGACCTTGTATTATATGTCAAATAATCATTGTCCCAATACCTACAATACTCTAATATACATGCCTATACAAAAAGTTAGTAGTTTTCAAAGATAATTAGCAATTTAAGGCTTCTTTTGCAGCCTTGACCTTGACCTTTCAACATATGGCCTTGTACCATATAAAAAAATGATTGCCATGTCAATACCTACAATATTCTAATATACATGCCTATACAAAAAGGTTATAGTTTTCAAGATAATAAGCAGTTTAAGTCTTCTTTTGCAGCTGTGACCTTGACCTTTCAACATATGACCTTGAACCATATATCAAAATGATCGTTGTTGCAATACCTACAATATTTTAACATACATGCCTATACAAAAAGTTAGTAGTTTTCAAGATAATTAGCAATTTAAGTCTTCTTTTGCAGCCATGACCTTGACATTTCAACATATGACCTTGAACCATATATCAAAATAATGGTTGTTGCAATACCTACAATACTCTAATATACATGCCTATACAAAAAGTTAATAGTTTTCAAAGATAATTAGCAATTTAAGTCTTGTTTTGCAGCTGTGATCTTGACCTTTTAACATATGACCTTGAACCATATATCAAAATGATCGTTGTTGCAATACCTACAATATTCTAATATACATGCCTATACAAAAAGTTAATAGTTTTCAAGATAATTAGCAATTCAAGGTGTATTTTGCAGCTGTGACCTTGACCTTTGAACATATGACCTAGAACCATATACCAAAATGATCGCCATCTCAATACCTACAATATTCTACTATACATGTCTATACAAAAAGTTAATAGTTTTCAAGATAATTAGCAATTTAAGTATTCTTTTGCAGCTGTGACCTTGACCTTTGAACATATGACCTTGAACAATATATCAAAATGATCGTTGTTGCAATACCTGCAATATTCTAACATGCATGTATATACAAAAAGTTAATAGTTTTCAAGATATACTGACAAATACATAATTTTAAGCAATTTCCCCACTCAGTACCTTACCATTTTCCCATTTTGAGCCCCATGGCTACCATTTGTGCAAATCTGAAACAACATGACCTAAGGATGTTATAAATGAAATAACTAAGGTATTCCTCTTGTAGATTCAGAGGAGAAGATTTTTAAAGTTTTTCACTATTTCCCCCCTTATGGGGCCCCAAGGGGACATAACTCTTTCATTTGCGCAAATCTGACAGGGCTTCACCCAGGCATAATGGTTACCAAGTTTCATTAAATTTGGCCCAGTGGTTTTGGAGAAGAAGATTAAAATGTAAAGTTTACGGACGCACGCACGCACGCACGCACGCACATACACACGCCGCATCATACCATAAGCTCACGCTGGCTAAAGCCAGGTGAGCTAAAAATGCTAGCAATAGTTCCAAGTAGCAAGTAAATTACTCGCATATGCAACTTAAAATCAGATTTGGCTAGTAAATTTACGATGTACTCGACAAATGGCAAAAAAAAAAAAAAATATACAGATCGCGACCGAAATTTTATTTTTTGCTCTGTAAATGTACCTACGATCCATTTACTACCCAAACGTAAACAACATTCGAAACAATTTCATTTTGAGCACCTCGGCCGAGTGTGTTTGATATCGTATCTGCTTATAGCCCCCCCCCGAGTGGAGTGGAGTAATGGTGTTTTACGCGCCAGTCAAGAATCTTTCACTTATTTCGAGGTGGTCAGTTCTGGAATGGTGGAGGAAACCGGAGTGCCAGGGGAAAACCACCAACCTTCGGCAAGCGAACTGACAAATTTTCTCACACTAGGATCTGTCCCGAGTGGGAATTGAACCAAGGCCCCCTTATAGCCCCTGCTCTATCTACAGGGACCCTGTTAATGTTAAACTTATACAAATCACATAAATGCTTGTATTTATGATGATATCCTTGTTAATATAACAAACGTACAAAGGATGTGACACATTGCATTCCTTGCTGATTCAGATTTTAGTATCGACCTGAATCATGTGACCAGCCTCGAATTCAGGGCATAACAAAAGTGACAACAATGATCGACTGCATGATGATAGTAATGGGTCATAATTTTACTATTTTACATATATATTCGAGCTGATACCGTTACCAAAAAATTTAATTCTTTCAAATGAATAGATTAAATGACATCTCAAGATCTAAATTTAAGTTTATAAAGATTTTATGTTTATTTTAGTTGGGAGCAATAAGGAGCAGTTTGTTACTAGGGGAAACGTAAAATCGAATTAATGCCTTTAACTATCTTTAGACTGCTCGATTTTAATTTTATTCGAATTATTTTATCATATACAACAAAAATATACAAAAAATAAATCTTATAAATGAAACAAATCTTAAATTTTGGTCACTTGGGTTAAATTTGCAGCCATCACAACCACAATATTTCCAGCAATTTTTTAATTGAATAAAATAAACTAATAAGGGGCTTTAATCGTCTCTATGATTGAAAAACTCCAAAAAAATCTAAAATGACATTTTTGGTAGAAAACTTTTCAATTTTTCATGAAAAACAAGTCCTAGCATTTCATTGTACATGTATATATGTTTATAAGCAAGAGGGTAAAAGAGAGCCCTAATTTCAGTCATGGTGATGAGAGTCATGTGACACTTCGTGCATTAAAAGTTTTTTCATTTGTATCATTGCATGATAATAAATCAGGCACTTTTGGTTTGGCCACCAAAATATTTGGCCCTGGCTAGTAAAAATTATGTGTGTTGGTTGTAGTACCACAGGGTAGTGAAATGCGTCTAGTGTGACGGGGGTCGACTTATAGATCTACTGTCGCCGCTGGCTAGCCTACTTGCAGGTGAAAAGGAAGTCGTACGCGTAATTCTTCCTCTGTCAGTACAAAGCCTCTACACTATCAAGACTCCTTCAATGCCTCCTCGTGGCAACACATGTAAACTGGGGTCTTTGTATCCCAGGCTAAGTTGAAGGGGATCTCGGAGCAGCAAGGGCCCCAGAGATGCAGTGTAGGCCCACCAGCGAGTGGACACGCCCTAGCACTCATCATCCTTGCCCCAGCTATGGGTAAATAGCCGGCCAGATTGAGGTCATTAGTCTTGGTTGACAACTCATCTAAGAGAGAGAACTCTAAAATAAAACCGGGTAGATTCAGCTCGACAGCCTTGGTTGGCAATAAATCTAGAGGAAAGAAACCTTGACCACGAATCTCCGGCCCTCCTGGAAGGGGGTTGAGCAAAGGGCCAATCACCCATTCTCATAAAACAACAAAGATTACAGAAACACGGACAATTAAATCTATGCGTCTAGGTGCCCATGTTCAAAGCAATACCCGTATGATGCTGCATAGTGAAAGTCATATGAAAGCTAGGCAGCGGAATTGTCTTAGAACTAGGGAGCTAATTAAAATAGGTAGTTGGAATGTAAGAACCATGTTTGAAACAGGGAAAACAGCCAATGTTGTCAAAGAGATGGAAAGATACAACCTAGAGATTCTTGGCCTCTGTGAAACAAGATGGACAAAGCAGGGCAAACAAAATTAAACTCTGGTCAAACCATCTTATATTCAGGTCATGAAGAGGACAATGCACCACATACAGAAGGAGTGGCAATCATGCTATCGAAACAATCAGAGAAAGCACTAATTGGATGGGAACCAATAAATTCAAGGATAATAAGAGCTAAATTCAGAACATCAAACAAGAGAATCAACCTAAATATAGTCATGTGCTATGCTCCAACCAATGAAGCAGATGATAAGAAAGAGGAATTTTATACAATCTTGCAAACAGCCATGGAGGGAAATTACAATCTTGATGGGCGACATGAACGCCAAAGTCGGTGCCAACAACATGGGATATGAACAATGTATGGGACATCATGGAAAGGGAAAGATTAATGAAAACGGGCAGCTTTTTGTGGATTTTTGTGCAGAAAACAACTTAGTCATAGGAAGCACAATCTTCCCTCATAAAGATATACATAAAGTTACATGGGTGTCTCCTGACCACCGCACTCAGAACCAAATTAACCACATTTGTATCAGTACCAAGTTTAGAAGATCGCTCTTGGATGTAAGAACAAAAAGAGGAGCAGATGTTGCATCTGATCATTTCCTGGTAGTTGGGAGACTCAAATTAAAGCTCAAAAAATGTGTACAAAACACCAGCAGAAGGAAATATGATGTGGAAAAACTGAGAGACCATACTGTTCTGCAGAACTTCAGGCTAACACTATGAAACAAATACGAAGTTCTACAACAACTTTCTGAAGAAGATACTGTGGAAGATAAATGGATGGGAATAAAGGAAGTAATTACAGCTGCTTGCGAGGATGGTTTAGGTAGAAAGACAAAGAAGAACAAACCATGGATCACTCAAAACACTCTTGAGAAAATAGAAGAGAGACGGGCCATAAATGAACATTGGCTAAATGCTAAGACAAGGCCAAAGAAAGCAAAACTCGAAGCAGAGTACAAGGAGAAGCATAAAGACATTAAGAAAAGTGCAAAGGCGGACAAACAGTGCTATTTTGAAGAACTAGCATCAAAAGCTGAGATAGCAGCAGAACAAAGGAATATGAAAGAATTATATAACATCACACGACAACTGTCAGGGAAATCATCAAAATCTGAAAAACCCGTAAAAGACAAAAGTGGAAACACACTGAACACAGTTGAAGAACAACGACAAAGATGGGCAGAGCATTTCAAAGATCTTCTCAATCGCCCAACACCAGAAACAATAGCAGATATTCAACCTGCAACACAACAACTAGAAATAGACTGCTCTAATCCATCACTGGACGAAATTATTAAAGCCGTCAAGACTCTGAAAAATGGAAAATCCCCTGGTCCAGACCTGATACCAGCAGAAGCATTGAAGGCAGATCCTTGAACAACAGCTCAAATTCTCCATCCTCTCCTTACAAAGATATGGGAAACCGAGGAATTGCCACAAGACTGGAAGAAAGGTTATATCATAAAGCTTCCAAAGAAAGGGGACCTTAGCCTATGCAAGAACTATAGAGGCATCATGTAACTATCAGTGCCAGGAAAAATCTTAAACAGAATTATCTTAGACAGAATGAAAACAATAGTGGACAAGAAACTGCGAGACCAACAAGCAGGGTTCCGACGAGAAAGATCATGCATTGACCAAATAGCCACACTGCGCATGATAATAGAACAATCAATAGAATGGAACAGTTCCCTCTATGTCAACTTTATAGATTTTGAAAAAGCTTTTGATAGTCTTGATAGAGAAATACTCTGGAAACTGCTAGACCACTACGGAATACCTTCAAAAATTACATCCCTAATAAGAAACATGTACAGTGGCATGAAATGTCAGGTGATACACAGAGGAGATACCAGTGAAGAATTTGAAACCCAAACAGGTGTAAGACAAGGCTGGCTGCTTTCCCCTTTTCTATTCCTTTTGGCCATTGACTGAATTATGAAAGAAACGACATCAGGGAAAAGAAACCGAATCCAGTGGAATCTTATGAACCAACTTGATGACCTGGACTTCGCTGATGATCTAGCCTTATTGACCCATACCTTCGACCAAATGCAAGAGAAAACATCAATACTTTCAGACAAGGCATCAAAGACGACTAAAAATCAACAAAGATAAGACAAAAGTTATGAGAATACACACTAACAACATCAACAACATTGAAGTGGAAGATACACAACTAGAAAATGTAACATCCTTTCTTTATCTAAGAAGTGTGGTCTACAACCAAGGAGGCACAGACGAAGATGTAAAGGCAAGACTTGCCAAAGCATACACCGCTTTTAGTATACTTAGAAAAGTATGGAAAGCAAGAAATATTACCATCAAGACAAAGCTTCGTATATTTAACAGCAATGTGAAATCAGTCTTGTTATATGGGTCGGAAACATGGAGCCTCACTGTCACCAACAAGAACAAGCTCCAGTCATTCATTAACAGATGTCTGAGAAATATCCTTCAGATATGGTGGCCGAACAAGATAACAAATGAAGATCTTTGGCAGAGAACCGACCAAATGCCAGTCGTAACTGAAATAAAAAAAAGGAAATGGAAATGGATAGGGCATACCTTACGCAAAGGAAAATGTAACATCACCTGCCAGGCCCTTCAGTGGATTCCACAAGGGAAAAGGAAAAGAGGAAGACCGAAACTAACATGGAGAAGGGTCATAGAAAAGGAAATGACTGAGAATGGATACACCTGGAACACCATCCACCAGCTATCCAAAGACAGAAGAAGATGGAGGGAAATTGTCTGTGGCCTATGCTCCACAAGGGAGTAAAAAAGGCTTAAGTCAGTAAGTCAGTCAGTAAAAATTATACTTGGTAGTCAAAAGGCTACTAAAACCCAGGTCCTTCTTGGAGCGCTACTCCTTGTATTCTAAGAAAAACTCTGAAAATTTAATTAAATTAAAAATATTTCCTGAGATTTTAAAGCTACTGATTCTAAAGGTTTTAAAAATCCAAGACTAATTCATCAATGTCCAAAGACTTGAAATCTCTTCTCTCTAAGTTTTACATTCAATTTCGTATTAAGCCAAATTAGGATAATTTAATCCATTCTTAGATTTTCACATTTTTTTTTTAATTCTTAAGAAGCATACGCTCCTTCGTGTCATTTATCTTCGAAAAAAAGTTTAATTTGAATTTAATTTGAACAATTACCAATGATTTACTAAATTTAGTTCTTTCTTAAAAGACAGGCTCCTGATAACTCAGAAAATTAAAACAAATTGAAAAATCAATACCTTTGTGTGTTTAACATCATCCTAACAAATGGGTAATTCTTATGAATAAACATCAACAAAAGGAGACTTTTTATGTAACACGTTTCCTTTAATTTTATCCCTGATGGTTTCTTTACTCAAAGGTGAACTTGAAAATGTATAATTACAGAATTATTATCAAGTTATTGCGAAACTTCTATTAAATTACACATCTAATTAGAGAGTAATAAAATTTGATGATCAGTTAAAGTTTATCATTATATAAATCTTATTCTTTTATTTTTAAAAAAAAAAGAAAAAAAACACCACTAAACTGTGACTATGTTGTGTTTAAGCTTTATTTTGTTAACAGTAGTATATATTACTGCTTTATTTGTATTTCAGTGATGATTTTTTCACTTGAGAAGTTTAGTGTAGTGCTACAGTGCCACGTTAAAAATACTCAGCAGTTTAACTTTTTCTGAAGTTTTTAATAAACTTCCAATGTTAAGCCGATTTTTTAAAAAGATTTTTAATTGATATCAAGGCAAGTTTTGATGAATTTTTTGTTGTTTGTCACAAAATTCTTTCAATTTTTGGCCAAATAGTTATAGTTTATGTCTGTTTGGATTTAAAAAAAATAAAAAAGTTTTTCACTGTTAAAAATATGAATTCTAAAAACAAAAATTTCATGGAAAATGGACAGGGAATTATTTTCATAGTGAATATGTCAATATAACTAATGTTTTAAGGTGACACTGCATTTGTTGTCACATTAATGGGATTATCAAGATTTAATATTTCAAGTTGCAAACTTATCTAGGATTTTTTCCCTGAAAGATCCCTGGAGTTAGAAGTCAAATAGTAATGGTACAGTAATAGTGTTACTGGATGACCCAGAATCATTTGACATTCTTTTACATCATAAAGATGGTCGTAAAAGGTCAGCAACCTAGTTGGGTCAGAACCAATTACTTTATATCAGATGTTTACCTTTGTTTCTCTGCTTTCTTTGGCACTCCCAGGACATCTTCCCAATATTTTGTCGTGACATTTTTTATGGACTGCACAATTACATACTAAAAAAATTCAAAAATAGTAATACATAGTAACTGATTTCCATCACATGACCAGAAAAAGAAGGAATAGAGTTTTTGTTAGTAAATAATTTATCATTTGATGTTAGAACCTGGTATGTAATGACTTTCGAAAAATATAGTTCTTTTAAAAATTAGTTGTCAAATTTCTCTATAATAAAAAGTGGTTGATCATTTTTGTATCCATTCTGATACCCAAAGAAGTAGAATAAAATTCTACGGAATTATTTCAGAAATATTTCAGGGGCCTGAGTGCCTGAGTGGTCTAAAGCATGCGCTTACGGATCACAGTGCCTCTCACCGCCTGGGTTCGAATCCCACTTGGGACAGATCCTGGTGTGAGAAAGTTTGTCAGTTTGCTTGCCAAAGGTCGGTGGTTTACTCCGGTTTTCTCCGCCATCCCAGAACTGACCACCTAGAAATAAGTGAAAGAATCTTGACTGGGGTGTAAAACTCCATTACTCCACTCCACTCCACTCATATATATCAATGAATGGTCTGCTTATGGAAACTTGTAGAGTGGAAGGATGTAGCTTTACACCCCAGTCAAGTGTAAATTCACTTATATTGTGGTAGTCATTAATGGAGAAAACTGGAGTGCCTAGAGAAAACCACCAATCTTCTGTAAGTGATCTGGAAAACTTTTTTTACACTCTGATCTGTTTAAGTGGGATTCAAACCAAGAGGAACTTATTTCAATTACAACCTAGTCAAGTGCAAATTCACTTATATTGAGGCAGTCAGCTCATTAATGGAGGAAACTGTTGTGCCTAGAGAAAACCACCAATCTTCTGTAAGTTATCTGGAAAACTTTTTTTTACACTCTGATCTGTTCAAGTGGGATTCAAACCAAGAGGAACTTATTTCAATTACAACCTAGTCAAGTGCAAATTCACTTATATTGTGGCAGTCATTAATGGAAAAAAACTGGAGTGCCTAGAGAAAACCACCAATCTTCTGTAAGTGATCTGGAAAACTTTTTTTTACACTCTGATCTGTTCAAGTGGGATTCAAACCAAGAGGAACTTATTTCAATTACAACCTAGTCAAGTGCAAATTCACTTATATTGAGGCAGTCAGCTCATTAATGGAGGAAACTGTTGTGCCTAGAGAAAACCACCAATCTTCTGTAAGTTATCTGGAAAACTTTTTTTACACTCTGATCTGTTCAAGTGGGAATCAAACCTAAAGGAAATTTATATTGTGGCAGTCAGCTAATTAATGTAAGAGAAAACCACCATTTTTCTGTAAGTGAGCTGGATAAATATCTCGCACTATGGTCTGCCGAAATGGGATTCAGATTTACTGAAAATTATTTCACCTTAAATTCATTATCTGCTTATAAAAATGAGCAAAGAAATTTCTTCTTCATGATTCTGGATATTGGTTACTATGATCTGAACCTAGTCATGGACATTATCTTCCAGGCTTTCCTCAAATTTGTAACTTGTAACTAGCCAATGTAAAAGTAGATGCAATAAACATCTACATGAATTACCTTTATAACAAAAATCAATTTCATAGGTCATATTGATATACCCATCATTTTGTAAAATTACTTTAAGCAAACAACTTTAAAATTTCTTCAAAGCTGTTTTTTAAATGTAGTAAATCAAAGTACTGTAGCACTGACAGCAGATAAGTCTTATAAAATCTTAAAACATACCTTTACATGCATAACCTTGTTTATTCAGTCCCCTGAAAACAGATTAAAAACATTGTTAAAATTTATGATGATAAACACAGAAAAACCTGCAGTTAAGAACAACATCTAAGTGGGTCCTTGAATGTTACAAAAGGGAACTTGATGATTAACAGTAATAATATAGATATAACACTCAGTTTCAAGTCCACTTAAAAATATACACTACAGTAGTTAGTTTTAAACATATCACTTTCTTTCATTTCTGCCTACCAGGTAATTGTCAAGTGTTCATCTAAAACCTAGTAGTGTTTCCATCTGTTTTCTATCATCTCCAATCAAGTTATATGATTAGCTACTCCATTGGCCTCATATCAAATTCAATAAATGTGTCAAGTGTTCAAACTACAGTATTATAACTGTCAGAAGAACAGCATGGTTCATCTCCATATCTAGTTTCTGGTGTGTATTGACAGTTAGAGTAGCTTTGGTTTGTGTATTACCAGTTAGACAGGCCTTCACAAACGCTGATTTTTGGCAAAAAACGCCGATTCAAACTTAAAAAATATCCGAATCGGCTTTTTTCCCCATATTAGTAAGACAAAATCTGATTAAAAATTCTTTAATGCCCGCTTGTTAACAATTAAAATTACTCAGGACAGTGTCATGATTCACTGAACTTCCCTATTCACATGTAATTACGTAATACCTTACAAGTTAATTGATAACTAGTGGCTTCACCTGTTCAGATCGTTTCTACTCGAGTATACAAACACATACATGTGCCTGATCGATCCAGTTTATAGATAGTTAATAACCTCCCCTGAATTCTATATACAAGAGCTGACTAGATTGACAACGACTGTTTTTCGGGTTACCAGCAACAATATGATCACGGCATTACACGTGGTTTTTATATGTTATATGTCGATCTATTTTAAGTTACCAGTGATGGAATTTTTGCAAGATATTAATAAGCGGTACTTATGAACATTTATCTATATATGCAACATTGTCACACATTGACTTATAATTTATAATTAAAACAACAGATATCCCAATGCACCAAACAGAATTCAGTTTAACCTCTTAACTGTTTATTGACGTTTTGTTGCATTGCCAATGATAAGACAGTTATGGAAGATAAAAAGCAGTACGTTAACGCCATATTTTCAAATAAAAATTTTAATGTTTATTTCTTTACCTATCTGATGTGTGTTTATTAAAAAACAGAAACAGAAAATTGTTCCAGGGCGAAGGGGGGGGGGGGGGGGGGTTGTACCCTTTGTCGATTGTTGGGAGGGGTGTTGATGTACCCTTTGCCTACCGCCAATTGACCCTACCAGCGTTTGTGGAACCCTGCAGTTAGAGTAGCTTTGGTTTGTGCATTACCAGTCAGATTATCTTTGGTTTGGTTTGTATACTTGTAAATTTTAAACACTTACAATACTTTATAGAATGAATTTATTATATTTGTCTTATGAAATTTATTCTTTAAATTAAATTTCTCTTGAGTCAACAAAAATGATAATTTATAATATAATGAATTAATATAATTTTTTAAAATATTTTTTATCTAAATAATAGTAGTACTAGTTAAAAATAGAAAATTCAGGTCTTGTAAATTTTTTCTAACCCGACTTTTAAAATCTAATCACTAAAACACACTGAAGACTGGAACATATTGACCAAGTCCCTTGGACTTTGAGAGATAGAAGCATATTAGTTACCATACAGTCACTTTTGTACAAGAAAGCTAAATGAGATTGGAAGAATCTAATCCTTATGTAGAAAACACTTTAATTTGTCTATGGGATAAGACAGGAAAAAAAATCACTGAAAGAAGTTTCTTACCATAAAAATTCATTACAAAATGAACAGTAGGTAGGCTGGCGGAAAAATTTTGCAATGAATTGATGACCTTTGACCTCATGAACTTTTTGTTGTTTTATTGCTCCTCTACGTCTCGTTATACCACCAGTTTGTGGCTTGTCGGGATCTATTGTAGGGACTTGTTCTGAAAAAAAAAAAATTTAAAAACAGTACTGAAAAGAGTGAAGGTCTACATAGGTTCATATCATGGTGTCTTAATCTAGTTGGTTGAAATGTTGTATAACATCACAGCAGCAAAGTTTCAGCCCTTTGTAATGAAAACAAGTCTGTTAATATCTAAAGATTAATCAAAGAAAAAATTTGTCTTTTGTATATCCTGATCGAGGCAAAAATCTGTGACCTCCTACTCTTGGAGTGGACTCTCTACAGCCACTGAGCCAACAAGGCAGTCTACATCAAATCAGTTTTTAATATTGTACAGTGCAACCTGCTTAAGAAATTGTTGTTGTATTTATAAAGACCTCTTAAGTACATATAAAATAGTAAAAAGTACTTGCTTTTTCTGAACCTCTAGATAAAAACCAACTGTTAATTATTTTGTCCTTTACCTGTAATGTGTTACAATTTTTGTATTTACTAATACCGTTTGTTCAAGACAGATTTATTATAATATATACAATAGGGTCTTTAAGTTTTGTCATGTGACCCCCATGAATTTATCATTTTTAGGTAAAAGAACAAACAGCACCATAAATAAAAATAAGATCTGGTTAAATTACACCACCAAACAGTTCCTCTTTTGACACAACCAATGACATTGTGTTCTTCAAAATCGATATTTTAGAAAAATTAGGCATACCCAGGTACAAAAAAACAAAGAACTTAAATGAGATTTACAGACACTCTCAATAAATACTTAAAAGGCTGTCAATCACCATGACAACCAATATATACTTAAATTAGTTTTCAATCACATTACATTTTCTGGCAAAAAGTTTGACAGCTGACCAGAAAAACACAAAACACAGGAAAAGATCAATAAATAAAACATATACATGTATATAATAAATCTATATTGATCTATATAGCATATTGGTCAATCAATATAGCATATGGTTTATCATTATAGCATATGGTCAATCAATAAAACATGTTGGTCAATCAACATAGCACAAGGTCGAGTGTTCTTAAAAATCTATTAAAAGAACAAGAAGCCTAATAGGGCCTGTATCACACACCTGGAACACCTTTAATTTTGTTTTTGGCTTTTTCTTTTTGAAACATATCAAATTATTTAAAGGTAGACAAACTCACTAGCAAATTATCCTTCTATTCTAGTATTTCAAGAAATATTTATCATAAATGTCTTTTCAATTGGCTATAATTGGCTATGTACTTTCAGAAAAGAAGATTTTTAAAGATTTACGCTAAAAATACACCATATTACATAATTATTGGGCAGAAGAAAAATTGTACAGAAAAATATGTTACATATGTCTTATCACCCAATATTTATTTTTTATTATTCAAACTTCAATGAAATTGGTATATTAATGAACCTGTAATGGCCAGTTATAGGTTTTTGCTATTTATAGTATAAGCAGCTATCTTGGATTTCAGATGGATATGTCAGATAAAATTTTTAATCTAAGGACCTTCCACATCAAATTTCATTTGAATTGGCCATACACTATCAGAGAATAAGATTTTAGTTTACAGACACATAAAAGCACAGACGCATGCATGCTTCACCATGCCTTAAGCTTCGCCAATTGACCTAAAAATGAATGGAACTCACAATAAAAAAAATTGGCTATTAGCTACCAATGACATTATTCAATGAAAATTATCTGATAGTATGACAAAAGCATTTTTTAGCCTCAGATATCTTAACTAACCCTTTTTTAACTCTCGTATATTAGCCAGAAAAATGGAATTTGTTCATTATGCTACAAATAACATACCTTCGTTTTCAGAAAAATAGCGTATCTGTACTTGTAATCTTCCAGATGGTTTTAATTCTAGCTGCAAATAATAATAAAAATATGACAGTTGTTACTTTTTTTTTAATGGATGGATACTTAAAATAATTTATATAAACCTAACTAGAAAATCAAAATCTGAATATGTTTGAGTGCAGTGCAGTTCAGTAATAGCGTTTTATGTTCCAGTCAAGCTTATGGTTACCATGCTTACAATGGTAGTTATTTATAGGATGGTGGACAAAACAAGAATACCTAAAGCAACCTTCCACAAACAAGCTGACAACTTTCTCACATTAGGATCTGCCTCAAATGGGATTGAAATCTAGCTATGATCTTTTCATTGACACCTAAGTCCACTTGACTAATGAGGCCCCTGATTTCAAAATCCAAGTCTGTTGTGAAAAGAATATGAGGTTAACCTTTGCTAGCTACTGTCAAGAATTAATTCAATAATACTTTAGTCAAAATTCTTTCATTTACACTAAGGAGGTTAGTTTTTTTATGGTTGTGAAAACAGGAGTCCCACAGAAACTATTGACCTTTACAAAGTAACTAACAGAGATGCTTACACTGAGTGATAAGAAAACAAAACTAGACAGAGAAAATTAATTTTTAGAGAGTAAGATATAGGTGGTGATTGTGGTGACATTTTCTCATAGAAGACAAAAATAAGCTATATATCATTAACATATTCAAACTGTTTACTTGACAGGATATAATCAACATATTCATATTGTGTACTGATCAGCATATCATCAACAAATTCATATTGTGTACTTGTCAGCATATCATCAACATATTCATACCGTGTACTGATCAGCATATCATCAACATATTCATATTGTGTACTGGTCAGCATATCATCAACATATTCATATTGTGTACTGATCAGCATAACATCAACATATTCATATTGTGTACTGGTCAGCATATCATCAACATATTCATATTGTGTACTGGTCAGCATATTATCAACATATTCATATTGTGTACTGATCAGCATATCAACAACATATTCATATTGTGTACTGGTCAGCATATCATCAACATATTCATATTGTGTACTGGTCAGCATATCATCAACATATTTATACTGTGTACTGGTCAGCATATCTTCAACATATTCATATTGTGTACTGGTCAGCATAACAACAACATATTCATATTGTGTACTGATCAGCATATCATCAACATATTCATATTGTGTACTGGTCAGCATATCATCAACATATTCATATTGTGTACTGGTCAGTATATCATCAACATATTCATATTGTGTACTGATCAGCATATCATCAACATATTCATATTGTGTACTGGTCAGTATATCATCAACATATTCATATTGTGTACTGGTCAGTATATCATCAACATATTCATATTCAAATTGTGTACTGGTCAGCATATCATCAACATATTCATACTGTGTATTGATCAGCATATCATCAACATATTCATATTGTGTACTGGTCAGCATATCATCAACAAATTCATATTGTGTACTGATCAGCATATCAACAACATATTCATATTGTGTACTGGTCCAGCAAATCATCAACATATTCATATTGTGTACTGGTCAGTATATCATCAACATATTCATATTGTGTACTGGTCAGCATATCATCAACATATTCATATTGTGTACTGGTCAGCATATTATCAACATATTCATACTGTGTACTGGTCAGCATATCATCAATACATTCATATTGTGTACTGGTCAGCATATCATCAACATATTCATACTGTGTACTGGTCAGCATATCATCAACATATTCATATTGTGTACTGGTCAGCATATCATCAACATATTCATACTGTGTACTGGTCAGCATATCATCAACATATTCATACTAGTCTTCATTGTTTTTCTTATTTGCTAAGCATAACCTTCAAATTGTATATAACCTTGATCAGATATTATTTGTGTGATCCTTAACAAGCAAGACCTTAAACACTAATTATAAATCAAGACCATCTTGCTTAAAGATTAACATCCCTAAATAATCAAGTAGATGATTGATGAGTTGGTGAGTTGGTAGACAAAGCATCAATTAGGGAGCTCTTTTCTGATGTCTAATAATACAAGAAAAAGATGGTTAGTTACATGTAACTACTCAAAACTTCCTCTAGTGGCTGTATGTAAGGTCAAAATAATGTCTATACAATAAAAAAACAAAAAACAAACGAACAAACAAAATACGGAACAACTGGGCACCACCTCATTTTGTTCCAGACTGAAAATATAAGTGAAACTACAGAAAAGTAACTAACTTTAATTGATAGGTGAATGATTTGTCATCCAATACATTTATATATTTCAAGATGTTATTGCTTTTGGTTAAGAATTCGGATCAATTTTTTTTGGTGTTGATGTTTCCTGACCATTTCTTCCATTTTTAAAACAAGAATACACGACCTTGCACACTCTTGCAATGAAATATTATAAAAGTCTGTTGCAAGGTTAACTTCTAGCATGGTTCAAATTTATTTATTAGCTGGATTAACTAGAGTAATATCAAACTTTATCTTAAAGATAAAAAAAAAAAAAAAAAAACATTATCAGTCCAGTGTCTGGATTTCATTGATTTATTGATAAGCTTGTATGTTCCAATAAAGTTTAAATGTGAATTGGCAGCAGAAATTCTAATCAATGCAGTTTGTTTTTTGGCAATATGCAATTTGCTATTTGGTGTGTTATTTCTACAGTGAGAAGTGGAATTTGTTATTTTTAAAAGATCTCATCCAAAGGACACATGATTTTATTTGAAAAATGCTAAGTGCTTGGCAAAACAAAAGTCACTGATTATTTTCAAAATTAAACAGGCAGGGGTTTAAACCTAGACTCTTCACATGTATAGCAGGCATAACCTTAAAATTACATGATCTCAACCTTGAACACTGGATTAGGGTACTCCAGTTTTCCCATACATGCCAGATCTGACTACCTTGATATATGTGAACAGATCTTAACTGGGACATAAAACACTATTACTCCACTCCAAATAATACAGTAAGTGCTGTAATTAAAACCATTCTATCATGCATCATGATTACCAATAACCTTCGCATTATGACAAAACCTTCCCATAAAGCAACACAATTATAGATAAACCCTATCCATTGTTTATACTGCTTGGTTACCATGTAAATGATGTGGTTTTACAGACAATGTCCATGTCAATGTCCTGATAGTATATTGGAGGGTGATTGAATAAATATTTGACCATAATGGACAGTATGATTGTTTAAGACAGATGATATACTGGACAACGAGCCAAAGGGTATTCAATCTGTAGATATTGATGTCAGACCAAGACCTATATCTTTAGTAAAACAGAAACAAGATCAATATGTCTTCTGTTATTTATATCTCTAAGGTTTTAATTTATTCTTCCCTCTAGATATAGCGATAAAATTAACCTCAAAACAAACAACTAGGTATGAGTTTTAACAATGAACTTTGCTCATTTTTAGCTATTTATTTATCTTGTTATGACAGAAACTTTTTTAAACATGAGTTTTATAGGGATTTCCACATTGATATTCAGGACTTTTAATGTCTTAAACTTCTGATCATTTGAACTTTTTCCAATGATTTATAAATAACATATTTGACCATAATTTATGACACTGACATTACATAAAAAAAAAAGAAGAAAAAAAAAAAAAGAAATGTCTTGCCTCAAAAGTTTTTGATCGAGTAAAAAAAAATTACTGTAACATTAACTTTCACATTTTGACATGCAGCCACCTACAACAACAGCAGAAAAGTGACACCTAAGTCTCACCTTATGGCAATGCCAGGCTCGACAAAAACTTTCTGGCTAGTTAAATATAACCAAAATGTTTCCATGGTATCAATGGGATAAACATGTACATTGAGATTGTTTCTGCTTTATAGATATTTATATTAAATTCCAAATTTGCAACATGAGAAAGCAATCTTTATCAGGAAACCAAGCACTTTTTTTGCAAAGATAATCAAATTTATGATATACTATAGATATATTACAGGTTTACAATTGCCCACAGAGCAATCAATATCAGGAGACCATTAGCACTTTCTGCTAGTGACAAGGATTGTTTTACAAATGGCTGCCTAGTGACCAGATGATCAATTAGCTGCTAGATATTTGAGGATAAAATTACTCAAGGGTATATCAAATGTTGATAGAATAATATCAGAACAGTCAGAATATAATGTATAAAGCATTTAAATGCTAATAAAAATAATTCCATACTATAATTCATATGGTTTATGGGCTCATAAAAGGAAGATATTTGTTACCTTGGTGATAAGAACATTTTATGTTTTGATAAGTTTGTTGGTATAGTGTTTTATGCCCTGTACCTGTAGAAAGCCACCAACCTTCAAAAATTGAACTGAGAAACATTTCATATAAAATATTCAGTCTGTTCTAAGTCATGAGTTTAAACCTATAGGTGGAGAAATTTATTGTGATCTAAAAATCATTTCTTTAGGCCATCACTGTAGAAAAATGGTACTGTGCTCTGACAACTGATGTTGTTTTAGGCCACTTGGCAACATGGTTGGACCCAAAATGATTTGCAACCAGTCATGAACCTTTTACAGTTATTTTGGTTTTGATTCACACAATGGTTGTCAAATGATTTACTAAGATGCAAGAAAGTAAAAATAGTCGAGTTCTGAAGTTTTACACTCCTGTCAAAATTACCATGCAAGAAAACAGATTTCTGCAGAAAACATTATTATTTACATCCACTTACCCATATTGTAGCTATATTTCCATCAGTACATTTCTCAGATAAAATCTTTGCTAAGACAGATATTTCTGCTAAAAGTCTATTTGGTCGCTCCATGACAACCATGTTTATTACCCGCCCATCATACAAGTGGGCATCAAAACATGTATTCCATTCTGGATAAATTGTTCTTTTCTTTTGAACTAACTGGATTCCTCTGCCTGTAAACAAAAATTTTTAAATAAGATAAATTATATAGGAATTTGCACTTTAATGACATGTGCTTGGCAATGGCCAGAGCAAAACAACACAGACAACAAAACAAGTGAAATAAGAACCAACATACCTGTATATAAAGACCACCCATGATCTAAGATATGGACTTATTAGACAAAGTGATCTTTATAAACAGATATTTTAATGGAAATATGAAGCAAAGGAAACATAAACTATTGGTCTTAATACACAGGTGGTCTTTATATAGAGGTTCTTGGTGAAAATATAAAACAAAAAGAACTTGAACCATTACTCTTCAAATGTAGGCAGTGTGAGGTTACTGTGATCTGTTTTTCAGATATACAAGAAAATGTTCTAAAAGTATTGAAATATATGCAAAAACATCTTCTTTTTTTTTATTTTACTGGAAATTAATTAGTTAAATTGAAATAAACTCTCTATCCATCAGTAAAGAAGTTTAAGAATTAAAACATTTCCATCTGGGAATAAAGTTAACATTTTTACATTTTAATTAATGAACAATATGTCAAAATAGAAATGATTGATTGCCAATATTATTTAGTTATCCAAAACTTGTTCTAATCCATCAATTACTCTTAAATGCCAGATGCAAATTGCCCTCGAAAAATGTATTTATTTATTTATTTTTTTATTTATTTATTTTTTAATTTTTTTTTTTTTTTTGGGGGGGGGGGGGTTTATTATGAACTTTAAAAATCTAGAAAAATAAATCAAATATCTGCTAGGAAAATTAGAAAGAGACTCATGGGTTTTGACAGTTTGCCCAAAGAAACTGAAATTAAAATAAAATTATCTCAAAAAAGCTGCTTCAATAACATTTGAAGGTCAAGGCCAACCCTTTATCAAATAGGCACTATGTGTATTTGATGATGTAAGTGAAGTTTTTAATAAATATAGTTGGCAGAAAGGCTAAATTTCATATTTTTCCTTTTAACATTTGATTAAGTTTTCATATGTTTTGCAGACGATTGCAAGTTATAAAAGAAGATAATGGGTTAATTTGTAGCTGAAATGTTGGAAATCATTGAAACAGGGTGATGTCAATAATCTTAGACAACATAGATATTACATAATCTCTAGTCTTCAAAGACAATAATATGATATTTTCCTTGTGATAAATAGTACTCAAACATTTAGTGATTCAAAATTTAGTATTTTGCCAAGAAATCTTCATATTGAACAAGGTCATATTACTTTAAAAACAGACAACAATGATATCATTATGTTTATATATATATATATATTCTCTTATTTGATATTTCAATTATCTATCCATTTAATTAAGATATAACAATATGTCTCATACTACATACAGCTACAAACATGCAGTTACAAAAAGAGCAAAATGTTTTTCTTGTCATTTTTATTCCATAAGACAGTGTTAGCAAGCAATTTGATGAACAAACTTTTGAAGTTGATATCAACTCATATTTTCCTTTAGTCAGGGGATAAAAAAATTCCACTTTCCAAATACATCAGAAGTATCTTCCTACAAACAAGAAATCAGAGAAAACCAGGTTTTGCATGCACCAGATTGAGAAGGGGGCATCTGAGACAAAGCAATCTTCTACATATATATTGTAAATTGGGAAATAGACAACAGGGACATCAATTCGTGTACTTTAAATTTTGCTACATTTGTTGACCTCCAGAACAAATAATATTTACTATTTATATTAGCAATAGTTTTATGTTTGCATTTAGTTTTACTTGCCAATTGACCAAAAAGTAAACTATAGCAAAAATTTCCAAATTTACAGTACTGAATATCTAGGTTTATGTTGATTTGCAACTCTAGTAATTTAGGTATAAAATAAAACCTGCCATAGTGAACAACTCTTTATAAAGACCACCTGTCCATTAAGTTCAGTGTTTTAAGGACAATTTGCTTCAAATTTCCATTTAATTTTTTAATCAAAAGAACCATCAATGTCAATAAAGACCAGTGTTTTTAGATTTCAATATAAAATCAACCTGTCTATAAGAGCCAGTATTTCTGAGGTCTCATGGGTAGTCGTTATATGCATGTTTTACTGTATTTAATAATTACCAGTAGGTCTGTTTACTGTCCAGAAAAATAAACTTAATCTGTGTTTGTAAAGTCTTGAGCTTTCTGGAAAATGAATCTGGAAATCTGTGTTTTTATTTTTATTCATTATTTATTTTTGTCAAAAAACTTTAAATAATTACAATAACACTTCTCTTTTCATTTCAAATTAAATCCTCAAAAGAACATAATAAAAACACAAAAGATTTAAAATATTTATATTGCTTTGTTTCTGTTTTACAACAACAATAAAAAAACCTGCTATGTAAATAAATCAAACATAAATTGTCAGTAAACTGTATAAAATTATCAATAAATCATCATCCTAGATTATTAAAAGCCAGTTCAACAGGAAAAAGGTGTCATTATACGTCTTCCATTGACCCGGCTTGATCATAAAAGGATAATCTGTTATAACACATATAAGAAAAATTTTAAAACAGTATTATTTTTGCTGCTTACAGTAGTTTTACAGAAATAACCAATCTTGAATCAATTGATTGTAGTCGTAAGCTTATGGATCCACACACAGTGCCTCTCATGTCCGACTTTGAATCTAATTTGGGCAGATCTTAAAGTAAGAAAATTTGTCAGTTTGAGTGCTGAAGGGAGATTGTTTTATTTTCTGGGAACATAGTTTCCTCCATCATCACAGAAGTGACCATATGGATATTGGTGAAAGAATCTTAACTTGGCCATAAAACATACTGCTATTTTAACTTCAACAGGAAAAAAAATATGTGATAGATGCAAATGAATTCAGTATTATGATCTATACCCATGCTTAGTGCTGTAAATTTTGTTAAGGAAATTCTATATTATATTGAAATTTTACCAATATCTTATAAAGACACATTAAATATACAGTAGAACTTCGATAACTCAAACTTCGATATCTCGAATACCACAGATAACTCGAAGTCTTTATTTTGTCCCGACCGGTTTTTTATTTAAACTATATTAGGAAAACTTCGATAACTCAAACTTCTATAATTCGATTACCCCCGATGACTCGAAGTAAAAATTCGGTGTGTAGCTTAAAAATTTATGAAAATTAACTTCAAAAACTCGAAATTTTTAACCATGTATCGCCCGTTTAATAAAACGATCAGAGAAATCACATATCGGTAATTAGACTACCATTATAGTAGAGAAATGAACCCAGTAGTTCTTGTTATCTACCATATTAATTAGTATCAATTAACGGATTAATATTCAGTACCGTCACAGACAATTAAGCCTAACAGGTACGCTAATCCTCTACTCTAAATAAAGAAGCCGAATAATATGCGGCCGTCGATAACTTTTGACTTAAGTTCCCCAAGCTTAATAAAAACGACTAACCCCGCTGTACTCACGACTGCATTAAAATCTTAAATGACTTATTACACTGCTTTATAATTTCATTAACTTTCTGTTAGTATTTTTTAACGAATGTAAAAAAATAAGTATTTTGATAAATATGTACATATATCTGATTTCTGATTTCGTTGTTCGTATATATCGTGATTTTAAAATAAAATAACACGTTTCGCACGCTTTTACTGTCAATATCAATTCTTTAATAAATTCTTTATTATATTGTCTTTAAAAAGTATCTTTTACTTTTTTTAAAATTCGAGTACAGGTAGCTGTATAAAACATCAAGATTTGTGTAGTGGAAAACATATATTAAGGTGACACCATTCTTGGACATCATCCTTCAACTTCGATAACTCAAACACCCCGATAACTCGAAGTCCCCAGTGAAGTCCCCAGCACTTCGAGTTATCGAAGTTCTACTGTAAAAAGTTATTAAGAAACTACCATGATGCCAGCAAATCTACACATTATGAGATCAAGTGATTGCACTGGATTGGATTGGATTGGTGGTATGAAATGCCCTAGTCAAGATTCTTTCACATATGAAGGCATACTGCTGTGGTATAGTGGAGGAAACCAGAGTGCCAGGAAAAAACATCAACCTTCTGCAAGCAAAATGACGAACTTTCTCATACTGAAATATGCCCAAGAGGGGTTTGAACCTAGGTGGTGATTTAGTACCAAGAACTGTGCAAGGGTGATTGGAACCTAGGTGGTGATTGAGTACCAAGACCTTCCCAAGTGGGTTTGGAACTTAGGTGGTACTTTGCCACAGTCCCAAGATCTGCCAAAATGAAGAAATGAAGTGAGACACAGAATATAACTATACCTGGAGTATTAACTGATTCTTTAACATTTATGGCCACATATGGGTCAAACATCTCATTTTCACTTTTCATTGTAGGTCCTTTCTCCACCTGGAGAAGTTTAACCCGTATAAATCCTGTTCCCGGCATTTTCTGGATTTTAGAGGACAGCCAATTCTGGACCCCTTCAAAATTAAAGGTCTTTGACCTGTAATAAAAAATATTAGATAAAAAACAAAATCAAATAATACATACGTGCACATTTATAAAATGATTCTTGAGTTATATGTCTTACCATCCTTGTAATAAAACCAGGGTTTACACTGACCATTGTCAATGTCGCTAAATGCAATTTTTAAAAAGTTTTGCACCAAAATTTTACTTCTGGTAATTATTTCGGCAACATGAAAGTTTGTATTGTCCAAATAAAAGACACTGAAAAACTGTGACAAAATTTGGCTTCTTTCGATATTACTGGTGACAAAATATTTTAAGCCAGAGCTAACTTTGCACAACCACAAGTTGTAAAATAAGTGGTATGGTTAGGACCCACCTTGTCATCAGACATATACTTCAGTATCTGTCCAAAGTTTATAAAATTTATAACCACTTGTTTATATATGTGTTATTCTTTCTTGCTTTATCTTGTTTAGATCTGTTGTTTTATCATTAATTTATATTGTTTTATGTTTTTAGTTGTTATGGCTCTTGCCAAGTACATGTTCTTGCATTGCAAATTTCTTTCACCTATTTGGCACCCAATCAAATTCTCATAACAATCAACCATCTCATGAATGTTATCAACTAAAAAGGTGATGTCTAAACATTCCCTCATTGTTACTGGTTGCCATGTAAATAACTAAAATGTCACTGGGATAGTTTGTACATGTAAATGAACTTTCTTGTACAGATGTAGCATACGTAAATGTACTTTCTTGTACGGATGTAGCAAACGTGGAGCTGACATGTATAAGGTTAAGATTATCTTACAGCAGAGGAAGCTATATTTGATATGTATATCTATTTATTATTACTATAAAGAAGTACCCCCTCTTATAGAAACCTCAAGAAATTTGTTCACCATTTTTACACCAAATTTGCAAGTATTCTGCAGTTCCTAATGAACATATTTCCCCCTAAACAACTAATGTCATTAGTTGTGGCAAAAATCTGTAATAATGCATATGTAGGTCTTGACATCTTTTGTACTTAAGAACATGAATGTAGACACCACCTACCCCCGTAATATTGCAGATAAATTCCACACTCAGTTTCCCATGATATTGGCATTTAAAGCAATGCAAACTTGTTAAAACAAACACCTTGAAAAATCATGATCTACCATTATAATTCTAAAACCAACTATTTATCTATCCAGTCATTTAACATCCATCAACTGTTTATCGAATTTCGAGCATTTCCCTAAAACTTCTAAAACAAACCTCTCATCAATGTTTGCCTAAACAGTTATTCGCATTTAACATGCAATGTTCTTAAAAAACATATAACTCCACTTTTAGACACTATACATAACATCTTGACTAATAGGTAATACATGCATCTATTCATGCGTTTTAAATATTTCCCAAGGCTCAGTTTTTGTACTTTTTAACGTCTGTATTAACAATGTCTTTATTCCCACTATTGCCTGCTCAATATTTTCTTATTACTGCTCATGTGCTTATGTTGTATTTCTGTAAAGTAAGTTATACAAAGATATTCATAAAGCTGTAAGGAATATCCAGTTGCCAAGTACATCCAGGAAGTATACTGTCAAGTTATAGTTTTTTTTCCCAGACATATAATTTATAATTAAATTTTACTGTTTTTATGCATTCTGATTGGCTGAAAAGTTGGAGTCATTTCCTCATAGACTGTCGGAACTACTTTATGTAAACATGCACATATTTCATTGTTTTTTTGATAAACATTTTTAATTAAGAAATTTGATTATAAAGCATTGCCTTTAATATCTGTTCAGTCTACTGAGAAATAATTTGAAAGAATTATCTGAAGAAGATGGTGCAATTTATTGCATAAACCCACTATGCTGGATTTATGTAAATTGCACAATCTTCATTTAAGTTTTTTCTTATTAGACTAAACAAAAATTGAAGGCAATACCCAAGTTTGTGGATTTCTTAATAGTTTGTTAAGTATTGAGTGGATTTATGGTGTTAGTTCCTAGTCAAGATTATTTTACTTTTATCCTGGTACTTGTAATCAGTTCAGAAATGGTGGAAGAACCCCGAGTACCAGAGAAAACCAAAACCTTCAGCAAGCTGACAAACTTTTTGGCATTAGAATAATGCCCATGGGAAATTTGAACATAGCCAATGAGAAGCAAAATGAATGACAGTCCGATCTGGTTCTTAAACCTTTGTTAGCTCAATCAAAGGATTAGTGAAAATTCAAAACGTTAATGAAATTAAAAGATATTTTTATAGCAATAAAGTATATACTTTTGATCATTTTAAAAATAGTAATGAATCAATCAAAAGATAAAAAATACAAAATGTTAATAAGATTAAAAGATATTTTTATAGCAATAAAGTCTATACTTTCTGATCACTTCTACTTAAAAACAGTAATGAGATTCATTAACATCATTTTTAAAAAATGCTGCCTATTTCACAAGACACAAATTTCCATTTAAACCAACTTGTTAACTGGTCCCAGAGGAAATAAAATCGGCAAGCTAAGAAACCATGAAAAATCAGGTCAAGTGAAATATCATAATGACAGACAATAATCTAAAATGATTATCTGTATCATCTCGGGATTATAGGAATATCTAGGCTGACCTCGGCTGTAAGAACCTTCTGACAGTTTTATTTTGTACATGTTGACATTAGAGTTACACTGAACATCTGTTTAATATTACACAATCTTCAATATAAAGATCTGTTTAAGCATCATTTCCTGTTAGTCAGTATGCATACAATACACCAGTCCAATCACTCTCTATATTATGGAGGCCTCTGTGGCTTAGTGATCTAAAGCACACATATGGATCACAGTTACCCTCACAAAATAGGTTCCAAATCGGGCAGATCCAAATGTGAGGACATTTGACAGTTCCCTTGCCAAGGGTTGATGTTTTTTGCTGTCATTCCAGTTTTCTCCACTATTCCTAAACTGGAGAACTTGATGAAAAATAAGTGTAAATCTTTAATGATTTTAATGATGTGTAAAACACAATTACTCGACACCAATCCATCTCAATTGTATGATTCTTGTCTGTTGATTATAAGATTATACTTTAAAGACAGAACATGCAAGGACCTATAAAACTAACTCAGTTATACATACCCCTAGTGGACAGTTAGGAACTGTTAAAAATCGTACAAGATCTTTTAAATACAGAAAAACACTTTTATAAATGCCCAATAATCACTATGTCACCTCATTTATCACCACAGAATTTTATAGTACCAATGTATATAATGTTTATTTTTTATGTCTTCCTTGATTCATTGTCAAACCTTTTATAATGCCTACTGTAGATTTGACTGAATAAATGATGGCCATGAATCAGGATTTTATAGTGTCTGCAAATATCTAGGAGTTTGATGTAGGTTTAATATTACATTTCAACATTGGATACAGGAATGTATACCTCTACAGCACACTAGTGGAAATAAGCAATGAGTAAAATGGATCAAGTTACATGTATGCTGTTTTATACCCCAGTTAGGATCCTATAACTTTTATAGAGGTGTTAGGTTCTTGTATGATAGAGGAAACTTGAGTATCCAAGAGAAGCCAATTACTTTTGGCAAGGAAACAGACAAACTTTCCCACACTTGGTTATGCCCAGAATGGGATTTAACCTAGATGTTAAAAGGTACTGATCCTCAGTGCTTGCTTTACACCAACTGGCCACAACATTCCCACACTAGGATATGACCTGAGTGGGATTTAAAACTAGATGTTAAGAGGCACCAGTCCTCAGTGCTCGTTTTACACCAATTGGCAACAATATTCCCACACTAGGATATGAGCAGAGTGGGATTTAACCTAGGTGTTGAGAGGTACTGATCCTCAGTGCTTGCTTTACACCAATTGGTCACAATTTTCCACACTAGGATATGAGCAGAGTGGGATTTGAACTCAGGCATTAAGAGGTACTGATCCTCAGTGCCTGCTTTACACCAATTGGTCACAATTTTCCACACTAGGATATGAGCAGAGTGGGATTTGAACCTAGATGTTAAGAGGCACCAGTCCCCAGTGCTCACTTTAGGCCAATTGGTCACAACATTCCCACACTAGGATATGAGCAGAGTGGGATTTAAACCTAGATGTTAAGAGGCATCAGTCCTCAGTTCTTGATTACACCAATTGGCCACAATATTCCCACACTAGGATATGACCAGAGTGGGATTTGAACCTAAATGTTGAGAGAAACCAGTCCTCAGTGCTTGCTTTACACCAATTAGCCACAATATTCCCACACTAGGATATGACCAGAGTGGGATTTGAACCTAGGTGTTGAGAGGTACTGATCCTTAGTGCTTGCTTTACACCAATTGGCCACAACATTCCCACACTAGGATATGAGCAGAGTGGGATTTGAACCTAGGTATTAAGAGGCACCAGTCCCCAGTGCTCGCTTTACACCAATTGGCCACAACATTCCCACACTAGGATATGAGCAGAGTGGGATTTGAACCTAGATGTTAAGAGGCACCAGTCCTCAGTGCTTGCTTTACACCAATTGGCCACAACATTCCCACACTAGGATATGAGCAGAGTGGGATTTGAACCTAAATGTTGAGAGAAACCAGTCCTCAGTTCTTGCTTTACACCAATTGGCCACAACATTCCCACAGTAGGATATGACCAGAGTGGGATTTGAACCTAGGTGTTAAGAGGTACTGATCCTCAGTGCTTGCTTTACACCAATTGGCCACAACATTCCCACACTAGGATATGACCAGAGTGGGATTTAACCTAGGTGTTGAGAGGTACTGATCCTCAGTGCTTGCTTAACACCAATTGGCCACAACATTCCCACACTAGGATATGACCAGAATGGGATGTGAACCTAGGTGTTGAGAGGCACCAGTTCTCAGTGCTTGCTTTAGACCAATTGGCCACCAAGGTACCAAAATGAGCAATGTAGAACATTTTATCACAACATTACTGTATTGCAAAACATAAAGGGATAAGTATTTAAGTTCTAATTAAAGAACTTTTGGGGACTTAAAATCATAAATTTAGTAACATAGTTATCCCGAGTACATAGGTTAAATTCATTCATTAAGATTTAAGTTTTAGTAACGAAATATTTCAATTTAATTTAGGGTTACATTTATTGCAGATTTACTGTAAAGAATGTAAAACTGTTGATAGGAAACGTTATCATGATTACATCAACATAATCAGACAACCCTATGACTTATTTGTATAATAATTAATGTATGCAGTATATAGTTGTTGGACCGTAATGACTGGTTCATGGAAAACAATTGATGACACAACATTAAAATCCCTTAATGTCATCAGAACAGTTTGGTCTCCTAGAACAGGACTAATCCATTTTAATAATTTTGACATTATGTGAACATCATTTACATCACTATGATTTTATTTATTTATTTATCTATTTATTTATTTATTTATTTATTTATTCATTCATTATTCATTTATTTTTATTTTTTGCAGATTTTCTGAAAGTGACTGGATGTTTCTAGATTCTTGAGCTTATTTTTCATTATCAAAAACTGCTTATTCAATGGATCCAACACTTATGGTAATTTAAATTTTCATTCATCTCAAATGTCAAATACAAACATAGCAGTCATTTTGTCGTCATCAACACATGTTGTCATAGTGATGAACACTTGAATAAATAAATTAATTAATGAATCACTATCCTTCATGAAACTGGAGTCAATTCGTCATCATCCTAATGTATTGTCATCATAAAGAACCCTTGAGTAAATGAATTAAAGGAAAGTTCTTTACCATTTACTCTATTTACTCCATTTACTCATGTTGCAGAAAAATCATTTAGGTAGTTGTTACTGTCCTTGAATTGCCCTTGCATGGCATAATTAGGGCAATTATCTATGTTTATTATTAATCTTAATGAGTTCTGGGATTAAAGTGTCATTTCCTCCTCATAAATCATGTATGGCATAAGTTCATCAACTTTCTAATTTTGCAGACAAACTATAATCACAAAGATAATCAGAGATTAAAACTTAACTGGAAAATCTTTGATAAAATTTTGATAAAGAAAAAAGAATTTCATTTTTATTTAACCAGAGCTACATAATGTTGGCAAAATATTGAACCAACAGAAAAGCATTAAGAATTTAAGAATTAAAATGATCACTGCAATTTAAACAAATGACATGTAACAGCTAACATTTGAACAAAAGATAATTCAAAATATTATTGCCACTTCCTCAACAAGTGCCCTGGCTGTGAAATTATCTAGGACCTTCTTGCTGGTAAGTGAGCAATCTATACAGCTTCAGAGTTGATCACAAGTGACTGAAGTGAGAAAGGTTTTTTATATTGCTGACCCTTAATGACTGGCTCAGTACAAATATAATGGACTGAGTGGTCTGTGATGTTAATCTGATATTGCAGGCGAGTGCACAAGCTTTCTTAAAATTACCATAAGTACACACTAGTTGTTGCAGATTAGAAACACATGCATACTTACAAACAACATGAACTTGTGTTAAGATTAATCCAATGTCTCATTTAAAATAGCTGAAAAATGCTGATGTGACATAAAACATCATTTCAGTGCAAATGCCCACAAATTCGAACTAAAATTTGCCCCACCTTCTGACTCAGTGGTAAAGTGTCCTTTAGAGCAGGAAGTTGTGGGTTGAAACCCAAACTGGGTCATCCGTGAGTCTAAAATTTAAGAAATTGCTTCCTTGTCTAGCTCTAGGTACATGTATTAGGTATTAAGTTTCAACTGTTTAATATTTTGATTGGGGGAGTGTTATGTTTGTCTGTGACCCTAAGTGCATGCTAGTACAGGCAGACCATGATACACTTGCACAACTCATGCACAAGCAAACTTGTTCTTAGATAAAATCTTAAGAGATTATAAATTGCTCTTATGAAGATTAGCTGAAACACTGTTGATGTGACAAGAAACATATCACATCCATACAAAGAAATTTGATAATTAAAACAGTCCAATGTTGGATACTGGGATGATGATATATAACCGTTTTGTCTGTTATACTGACTGCTATGATATAACACAAATGAAAAATATAACACTGAATGTTTCACAAAAGTCACCAATGAAAATAATATGTAAAAGTGGCTTTAAGTGTAGGTGCCCCCGCCCCACCATGTCTAGTTTAATAATTAACAAACAGTCTAATGTTTGATACTGAGATGATGATGCATATCATGTTTTGCCCATTGTACCAACTGCTATAAAATAACACTGAAAGTGGCTTTAGTGCAGGTATCCCCTCCTCCCAACTTTAGTTTAATAATTAACAAACAGTCTATGTTTGATACTGAGATGATGATGCATATCATGTTTTGCCCATTGTACCAACTGCTATAAAATAACACTGAAAGTGGCTTTAGTGCAGGTATCCCCTCCTCCCAACTTTAGTTTAATAATTAACAAACAGTCTATGTTTGATACTGAGATGATGATGCATATCATGTTTTGCCCATTGTACCAACTGCTATAAAATAACACTGAAAGTGGCTTTAGTGCAGGTATCCCCTCCTCCCAACTTTAGTTTAATAATTAACAAACAGTCTATGTTTGATACTGAGATGATGATGCATATCATGTTTTGCCCATTGTACCAACTGCTATAAAATAACACTGAAAGTGGCTTTAGTGCAGGTATCCCCTCCTCCCAACTTTAGTTTAATAATTAACAAACAGTCTATGTTTGATACTGAGATGATGATGCATATCATGTTTTGCCCATTGTACCAACTGCTATAAAATAACACTGAAAGTGGCTTTAGTGCAGGTATCCCCTCCTCCCAACTTTAGTTTAATAATTAACAAACAGTCTATGTTTGATACTGAGATGATGATGCATATCATGTTTTGCCCATTGTACCAACTGCTATAAAATAACAATGAAAGTGGCTTTAGTGCAGGTACCCCCCCCCCCCCCCCTCCCAACTTTAGTTTAATAATTAATAAACAGTCTAATGTTTGAAACTGAGATGATGATGCATATCATGTTTTGCCCATTGTACCAACTGCTATAAAATAACAATGAAAGTGGCTTTAGTGCAGGTACCCCCCCTCCCAACTTTAGTTTAATAATTAACATACAGTCTATGTTTGATACTGAGATGATGATGCATATCATGCTTTGCCCATTGTACCAACTGCTATAAAATAACAATGAAAGTGGCTTTAGTGCAGGTACCCCCCTCCCAACTTTAGTTTAATAATTAACAAACAGTCTATGTTTGATACTGAGATGATGATGCATATAACTGTTTTGCCCAATGTACCAACTGCTATAAAATAACAATGAAAGTGGCTTTAGTGCAGGTATCCCCCTCCTCCCAACTTTAGTTTAATAATTAATAAACAGTCTAATGTTTGAAACTGAGATGATGATGCATAACATGTTTTGCCCATTGTACCAACTGCTATAAAATAACAATGAAAGTGGCTTTAGTGCAGGTACCCCCCCCCCCCCTTCCCAACTTTAGTTTAATAATTAACAAACAGTCTATGTTTGATACTGAGATGATGATGCATATAACTGTTTTGCCCATTGTACTAACTGCAATAAAATAACAATGAAAGTGGCTTTAGTGCAGGTACCCTCCCCCCTCCCAACTTTAGTTTAATAATTAATAAACAGTCTAATGTTTGAAACTGAGATGATGATGCATAACATGTTTTGCCCATTGTACCAACTGCTATAAAATAACAATGAAAGTGGCTTTAGTGCAGGTACCCCCCCCTCCCAACTTTAGTTTAATAATTAACAAACAGTCTATGTTTGATACTGAGATGATGATGCATATAACTGTTTTGCCCATTGTACAGACTGCTATAAAATAACACTGAAAGTATTGCAAAAGCCATCAAGAAAATATGTAAAAGTGGCTTCAAGTGCAGGTAACCCCCCTCCCCCCCCTCCTCCCCTCTTTACTTTAGTTTGATAATTAACAAACAGCCTAATGTTTGATACTGGGTTATAACAGTATATAGACAGCATCTGTATGTCATTACAACTTAATTATCTCTTATGCCTTAATCCCTGTAATGAAGTCAGATTTCTGAGGTCATGTATACATTTAAAATAAAGCCGTGATACAATAATTGATGGAATCATTTTGACTTACCTGTAATTAGAACTGTTGATCAGGTAAAAAACATTTTCCTCATCAAGGTGTTATATAATATCCAACACAAATTGAATAAGTAAGAATGCAAATTATATGAAATCTACTCCTGGAAATATGTTACAAAATGTGATGCCTGCTATTAAAATCCAAATTTCTTACTGATGTCGAAATCCCAATTTGAAATATAGTTTTTTGTTTCCAATTTTATCACATGTAATTTACCAACAATCTACAAAAGAAAAAAAGAAAGTTTACATAAGGTATATTTTTTGCCGTTTTTTGTGATTTTGTATCAAAAAACTAATTTGTAACACAAATGACCATGACATGGCATAAATGATCTGCTATTTAATGTTATTTTGGAAATGGGGAAGGGACAGGCATGGAATTTTTTTCTGTGATTCAAAAATACAATACTCCTGAAAAAAGATGATTTGCTGTAGAGATTTTATGTTTGTTGACAATGATATTCTTCCAACTTTTGATTGGCCAGTGGTTTGCAGAGAACAAAAATAGAGTGTGTGGCAATGTACCATGGTGTTTTACATCTTGTTATGATTCCCTTTCTTATAGCATCAGTTCAAAATTGATGGAGGAAACCAGAGTGCCTGGCCCCAGTTTCACAATCATCCCCTCATTTGAATGTACACTCAACTCAAATATTTCCATTTTTCTCTCATTAATATTTTAAAAATTTTATCTTTTATGAGACAACAAAACTACACTGAACAATTAAAATACAACATCAAATATTCAATTCTAATGTCTTCAAAATTGACATTAAAATTTTTCCTAATTTGAGTTGAGTGTACACTCAGTTGAATGAATGATTGTGAAACTGGGGCCTGGACAATACAATTGGCAATGATATTGGACATTCAAACTGACGACATTTCTCACACTAGGGAGTGGGATTTGAGCTCAGGCACCGAGATCGAGGCACAGTATTCTATACTGTACACTTAAAACCACTAAGTCATCAAGGCAGCCTAATGAAAAGAGGAAGTGCTTTTTTTTATATTAGACATTAGACATTTGATCTAAGAACTTTTTTATATATATTCACAAAAATATATAAATTTATTATGTCTGAACGAAAATCAGTCCATATATTTGAATATATTTTTTTATATCATTACCAAATGGAAATTTACTGGATATATTACTTATATAGCTTGTCTGATTAAAATAAATCTGTACATCCCAACTTAAATTATTGATATTTGTGCTTTTCTTACAGTCTCATGCTAGAAAAGGAAGTTTTTGTAGTCTGTACAGGTAAGGTAAAGATCAAATGAATTTCTTAATTATATTACTCCTAAACTGTTCATGTTGTAGACACAGGTAGGACTAACTTTTTTAACCCAATCCTTCCCCCCCCCCCACCCCCAATGAATACTATAAAAACATTAAAAATGTTTAAATTTACTTGCTTTGCAATTTTTTTCAATCAAACTTTAGTGTATGAAACAAATAAAAGTCCTTCCCATACATATATTTCTAGCTGAATTTTAAAATTTCAGATTTAGAATGAACCAAAATACAATTTATTTAGAGATATTGGAAGATCATACGATTATAAATTTAAAT
The DNA here is from genome assembly GCA_029721355.1 of Tegillarca granosa. Lineage (NCBI taxonomy): Eukaryota > Metazoa > Mollusca > Bivalvia > Arcoida > Arcidae > Tegillarca > Tegillarca granosa. The sequence goes on along the minus strand of CM056599.1, from coordinate 21,199,218 downwards.
TTAAATACTATTTCACTTATTTAAGGAAGAATTATACAGAGTAATGTATCATGATGACGGCGGCAACACTAATCACAAAATACAGACCATATATCAAATTTCTGTTTCTTTGTGTAATAATACAAAAAAAAAAAAATAAATCGAGTTTTACTTCTGAAATCCTAATACATCAAAACAATGGAATTTTACCACATATTTATATCCTTCAGGAATAATTTAAATCTATCTTGTAAGTGATTTATAAGATACAGTACAATATAAATATTGGAATATGTGGAAGTATCCAATGACATTATGAATAAAATGGGTCAAAGACTCAATGGGCAGGGTTGTTTTTAAATTTCGATTGAATGGGGTGTAAAGTGTGGAAGGAATTTTAAATAATTGCACAAAGCAAGGTGCACAAGTTGTTTTTTTATACTTCACAGAAAGTCATAAAATGGGAAACAGGTCCAACAATGACAATATATATGAAAGAGTAATGAAACAAGTATATATATGTATTAGGAAAATCTCAATCATTTTAACATTTTCTAAAGCTACAGTAAATTGAAAAAAAGTGCACAAGAAACTTTACATTCGAATGGACAGGATGAGATGGACAGTACAGGACAGATAGGCAACAGGGTGACAGCACTAGCTTTCCACACTTTCATCCAGAAGCTAATAAACCGATGACTTTTAGAACATAAACATTTTTGTATTTTTCTTTCATATATGTATAATAATCCTATTTTTTTTAAAGATTTGAAATTTAAAACCTGTCACAGTAGGATGTAATGGCATAAAGGTTTCACTACATCATTTGAAGTCAGCACATCTTTGATAATCTTTAGATATATACAGTACAAAGTCACTAAGTTTCAAAGTCTGGAAAAATGGGAAATAAATCTTGAAATATTTCCATAAAGTCAGGTGCACATCTTCAATATATAGAAAAATTCTGTTAAGTTTCAAGGTTTTTGGTTTAAAACTGTAGTAGGTGTTGAGTTCACAAAGTAGGTACCCCAAGTTGAAAACGTGCCTAAAAGTTACTAAGTTTCAGAGTCTGGTAAAATTGGAAAAAAATCTTGAAATATTTCCATAAAGTCAGGTGCAGGTGCAGGTGAAGTTTCAAGGCTTTTGGTTGAAAACTGTAAGAGGAGTTGAGTTCACAAAGTAGGTACCCCCAGTTCAAAAACTTGCTAAAAAGTGACAAAGTTTCAAAGTCTGGAAAAATGGGGAAAATATTGAAATATTTCCATAAAGTCAGGTGCACATCTTTTATACAGAAACATTCTGTGAAGTTGCAAGGTTATTGGTTGAAAACTTTAGGAGGAGTTGAGTTCACAAAGTTGGTACCCTATTTTCCCTGCCCGCCCGCCGGCCCTCCCGACATTCACCATATGCATACTATAAACCGGATTTGCACTCTGTGCAACCCGGCCAACAACCCAACCAAAAATAAGATCAGTTACTTTACCCCTCTAAGTTTAAAATAATTATACATCATCATGGTCCAATGTATTTATTAAACGTGTGCAAGATTCTAGTAGTTGATTTCTGTACTAAACAAGTATGGAATCATTTTTTTAAAAATTTCTGTCATCAATTGAAATAAGTTTGCTAGAAATATATATGAGCTACAATTAAATTTAGTAAAAGAGTCATGGTATTTTTCTACAATTTCATTCATAAAAACTCCATCATACACCGGCAGTTTAAACAGATTTTATCATTAATGTGTCACTCAGTGACTGGCGGATCTAAATTTTAAAAATTTTAAATTTCCTGTATTTTATAAATTTAAAAAAAAAAGAAGGAAATTTACAGAATGTTAAAATAAATGTACTGCTTTAACTTATGAAAACAGTTCAAGGTTCCTGTGCATATTCACACATGATTTAAACTACAGTATAACGTAAGATAAATACCCTACTAAATACTCCTACAGGTACCAAGTATTTTCCCAAAGCAGATTGTGAGGTACTGTAAGTTCCAGATATTACAAATGTCACCAACTGTGACTTTTGTTTTTCAAAAATGTTGCAACAAAATTTTGTTTCCAACAATTATATTGGCAACAAGGAATTTGTGTCAATGAAAAAAAAAAAGACCCAAAGGGGGAACCTCGACATCATAATATATCATATTCAAACAGGCTACTAAATTTGGTTTATGTCAAAACTGCTGGGAACAAAATATTTGGAGCCAGCGTTAACCCTGAAAATGATTTCAGAAATCTCCAAAGTCTAAAATATAGCACAGGCTTGGTAAACAACAATGTATATTGTCTAAATGTCTCTAAATATCAGCCACTGCACTGAACTGAATAAAAAATAGTTTCTTTTGAATTGAAATATCAAATTTGCATTTAACTTATCTTAATAGTTATTTATACATGTATTAACAATTTTACAGGTAATTGCATTATGTCATAGCATATGCAAATACTTTGTATCTATTTAATTTTTCAATGATAAGTCATGCACAGCATGATTAACAAAAAGTTTGGTCTCACCTTATGTAACATTTACCCATGAAAATATACCCCTGATCAGTACCCTATACCTTCAAACTAGGAAGTAACATAAGAAACAGATTTTCAAGATATAAGCTATATAAAGAAATAATCAATAAATTTATAGTACAACTATATTTGATTATTGAGATAATTTAGATTTATTATACGGACATTTCATTGTTAATGATTTGTTAAATAAGTATTTCTGCCTAAAATCTGTTATCAGCAATGGTTAAATAAATGCAATTCTGTAGAGTTTTCTAAAAAGCAGAAATTGCTTGACCGTCACTAATGTCTTCTTTAGAAATTTATAATATTACTACACGTGAATTGACAGAAAATGCTTCGTTTACTTAATATTAACAACATCTTTTTTCTACAAAATTTTTTTTTACTTACATGTACACTGAAATGCTGGCAGCCATGTTGGATGTACATGTGGACATTTTAACCATAAACACATGTCAAACGTAAAATTTCATTTCCGAACTTTACCAAAACAACTTGAAACTTAGTTTCATTTGTAACACACAACTCTGAATTCTAAACAAATATTGTAAGCTAACAGATTACTTCCAAATAGTCTTTGGCTACAAGGAACCAGTCTGAATAGAGCCTATTGTGACCTACAACTTACAAAATGAGTGATACAGCAAGTACGCTTTCGCATTTCATATGAGGTATGATTCCATATTTTATATGAGGTAGCAACTGTACAGGAACCTAAAGGTCATAGACATCCAATCAAGTAATACTATCTTTAGTCGGAACTTACCTGTAAATCTGGCAGATTAAAAATTCTCACCTTTAGCTAGGTGTGATGATGAAGTTGTAGCATTAGTAACTAGGTGTTAATTAATGACCATGTTTTATTATGTACTGTAGAATTTTAATATCATTAAAAATAATCAATGTTTTATCTTTTGCGACAGGGTGGTCTTAAGCGCTAAGCAACAGACCACAGCACCTTTCATCACCTAGGTTCAAATCCCACTTGGGCAGATGCTAGTACAAAAAAGTTTGCCAGTGTACTTCCTGAAGGTTGGTAGCATTATCTAGGTACTCCAGTTTCCTCTGTCATCTTTTCTTTCACAAAATATACTTTTTTTACCACATAAATCACTTCTTTTTTGTTCCGTCAAACAATGATGATATAAATGATGATGCAATGAAAAAGGGGTACTTAAAAAAAATATGGAACTGGTAAGGATTCCTTTTGTACTACCACTGGAGTGAAAAAGAGTAAAGGTGTTTTAAAATACTTTATATATTTTTTAATTTAAAAAAACTGTTCAGTTCTGGGAACATGGAGGAAACTGAAAAGCCTGGAAAAAAATAATAACTATTGGCCTGAGCAAACTGACAATTTACTTTGCAACATTATGATCTTTTCCCATGAATGATTTTGAACCTAGGCTGTGAGAGTTGAGTTGAGTAATGGTGTTTAACTTCCCAGTCAAGAATATTTCACTTATATAGAGACGTAACCAGCTGTAAGCAAAAGCACAGAAATTTTGCTTGTGTGTTTCACTGATGACATTATACAGCAGGGTTCTTTATCTTGCCATGCCTACCATGAAATTCCATCCAAAAGAACTATGACTTTCATTCAAAATGCTGAGAGCCTGGCAAAAGAACAGTCAATACCCCTTTCAAGTCTAGGGTTTGAACCCTGACCGGGTTTGGTCAGGGTTGGTTTGAACCCTGACCGGGTTTGGTCAGGGTTCAAGCCCATGACCTCTCACTTACAGATCGAGCACTCTACCATCTGAGCTACCGCAGTGGTCTAAGCTGTGAAAGGTGTATGATTTAAAGCTTGTACAACCAGCAGTCACCTATAAATTTTCAATTTTTTTTTCAGTTGACAAATTATTCAGACATTATTAGACATTTTCAGTCAAAGTTAAAATAGATGATGCAAATGGAAACTTTATCATGAATTTTTGAACTCACTTTTAAAACTGACATTAAATGAGATGGTAAAATAATCAAAGGGGCTTTATTTACTATATAATATATGATAAAAAATTTTTAAAGCAATATTTTCTAAAAATTTAATCAAACATGCAACATAATAAAATGAAAAAAAATCTTACCATGCAAACATCAAACATTTTAGTTAATTATCCAATTAAGAAATGAAATGATTTTAACACACTCTATATACCTAAGAAAAGTCCAATGATCTTAACACGCACTCAAGAAATACAAACAGGAGGCATTATCTGGAGTCAGTTCATGTATAAACCTTTGTATGAGATGTACATCTACTTCCTGACTGACTGTATATATATGTGTGACAGAGTGTATAAACATTAGTAACATACAAATACAGAATCTGTATTGTAAACTTTGATATGATACAGCACAACTTGCTTACAACAATTAATCCCTATTATGTCATACCAGGTAAAATTAAAAAAAAACTTTAAAACTTTACCATTGAAGCTACACCTTAGCAGTATCAAAGGAAAGAATGGAGAGTTGTCAATAAATGAAAATATTATACCTCATTTTGTTTTTCGAATAAATACATTGATTTTACTTCGGGCAATATTTTGCAATACAGACTGGGGCTTCAATGGGTATTATGTTTGCTACGTCACAAGATAATCCTTGATGACGTAATATTACAATGTCAATTAGTACATCTTAAACCAAATAGTTTAATTAGTGGATTAACACAAATACAAAGTTATACAGTCAGGAATGGCAACTATGATACGTAATCATTGTCTTTTAATACAAGAAAAAATGCTGGCATCTATTTTAAGATGGTATCCATTCGGTATAATATAACAGTTTATTAAATATTTGTTAATTACTCACACTTTTTTGATTTCAGTGAAAATTTTGTGATCTTTCACTGTCATTACCAAATAGAGTGAATGCGGCAGTAGGTCAATCCTCTTACGACTTATCATATGTAGTAAATCTTACCAAATGAAAATAAAGATTATCCGTATATTAATCACAATGGGTTTTTTAACCAAGCTGTATGTTAATTCTGGTTATAACTGCATTTATTCTACTTTTCAAGAAAAAAATTGGATTGTTGACAACACATTATTGCCGTCTTGCATGAATGGAAACCTTTCTAGAAAATTCCATTCCATTCTATATGTCCAAATAATATTGTGTACATTTGTCAGGTTTGGATTTTTCTCATGGTTCAGTTTAGACGGGTTGTTGGATTTTCTCTAAATTCAGTTAATTCAGAATTTCGATTTCTAGAGTTCAGTCTAGACTGGTTAGTGTTTTTCTTTGTGTTAAGTTCAGACATTTTTGTTTTTGTTTTTTAAATATTATATATTCTGTACACAAATTGAAATTGTGTGTGTGTGTGTGTGTGTGTGTGTGTGTGTGTGTGTGTGTGTGTGTGTGTGTGTGTGTGAGAGAGAGAGAGAGTAGAGAGAGAGAGAGAGAGAGAGAGAGAGATGACAAATGTACGTTCAATATGTCAGACTTACCGATTTATGATTTCTAATTTATATTATATAAAGAAAACATAATATTAATCTTACAAAGAAAAATAATAATTTGACATTTCATTTTTATTGTACATATATAAAAATGGTAAGACAATATGATGTTTTTATGATGGTAGATGGAACTTTGACCTTTACATACTACCACTGTGACAACAAATTGCCATATTAATAAAAAGAAAAAAAAAACCCAATATATCTTCAGAATTTTTATGATTTTAAAAGTCAGATTTCTAATTCTCCTCCATATGATTTTTTACATTAAAATAAATAAAAAGTTTGCTGCATAAATACATGTAAATAAAAACCAATACTTTCAACAAATTTAATGGATTCATTTTTCTTCTTTGCAGTTACATCAAAACTTCAGGATACTGAAGATTACTTTGTATGGTAATTACTTTGTCATATTTAAAGATCACCTGTAATAAGTCAAACTGCATATATTCAGATTAATTCCATGTATAGATGTCAAAACCAAAGATGAATTTTAGGTTAAAACAGGGCTTTTTAAAAGAACAGCATAGCTCATCTGCACCTGCACATTTTATCTATCTGAGAACTTAAACACAAAATAAAAATTTCATTGATTTAGGTGTAAGTTTTGACAAAAGCTCTTCTGAACTTTATACAAGAAAGGCGGGTAAATCTTGTAACAAAACTACCGGTATACAAGAACTTAAACAACTTCTAATTAATACAAGCTGTTAACAAAAAAATGCTAGTCAAGTGACATCCTATCATAAAACATTTTAGTGAAATATCTTACCAATATATCAACTCTTTTATATGGCATTTGATCTTCAAAATAATGGCTCCAGTTTTACAATCATTTCTTCACTTAAACCAGGCAAATTTGAAGTCTTTAGAATTAGATAGATAGAAGTTTAAGATATCACTTTAATGCTAACTTCACACTAATATCATTTGTTTAGCTTTTTTTCATATTTCCTAAAACTGATTTCCAAAATTTTCCAAATTCATGCTTAAGAAATGATTGTAAAGGCCAGGATGATCTACATAATATATATCACCAGTATGGGAGTTATTTCCCTTGATAGGTGGCCATGTCAATCCTTTGCCAATAATATTTCATATCAGTCATAAAATAAATGACAAAAATATAAACTGAATGAATCCACGTCTCTTTAAGATTAGTTGTGACCTAATTGGTGCAAATGGTGTCAGCAATGTCTGTATGATGCAACCTAAGCATTTTGATTGTCACTTTTATATCATGCTATAAAGGGGTTTGAAAAAAAATTATGGCAGATTAATAAAGCAAAATACAGAAGAAATTTCTTTTTTGACTTGAAAATACTGTGATGATAAGCAAGATGTCCCAATTATCATGGGGCATATTATTAACAAGGTTTTACTGTACAGGATTTGATGTAAAGATCCCTGCCCAAGTTCCACAATCTTCACAACTTAAATTTAGAAAATTTTGGCAATCTCTTTCTGAATTACAAAGAAACATTTGTGATAAAACAAAATACAGTTGTAACAAGCTTTTATACATCTTTAAAATGACACCTTGAATTTCTGGATATCTAAACAATCAACCAAATTATTAAGGTTTTAAATCGGCCAGATTTAAGTTAAGGAAAATCTCAGTTAAGGAATAATTGTGAAACTGACGCCCCCCCCCCCTCCCCCAGTTATAAACAAAATCACCACAGCTATATAATATGTGATAAATATTAATAACGAAGTTATAATGACATTTAGGAATTTCTGTTGATTAGTGACATTCAGAATTCCTCGTAATTAATTACAATTTATATACATATATAATAATATCACCCATATCAACAGTTGCCATTGATTATTCATTTGTGTAGGTACAGAGTCTATGGTTTTATTGATAATAACCTAAATATATCTACAAAACATTACTATGGTAACAAAACACCTCCAGCGTTTTTAATGTCAAAGCTCTTTTTCGAAATAATTTTGTCCACATCATTTTATTTATCTCAAATGAATTAAGTCTGGTTGAATCTAAAAAGTGCTAGAAATATTCAGAAATATTATTACAGAAACAAGACACCCAAAAACAATTAAAGGTAGGGAAGATTGAACAGAAAGTCTTGTTTTACCTTCAGTGGTGTTCTATGTATGTAGGGAAGATTAAACTGAACTCTGTTTCACCTGAAATGGTGTTCTATGTAGGTAGGGAAGATTAAACTGAAATCTGTTTCACCTGCAATAGTGTTCTATGTATGTAGGTAAAATAAACAAAAAACCCTGTTTCACCTGGTGTTCTGTGTATGTAAAGAAGATAAAAATGAAAACTTTTTCACTAGTGTTCTGTGTTTGCATTGAAGATCAACTGTAAACCCTGTTTCACCTGGTATTCTATGTATGTAGTAAGGCTCGGAGGTTTAAACGTATAAACGATACCGTTTCGGTTTTTGAGGTAAACGTTTAGCGTTTTGCTAAACGTTTAAACGGTTAAACATGATTATTATCGTTCCTGGAAATTACTTCCCTTTAAAACTTTTAAGAGATGCCAATTTCAAGTCATCTTTAATCACCACAGGCGTGTTCAAGTTAGTGGTTGCTTTCCATTTCGCTTGCGAATACAGTACTTGCGTTAAAAATAACTCGTCATAATCATCTAGATCTTAGATTTAGACACCGACACTCGACTGGAGAGAAAATGTCAAAATATTAATTTAATCGGGCAACTGTACATAAGTTCTCACTAATCCTATCATTTAAATTCCTTCTAGAAAGAAACCATACCCTTGGACTGAATAGAAATAAAATGCATGCTGGTATCCGAATTTATTCAAGCTATTTCTTACAAACTCTGTCCGAGGGACGCCATCTTGAATCTAAGGCGAACAACCTTAAAATATTGATAGCGGTCGCACACTTGCGCTCGCGCGAACATACATTCCTGAACGACTTGAAGTCAATGCGCTCGCATACATACACAATCTTGAACGGGCCTCACGTGTACTACAAAATGAGTGGGCAAAACAAGTCTGACGTCTAACATCAATCGTAACCTTTGAATTGGTCCCCGACAGAAAATTATGGGATGTCACCAAGGCTGTCAGGTGCGCTTTGATATCGGTATTCATTTCCGCATCACAGGTCACACAGGTAGGGCAATTAGGTTATCGAAGCAGAATTTAAAATAAAGTTAAGTTTTTTTTTTAAAAAAAAAAAAAAAAAACATGTATAACTTCATTAAGTAAAGGTTAGTTTTCCCAAAGAAAAATGTTGCTATTACCGATATTATTTTTGTGAAAAGCCAAAATTTTTAGGAAAAAGCATGTAAACGGTACCGTTTCGTTTATTATCCGACGTTTAAACGTTTAACAAAATTGCTAAACGTCCGAGCCTTAGTATGTAGGGAAGAAAAAACTGAAAATTCTTTATCACCTGACGTTCTATGTATGTAGGGAAGATAAACTGAAAATTCTTTATCACCTGGCATTCTATGTATGTAGGGAAGATAAACTGAAAACCCTGTTTCACCTGGTGTTCTATGTATGTAGGGAAGATAAACTGAAAATTCTTTATCACCTGGCATTCTATGTATGTAGGGAAGATAAACTGAAAATTCTTTATCACCTGGCATTCTATGTATGTAGGGAAGATAAACTGAAAATTCTTTATCACCAGGCGTTCTATGTATGTAGGGAAAATAAACTGAAAATTCTTTATCACCTGGCATTCTATGTATGTAGGGAAGATAAACTGAAAATTCTTTATCACCTGGCGTTCTATGTATGTAGGGAAGATAAACTGAAAATTCTTTATCACCTGGCGTTCTATGTATGTAGGGAAGATAAACTGAAAATTCTTTATCACCTGGCATTCTATGTATGTAGGGAAGATAAACTGAAAATTCTTTATCACCAGGCGTTCTATGTATGTAGGGAAGATAAACTAAAAATTCTTTATCACCTGGTGTTCTATGTATGTAGGGAAGATAAAACGAAAAACTCAGTTTCACATGGTGTTTTATGCACAGGTATTGCAAGAAGATAAAACTGAAAAGCCCTGTTTCACCTGGTGTTCTATGTATGTAGGTAAACTAAAACAGAAAACTCTGTTTTACCTGGTGTTCTATGTATGTAGGTTAACTAAAACAGAAAACTCTGTTTTACCTGGTGTTCTATGTATGTAGGTAAACTAAAACAGAAAACTCTGTTTTACCTGGTGTTCTATGTATGTAGGTAAACTAAAACAGAAAACTCTGTTTTACCTGGTGTTCTATGTATGTAGATAAACTAAAACAGAAAACTCTGTTTACCTGGTGTTCTATGTATGTAGGTAAACTAAAACAGAAAACTCTGTTTTACCTGGTGTTCTATGTATGTAGGTAAACTAAAACAGAAAACTCTGTTTTACCTGGTGTTCTATGTATGTAGGTAAACTAAAACAGAAAACTCTGTTTTACCTGGTGTTCTATGTATGTAGGTAAACTAAAACAGAAAACTCTGTTTTACCTGGTGTTCTATGTATGTAGGTAAACTAAAACAGAAAACTCTGTTTTACCTGGTGTTCTATGTATGTAGGTAAACTAAAACAAAAAACTCTGTTTTACCTGGTGTTCCTTGCAAGTTGAGGAGACAAAGCAGACTTGTTACCTGTGTAAAAGGTATCATTATCTCTTGATTTCTAAGAATCTTTTAATAGCAAACACTGGATAAATAATTACCCCTCCGGAGAGTATCAAGACTACTTAGAATCATTAAAAAGCACCCAGCCAGTACACATAAAACTAAAAAGATCAGATGCAAATATGTGTAAAGAAGAATTCCATGGATTTACATGTCTCACCTGAATAGTTTTTGATTGAGTAGAACATACATTACTTTAACATAAACTTTCACATTTTGACACGCCGCCAACGCAGCCACTGCCGACACTGAAAAAGTAACACCTGAGTCTTGCCTAATGGCATTGCCAGGCTCGACAATAAAATTAATATGACATGACACTTTTCTAAAACAAGTTTAGCAATCTGTGGTTCTATCCTGGCTGTTAGAGTAAATAGAAGTGTGGCGGGTCTGATGGGATTTTATTCTAAACAAATTATTTTTGAGAAATAAATGTCAAAATACACCTGTACCTTAAAAAAAGAAATAGTATTATATTTGAATTTTATTCAAAGTCTCTTTTATTGACATTTTTTCTTTTGTAAGTACTTCTTTATGCTCCCCAAAGCCAAAATATTAAAATTGAGGTGTACTACATAATGATTTTAACTTGTTCTCCATGAAAGATGATCTTTAAAATTCATGTTTTGGAAAATAATTTAAAAATACAAATTTCAAAAATTGATTACTATAATTTGTTTTTTTTAAAAAAATATGTCTTTAATGTGTCACCCAAGGCCTAGTGGTTTAACTGAACACTTACAGATCATAGCACCCATTGCCAACTAGATTACAACCCTACATCAGCAGATTCTAGTGTGAGAAAGATTGTCACTTCACTTGCTAAAGAAGCCACTGTGGTAGCGTAGTTGGTAGAGTGCTCGCTCCTTAAGTGGAAGGTCGTGGGTTCAAATCCCAGCCGGGTCTAACCCAAGACTTGAAAGTGGGTAGTGACTGTTCTTTTGCCAAGCACTCAGCATTACAAAATGAAAGTCACGGTTCCTTTGGATGGGAACTTAACATAAACGAGGTCCCGTGTCTTGGCAGCATGGCACAATAAAGAACTCTGCTGTATAATGCCATCAGCGCAATGCACAGGCAAAATTTCTGCACTTTCATCTAAAGCTGGCGATGTCTCGATATAAGTGAATGTTCTTGACTGGGATGTTAAACACCATTACTCAACTCAACTCAACTTGCTAAAGATTGGTTGTTTTCTCCAGGCATTCCAGGTTCCTCCACATCTCAAAACTAGCCAACTCGAAAGAAATAAATGGTATCATCTCTTTTATATTTCATAATATATACTGTAGAATCATTAATATTCGTTGGGATAAAATTTCGTGGTTTTGCATTTTTAAAAAATTCTATTGGTTGAAATTTTCGTGGAATCGAGTTTTGTGAAAATAAATCCCATTGAGGGCAATGGAAAATAAAAATTTTCGATGACATTTAATTTCATGGTTTGCAGTAACCCATGAAAATAACGAAATTAAATCCTCCATGAATATTTGTGATTTTACAGTATACCACACATACTACAAACTACAATAAGTGGTCCCATTAAGTAATGTATTTTTTAATCTTAGGATGTGATTGGCCAATTCTTGTAAATGTGTATATTTTAAACTCTTTATTCTATCAGCAATAAAATACTAGTAATACTTTAAAACCTAAGAGTAATTTATTCACTTTTCACACTTATTTCTTCCTCATTCTAATGCCTACATGTGTACATACTTACAAATATATTATATATAACAAAGGATAGCTGCATATTGTTTGTTCAATCAAAATTAAATACATGTATATACTATGAACAAAACAATTTTCAAGTGACATAAATAAAAAAAAAAAAAATAAATTATTTATGAACGAGCAAAAGTGTATTTACCTACATCACAAGGTAAGAAATCCCCATACTATGAACCAGCCATCAAACAATCTTCATACAGATCTAATATATTGGTATATATATGTATATATACAATGTATATATGTATACCAGTTTATTAATCCACCCTTTATATATATCACACTTCCTGTTTTTATGTATGTTGACCAGCCTTTTCAGGCATGTACATGTTGCTTTAATCTAGCTTGTTCTATCTAATCTACTATCATAAATTATAACAACTAATATTTTTGTTTTAAGACCAAATATCTGACAATATCTTAAGATCTAGCTACATTTTTTCTTCTGTAAATCTATATATATATATAATCTGTCCAGCAATGGTACACAGTTTAACTGATAATTTGTCTTCAATGGGTATATCTACAGTTCATACTTTGCAGTATATAAAATATCATCATCATCTTTCATGTTGATCTTAACACCAGATTATAAATATATATATATATATATATATATATATATATATATATATATATATATATATATATATATATATATATATATATGCATCTTAACAGCAACTTTTGTAAGTGTCAGTGTCAGGCACAATTAAGTGCATGCTTGTGTGCTTAAGTTAATTACCACTTAACAAATCTATTCATGAATTACAAAAACAATGAAAAGGAAAATTCTTTACTAAAAGGTATTTATTGAGTTTGTATAGCTCATATAAAAAGAGTTTGTATAGCTTACTTGTCCAAAGTTTTACAATCAAATACATACACAGAGTTTGTGTAGCTCACCTGTCCAAAGTTTTACAATCAAATACATACACAGAGTTTGTGTAGCTCACCTGTCCAAAGTTTCACAATCCAAAACATATGCAAAAAGTTTGTGTAGCTCCCCTGTTAAGCATTTGAGAAATACATATACAGATTTTGTGTAGCTTTCATTGCCAATTGTCACAGTTAAAAAGCATATACAAAGAGTTTGTGTAGCTCACCTGTTTACAGTTTCACAATCCAATACATATACAATGAGTTTTTGTAGTTCACCTGTCCAAAGTTTGAAAATCTTTAATACATATTAATTTTATGTAAAAAATAGGTTTCTCCAATAAAATCACAATTTTAAGACAGCCATACGTCTGCCTTTGTTGAACCCAACATAAATACTGTGACATCCCTAGAACAACTGTTTGACAATCCTAGAAACCTGTGTGATAATCCCAGGAACCCTGTATGGCACCTCAGATATAAAACCTGTGTGATAATCCCAGGAACCCTGTATGGCACCTCAGATATAAAACCTGTGTGATAATTCCAGGAACCCTGTATGGCACCTCAGATATAAAACCTGTGTAACATCCCTAAGAAACATGTATGTTTATTTTGTTATTCCTAAGAAATCTGTTCTACATCTCAGGGAAACCTGTATGACACCCCCAGGAAACCTGTGTGACATTCCCAGAAAATTTGTATGACATTCTCAGGAGAATTGTGCAACATTCTGAGGAACCTTTAGAACATCCCAAAAGGGCTGAAGGACAAGTATCTAACAAAAATTACATTTAAACAGTTTTATAATATAAAATAAAGTAAAATAAAGCAAATGCAAACTTATGCTGAACCTGGGAGTTGACCAACTGTTTTTATAAATTCCAAAATTGTATTGGCTTACCACTTGCTCTATAACATATTCATTATCACTTATCGCTCCATTCATTATCACTTTGAAAGTATAATAGCTATTTTTCTATGTTAAGCAATAAATCTTATTTGGTTTTTTCTGTTTCTCACAAAAGAAAACATTAAATCTATGTGACAAGTCCCGACCTGACCCTTGGGATTTGTCCTTAGGTCATAAATATTATAAGCCTACTTCAGTATTAATTTCAATATCTCAACTGACTTTGCATCCTAATATATAATAACTTCTAGATAAAATTGATTTTTTGTTTTGTTCTTTTAATTTTACACATGCTCTATCAAGTCTTTCGTGACCTTTAAAACATACTATGTATAATGAGTTTTCTTAAAAGTCACACTGGATCTATCTAAAAATAAATTCTAAGACATCCATTTTAATAATGATTTTTTCTTGTGCAGTAAGAGAATTAAAATTTCAAAAAAAATAAATAAATAAATAAAACTGTGTTTAAGTCATGGAAACTGGGCTTGACAGTAAAACCATTTCAAGTTTCATTTTTATTAATTTGGCTTGTTCCAATTAACAGCAAGGATCACTCAATCTGCAGAATCATCAAAGTGGTTTAGTGGAAGAACATTGGCCTCAAGAGCCAAAGGTGATGGGATTGAACACAGGCCCAGTCATGCATAAGACTTTAAAATTTGTGAAAATGCTTCCTTTTCTGGCAATTGGAATTAGGAAGATACAGTATCAACTGGTTTACTTGGTACCAGAGTAATTATGATTTAAAGGAGGATGACATGCTTGTCTGCACGTACTGACTCAGAGAGCTAGCACCTTAAAAAGGTTCGCCCTGACTGTGCTCTAGTACAAGGAATACAATAATATAAACATTCACAATGAACAGCCATACTAAAACTTGATCTTAGATTAACTTGTTTTTGTCATAAAAAGCTGAAAATTGCTGATGTGACCTTAAACAACATTTCAACCATTCAACCAATCTATGTACAGAATTGTCATGTACTATTAGATGTGCACATGATTTCATACAAAAAGCATTAGTAATTGGCATCATTAGCATCAAAAATGTCCAATGAGAAGAATGTTGTTTGTTATTGCTTTCACAGCAAAGGCAGACATGATACTAAATGAGACCAGATGTCCTGTCTAGTTCTTCCTACTTTAAGCTGCACCATTATTTAAATCATTTTCTTTTATTTTACAATAACACTTCATAAAATGACCCTTGATAACTTTGCTACTTCACTTATTGAAGTATTCTTAAGCCCCAAAGTCCAGTTTTCGCTATGTTTTTCTTCTTTATGAGGCCACTGCGGTAGCTCAGTTGGTAGAGTGCTCGCTGCTTAAGTGGAAGGTCATGGGTTCGAACCCCGGCCGGGTCTGACCCAAGACTTGAAAGTGGGTAGTGACTGTTCTTTCGCCAAGCACTCGGCATTACGAAATGATATTAAAGTCATAGTTCTTTCGGATGGGAAATATTCCTTTTCAAGAAAACCAAATTCATCATATGATGTGATGTTATATATAGCAACATGATGATAATTTATAAGTTCACTCTAAAGTAATCAAGAGATCATGATGAGTCTATTAAAAGAACATAAAGTAACAGGGAACCAGTAGTCATAACAAATAAATACTAGTAGTAAGTCTATTAAAAGGTTTAATTGGAACGAGATCTTCAAAGGGATATACAAATTGTTTGAACATCCATTAAATCAATGTCTGCCTTTTTTCCATTACTACTTTCCTCACTACTCACCTACTTTTCTTTCTGAAATGGTCAATATCTACTGCTATTGATGTTTTTAAAGAGATATCAGTTAGTATTTCTGTTCAACCCTTTTTTATGGGATGCCTGTTTTCCTGGCTTCTGACCTTCTCTCATGGGGTACCTGTTTCATTGGCCTCTGACCTTCTCTCAAGGGGTATTAGTACATGTATTAGGGACCTGAGACTTTTACTCATTGGGTATCTGTTTTATTGGTCTAGGACTTTTTTCATAAGGTACCAGTTATACAGGCATTTGAACTATTCACATGGGATACCTATTCTATTGACACTGGACCTTTTTTATGGGACATCAGTATTGTAATGGCATTATGCCTTTTTTCTCATGGGACATTAGTATTCTAAGGCATTATGCCTTTTTCTTATAGAACATCAGTATTCTAATGGCATAATGCCTTTTTCTTATAGAACATCAGTATTCTAATGGCATAATGCCTTTTTCTTATGGGACATCAGTATTCTAATGGCATAATGCCTTTTTCTTATGGGACATCAGTATTCTAATGGCATAATGCCTTTTTCTTATGGGACATCAGTATTCTAATGGCATAATGCCTTTTTCTTATGGGACATCAGTATTCTAATGGCATAATGCCTTTTTCTTATAGAACATCAGTATACCATCGGGTATATCTTTTACTGGCATTGCCCATTTCCCTTAGGTCATCTGTACCAATGGCACTGGACTTTTTCTCATTATACCTACGGTTCTACTAGACTTAGACTTAGACCTTTTCTCATGTGTTCTACTGGCACTACTTGAACTTTTCTCTAGGGTACTTATCTACTAGCCTTGAGCATTTTCTTATTTGTTACCTTTTCTATCTATAAAACTACTGAGATCTCCACTGTGCTTTGTTAAAATTAAATTTGACTGAAAAATCTCTTTTATCAACCAAAAGAGTTTAGCATATATGTATTTCAATTGTGATAAAGAGATTTCATGGTGCAATTAAATTGATGAAAATAGTCCCAATAACAATACATCTTTTTAGTGTCATAAATTAAATTTGTTATGTGATATTTTATGACAACACTATAAATTTTATTATACAAAAATCAAAAGAATATTAAAACACACTTTTTCATTGTTAAACAAGAGATTAAGAATCAAGAAATTTTATATATAATTCTATAGAGATGTGACACCTTATAGTCATCATGAAGTCACATTTGTCACAACCAGTGTCATTGTTTTCTTCTACTTTAATTATTTATTTATTTTTTTTTTTTTTTTTTTTTGAGAGAGAGAGAGAGAGAGAGAGAGAGAGAGAGAGAGAGAGAAAGAGCACAATGGATGCTGACTTGGATTTTCATATGGAAATATCTCTTTATGAGACAAGGTAAAGCCTCAAGAGCCAATATTCAGAGGTTGAGATTTGCAATCAGTAATATCTTACTTTTTTCTATAGGAAAACATAAAAAGTGTCTATTTCACACATGGTTTCTTAGAAAACATCTAAGTGCTTTGACACATTTTGCAGATAAAAAGATCAATTTTTTTGAACGGTTACAACACAAGTGTAAGAGATGCAACACGAGATATTATCATGTAACTGGTAACCTAACTGAATACTCTCAAGGCATTCTTACTTATGTTAAATCATATAAGACTGAAATATTAATGTAAACTTTTATTTAAATTAAAATGGATTCTCCAGAATACAATGTGAGATCCCCTTATTTTTGTAGGGGACATAGATGGCCAAATGGTCTAAAGTACATGTTTATAGTAGGGCTTTCACGGGTAACAGATAACCGCATGCATATATCTAAATACATACTCTCTGTATATCTGCACTTTTCTTTCTCTGTTACATGTTTATTTCGTTGAATAATGAAGTAAACTGACCTATTTACCACATTTGGCAGATCAGTTAGCACACTGCTCAATGAAATATCCTAAAATTGCAAAGCTTGCCAAGAAATTTTTGTGTTTTCCCGCGACGTCAGTATTTTTAATAGTGTACAACCCCATACCAACCTGACTATCAAACGTGAAGTTAACACTAAAAGTGATGAAAACCCGCCTCTTCCAAGCCTTTCTTCAATGGATTAATTTATTAAATAGACATTTTAGTGAAAGACTATCAATTTTTCAAATTCTAGTTTATTTGTTTGCTCTTGTCACGTTATTGTTAACTGATGTTAAATATTTTGACAAATAAATTTCTTATTTTCTGAATGATCAATTTTTTCTAATTATTACACTATAACAAGAAGTAGTATTTCTGGCGAGCATGGGCAAAAGCTTTTAGGAAGGTAATGGAACTATTTCAACACCTGACGTTTACATTTTGCCTTTGCACGGAATCTGCAGTCGGGTAACCGGTAACAGTTCAAACAAGAGGCCCAATAGGGCCTGTGATGCTCAACTGGCTGCATATGTAAGACACTGTTTGTTTTTGATTGTAATGCTGTTTAACGTTCAACTCAAGAATATTTCACTTTTATGGAGACTGTCAGTTTTGGAAATGGTGGAGGACACTGGAGTATCGGAGAAAACCATGACCAAGCAGCAAGTTAACCGACAAACTTTCAAAGATGAAGTGCTAGCCCCACTAGGCATTAATGCACAATGTCAGGGGTGAAAGGTGCTATGATTCGTAACATCGAATGCTTAAGACCACTTGGCCACTGTGGCGCCTGTAAGACAATGTGATGTGGTTACCATAATTGGTTTATCAGCTTAAGAGGGGAAATAAATTGAGCTTATGACCATTATTGCTTCAATGAAGCCTACTTTGCAACACACACATGCAGGCATGCTTCACTATGCCATAAACTCAGCTGGGTTTAGCCAGTGTAGGAACCTTCCACACAAAGTTTGGTTCCAATTCGCCCAGTGGTTTTAGAGGAAAAGATTTTTACTAAATATTACACTAATTTGCATATTTCTTGAAAATTGGGTCAATAAAAATTTTCTCAGAAAAAAACATATAGTATACTTTCTATGGTCATTTTTGTTTTTTGTTTTTTTTTCTATTTTTAGTTATGATGGCCATCTTTGATGTCAGACAGGGTTGCCTGGTACAACCTTTAGTCATGCAGACATTTGGCCCTTCACACAAAATTTCATTCCAATTGGCCCAGTGGTTTCAGAGAAGAAGATTTCAAAAGATTTCGCTAAATATTATACCTTATGCATAATTCTTTAAAATCAGGTCAACGAAAAATTTCCCACCAAAACCGGTTAAATATGTTTAATCCCTCATGATATACTTTGTATATTTCAAATTTGAGCTTAATTGGTTGAAAAATGGATCTACAATGGCAATTTTATGTTTTTTCTATTTATAGTAACAGCAGCCATCTTGGATGTTGGACAAGGTTGTCTTGTAAAAACTTTAGTCAGGCCAACGTAGGGACCTTCCACACCAAATTTGGTTCCAATTGCCCCACTGGTTTCAGAGGAGAAGTTTTCAAAGAATTGATTAAATATTACACCTCATTTGCATAATTCGTAAAAATCGGGTCAACGGAAAATTTCTCAGAAAAACCCATTTTATATGTTGAATGCCCCGCTATCTACTCTCTACATTTCAAATTTGAACAAAAACAATTAAAAAATGACTCAACAATGGCTATTTATGAGTTTTTGCTATTTATAGTAACAGCTGCCATCTTGGATGTCAGGCGCGGTCGCCTGGTACAAACTTTGGCCTACCCCACCTAGGGACCTTCCACACCAAATTTGGTTCCAATTGGCCCAGTGGTTTCAGAGTAGAAGATTTTCAAAGAATTGATTAAATATTACACCTCATTTGCATAATTTGTAAAAATCGGGTCAACGAAAAATTTCTCAGAAAAACCCGTTTTATGTGTTGAATGCCCCGCTATCTACTCTCTACATCTCAAATTTGAACAAAAACGTTAAAAAAATGACTCAACAATGGCTATTTATGAGTTTTTGCTATTTATAGTAACAGCTGCCATCTTGGATGTTAGGCGGGGTCGCCTGGTACAAACTTTGGCCTACCCCACCTAGAGACCTTCCACACCAAATTTGGTCCCAATTGGCCCAGTGGTTTCAGAGAAGATTTTTATAGAATTGATAAAATATTACACCTCATTTGCAATAATTCGTAAAAATCGGGTCAACGAAAAATTTCTCAGAAAAACCCGTTTTATATGTTGAATGCCCCGCTATCTACTCTCTACATTTCAAATTTAAACAAAAACAATTAAAAAATAAATCAGCAATGGCTATTTATGAGTTTTTGCTATTTATAGTAACAGCGGCCATCTTGGATGTCAGGCGGGGTCGCCTGGTACAAGCTTTGGTCTATCCCACCTAGGAACCTTCCACACCAAATTTGGTTCCAATTGGCCCAGTGGTTTCAGAGGAGAAGATTTTTAAAGAATTGATAAAATATTACACCTCATTTGCATAATTGGTAAAAATCGGGTCAACGAAAAATTTCTCAGAAAACCTGTTTTATATGTTGAATGCCCCGCTACCTACTCTCTACATTTCAAATTTGAACAAAAACGGTTAAAAAATAAATCAGCAATGGCTATTTATGAGTTTTTGCTATTTATAGTAACAGCAGCCATCTTGGATGTCGGGCGGGGTCGCCTGGTAAAAACTTTGGTCTACCCCACCTAGAGACCTTCCATACCAAATTTGGTTCCAATTGGCCCAGTGGTTTCAGAGGAGAAGATTTTTAAAGAATTGATAAAATATTACACCTCATTTGCATAATTCGTAAAAATCGGGTCAACGAAAAATTTCTCAGAAAAACCCGTTTTATATGTTGAATGCCCCGCTATCTACTCTCTACATTTCAAATTTTAACAAAAACGGTTAAAAAATAAATCAGCAATGGCTATTTATGAGTTTTTGCTATTTATAGTAACAGCGGCCATCTTGGATGTCGGGCGGGGTCGCCTTGTACAAACTTTGGTCTACCCCACCTAGGGACCTTCCACACCAAATTTGGTTCCAATTGGCCCAGTGGTTTCAGAGTAGAAGATTTTCAAAGAATTAATTAAATATTACACCTCATTTGCATAATTCATAAAAATCGGGTCAACGAAAAATTTCTCAGAAAAACCCGTTTTATATGTTGAATGCCCCACTATCTACTCTCTACATTTCAAATTTGAACAAAAGCAATTAAAAAATAAATCAGCAATGGCTATTTATGAGTTTTTGCTATTTATAGTAACAGCGGCCATCTTGGATGTCGGGCGGGGTCGCCTGGTACAAACTTTGGTCTATCCCACCTAGGAACCTTCCACACCAAATTTGGTTCCAATTGGCCCAGTGGTTTCAGAGGAGAAGATTTTTAAAGAATTGATAAAATATTACACCTCATTTGCATAATTCGTAAAAATCGGGTCAACGAAAAATTTCTCAGAAAAACCCGTTTTATATGTTGAATGCCCCGCTATCTACTCTCTACATTTCAAATTTGAACAAAAACGGTTAACAAATAAATCAGCAATGGCTATTTATGAGTTTTTGCTATTTATAGTAACAGCGGCCATCTTGGATGTCGGGCGGGGTTGCCTGGTACAAACTTTGGTCTATCCCACCTAGGGACCTTCCACACCAAATTTGGTCCCAATTGGCCCAGTGGTTTCAGAGGAGAAGATTAAAGTTTACGCACGCACGCACACACGGACGCACGCAAAACCATGCCATAAGCTCAGCTGGCTATAGCCAGTTGAGCTAATAATACATTTCGGTTAACCGGTTTCAAAATTTCATAACCGTGACAGCCCTAGTTTATAGATCACAATGCCTCTCACAACCTAGTATTAAATCCCACTCAGGCGGTTCTCAGTTTAAGAAATTGGAACTCAACACTGCGTTTGTAGATTTTGAAAAAGCATTTGATAGTTTGCGGGAAGAAACAATTATGTAGCACTTATTAGGCAACCTTTGCTCTTACATATGAGAGAACTTATTTAAAATATGAGACTCTGTCCCATTTTAAACAAAGGCATCTATCCAAGAGTGGTCACAAGCAAACTCTTCTAGATTACACCACCCCTCACTGCCTTGGTTCAAATCTTACTTGGTCAGATCCTACCATGAGAATGTCCGCTTAGTAATTTTCTTTAAGTATCCCCATTTTCTCTACCATCCCGAATCACCCATTTTTTCTACCACCCAATTTCACCCATTTTTCCTACCACCCAATGTCACTGCCTTGATATACAATTGAGAATCTTTGTTGTAACATTAAAAACAATATTACTACCTCCCACTTAAATCTACTCAAAGCTAGTTATTACAGCCAGTATTTTGATAACCTATTGTTTCTTTGACTTATCTGATGGCTGTGTTCACAATGAAATGGCCAACAGTGATGCACATATGATCTGATAATTATCACAATCATTATTTATAATTGAACATCTCATGATGAAGCAAAACTGCTAACAATTTATATACTGAAGTTGCTTAATTTGATTTTTGCATGATGATCTTTTATTAAGCAGTGAGTTTAGATAACAGAATAAGCATTGATTTCCACAGATTCTTCGTGATTATATAAACTGTGTGTGATCAATCATCAACTTGATTATTAAAGTTTTCCATTATGATGGAATTATCTGGTACAAATTGTTGGTAATTATTTCTGTGAATATTAAGAAAAGCTTATTTCTTGATCTGTATTGTACAACAGTCCTTAATTGCCATTCTATCTTTAAGTTTCAGTGTCATTAGCATGAAAAATACTTTACATATTAAATATGACAATTAAATGTATTAAATAAACTTCAAAAATATATGTATATATATATAGACCATCTTTTGGACCTATGGTAAGTAAAACAGACTTTATGACAGTTGGGCTTTATATATAATATAGAGGTTCTTTTTGGTTCAAATATGAAATAACCTAAAATGGTCTTAATTTTCAGTTTGCTTCAGCGGTTTTCTCACAGCACTCAAGTTCCTCCACCATTCCAAAACATACTGTTTCGTCACAAGTGAAAGATTATAGACTGTGGCATAAAACACCATTATTCAACTCGAAACTAAAAATCAAAGAATTTTTAAACTTATGTAGACTTATACTTACCGGCAATTTCTAATATTTGCTTGGTAATTTGCTCATCAATAGAATAAACTGTTGCTTATGACACCACATCAATTTTTTGGACTTGTTCAGATTCAACAATCAGAATCTAATCAACTTATAAACTTCATAAAAATCTCTTTATTTATCCCAATAGGTTGCCACTTTAAACATTGATAAGGCATGCATTCCTCAGAGGGTTATAAAGTTCAAAGGTCAGTGACAATACCAAATGCAAAGCATCACTGGTTTTCCCTCAAGTAAAAATGAAAACTAAAATAGTTGTGAATCAATTTTTTTTTATTTAATCCCGAGTGTTTACTTAGAGTTAATCAACATGTCATGCTTCATGTACCGAAAAGTTTGACAATTAATTTAATGCACACAGTTAATGTATTGAGAATTAATTTCATTTAACAAAAACATATACATTTTTTGAGAACTACATTGATTTTTGAGAGTTAATTTAATGTAGCAATGAACACAAGAGTTGGGGGGGGGGGGGGCAATTTCATTTTAAGCAGTCTAAAAATGAAGATTTATATAGCATAATGCATTATAGAGCAAATTTATTTTTATACAGTCAACAAGTATAATTAATATAATGCAGAATGCACTAAGAAATAAGAAAATTTAATTCACTCAAAATGCTGACAATTAGTTTTAACTGCTCCGAGTTCTGACAGTTTGTTTTAAATGCTAAAAATTGTAAAAT
The DNA here is from genome assembly GCA_029721355.1 of Tegillarca granosa. Lineage (NCBI taxonomy): Eukaryota > Metazoa > Mollusca > Bivalvia > Arcoida > Arcidae > Tegillarca > Tegillarca granosa. The sequence continues at coordinate 21,175,530 of CM056599.1, read as the reverse complement.
CTTGTTTTAAGTGTTAAGCCCCAGTTTCACAATCATTCCTGAATTAAGATTTTGTTTAAATTAATCAGGCAAATTTGAAATCTTAATAGCATTATTAATTTTTAAATTATTCAATTTTTAAAATGTTATTTCGAACATTATTTCAAGTTTATAACATATGCATTATGTTTTGTCAAAAAATAAAATATTGGTAGTTCCAAAAAAATTGCCAAAATCTTATAGTTCAGAAAAATTGTGAAACAGGGGCCAGTATTGTCAAATTTTTTAGAAATTTTATAGATTGTTTTAAATGCTTAAAACTGTTTCTTGTTTTTAGTGCTTATAATTGTCAAACTGTTCAGAATTTTGATAAATTGTTTTAAGTGCTTCAAATTGTCAAAATGCGTAGGAATATGGCAGTTTGTTTTAAGTGCTAAAAAATTAGACATTTTTTTTTTTTCAAAAAATGCTGAAGATTTTAACAGTAAAAATATGCTCAAATTTGACAGATTTTTAAAAATAAGTTCAAAAATTTTGACAAT